>JASVEL010002208.1:0-337443 GCA_032618575.1 Nicotiana noctiflora
GACAATTAAATTTTATAAAATGGTACTCTAAAAATACTGATCTAGTCTTCCATTTCATGCTTATGGTTTCTATAAAACAGTGGAAGCTGCTGGTATATTTAATTATTTTATTAGTCCCAACTCTTATGTAATTAGCTTGGAGAAAATATGTCGATGATTTTGCTGTACTAAAGTGCCTTCCTGTTGCTCATAGCTTCCTCCTAAATTACGGTTACAAGTTTTTTTAGCACTTCCCTATACTTGTTTTACATATGTTAATCTTTTCTTTATTATGCAGGGAAAGAAGGGTCTGTGGATTAAGCTTCCTATTGAACTTGTTGAAATTGCAGTTAAGGCAATTTCTCAAGACGAACTAAGATTGCCATAAGGCCTAGGAATATTGATATATCATTTTGTTTTAAATTGAGCTCATAACCTCATTTTACAAAAATTTGAGCTCATAATCTCATTTTACAATCAAGTATATGAATACTCGCTAGCCATTCCAATATTCAATAGTTTTAGGTTCTCAAACACTTGGTGAAACGCATTAGTTTAATTTTAGGACTTGGTGAAAACAGAGAGCTCTGGGGAGATTCCGTGGGTGGTTTTGACCCTCTCTCTTATTCTCTAGCGTTGATGATTACTCAAAAGAAATTATTTTAAATATACATAGCCACACCTTTGGTAAGATTATGCTACATCTCCCTGTTTTACTTTTCTTGCTACTCCCTCTGTTCCATTTATGAGCAATGAGGCTGTAAAGATATTTTCTTTTAGTTTATTTTGGTATGATGATGATACAAGTTGAGTTTAAAGAAAGAAGTGAGAATTCATATTGTCGACCTCAACTTGTTTGGGATTGAGGCATAGTTAGTGTTGTTGTTGTTTGTGTAGATGAATCAAACATTTTTCTAGAGCTGAAAAAACTGTATCTTGGTCTGGCAACTCATATGGGTCTGAAATAGTTTGGAAAAATTCAATTTGTGTTTCTTTTCTATGTCATAAGTCTCACGTATTCTTGCAGCCATGACAGTTCTTAAGGCTTATGTTTTTTGTCTGAGAAAAGAAAAATCTTAGTCTATCCCATTACCTAGATTGTGTTAAAAGAATGAGGCTTTATGTGACTCACAGAATCCAGGAGTTTCTCTATTGGTCGCTCTGTTCCTTTGTAGTTTGATGGCTTATGAATTCTCTGATTCTTTTGTATCAACAGCCCTGGCATTAGAAGATGTTGATGAAAACAATGACAACGTTGCTAAATCAGTCAACTATGCCCTTATCCCGAATAGTTCGGGGTCGGTTATATGAACCTCTCTGCTCATTCCACTCTAAACCCTGAACCTAGTGAACGAGGCTGTGATGATCTTATCCAGAAAGCTTGAAATCTCAAATATTTGTGCTGGTTCTTAGCTTGGCTGGGGAAGGCAGTGTGAGTTTTGGTTTTTAGCTTTGGTTTTTGATGCTTGTAAACAAATCTGAACCTCATTTTGTGTTACTTTCAATTCCTTGGACCATCTGTTCTTTTTTCATGTTTACATTTATCTAGTTTATTACCCCCTCTTCATACAACAACCATGCATCATTTTCAAGCTAGTTGTAGTCGGTTATATGAATCCTTACTATTTGTTTTACTTCATTTGGACCTATTTTATTCCAACATTTGATAATTTGAGGCTCTCTAACTCTAGAAGTTCTAACATACAAATCTCGAAATATACTGTATATTGGTGAAGCTCTCTGGGAATTGCAGATGCGCTGTGGTGTTTTCCTTAATTACAAGCACTAATAGTCATAGAAATACTATGGTATATTTAAGACCAAATTTTTTAAATATACTGTTGGTATTTGCAGATGCGCTGTGGTGTTGCGTGACTTAATCATGCCTTACCTCCTCCGGCGGATGAAAGTTGATGTCAATGCTCATCTCACTAAGAAAACTGAGCATGTCCTCTTCTGCAGCCTCACACCAGAGCAGCGGTCTGTTTACCGAGCTTTTCTTGCTAGCTCCGAGGTTGAACAGATCTTTGATGGGAATAGGAACTCTCTATATGGAATTGATGTAATGCGGAAAATTTGCAACCATCCCGATCTTCTCGAGAGAGAACACTCCTGTAGAGATCCGGACTATGAAAATCCTGAACGCAGTGGGAAAATGAAAGTTGTTGCAGAAGTGCTTAAGGTATGGAAAGAACAGGGGCACCGTGTTCTCCTTTTTTCTCAAACTCAATAGATGCTTGATATTTTTGAGAGATTTCTGGTTACTTGTGAGTACAATTATAGGTGAATGGATTGTGTCGATCCTGTAAAGTAGAGGATGGCTTTGATAGATGAATTTAACAATACAGGTGATATTTTCATCTTCATCTTGACAACAAAAGTTGGTGGTCTGGGGACAAACTTGACAGGAGCTAACAGAGTAATCATTTTTTATCCTGACTGAAACCCATCAACTGACATGCAGGTACTTCTATGCTTACCCTCTTGTTATTGATTTTCCAATTATGAAGAGAATGAGATTCTTGGTCCTCCAAGAACACACTGTTTTGTGTTGTTAGACTCCTAATATTGCTTCTTATACTTTAGCCCGTTGACTAATGGTGCGTGGCAAATTTCATTATAATAAGTTTCTGGTGAAACTTGGTCTGGCAATGGAGTCATTCAGTATCATTCAATGGAGTTATTCTTGTGTATCTTTGTCAATAGCTGTAGGCTTACCAATAACTAAAGCAATTGACATTAAGGATTGTTTCGCAAAAAGCATTGGTGGCAGGTTAGGCAAAGATATCCATACAAAAGCCCTCGAGGTTTCTTCCTTTGGATTAAAATTAATAGTCCAAGGAAAAATTCTAAACTGGTGCTTCTCACCATTGACGATTAGATGATTAACAACTTTTGAGGCAGCAACCACATAATCTTCATATAAATCAAACCTGATAAGGATGTGTCTTTTCGCTAACCACCCGACCAAGTTATGACCATGAATTCCCAGCAATTTTGGTAAGGACTTTCGCAGTTCATGCATCTCCAATCTTTCAAATGAGAATTTTAGAACTAAGGCTTGATGTAGACCTTCTCCCACAATGAATTTTCAAAGTTCCTCCATAGTAAACTTAACAGTAAGTTCTCCATGAACTAGTTCAAAAGGCTTAATGATTGTTTTTGATGGGTTTGGAATCGACGTACTTGCTGCTTTTGGTTGTGTCAGTTGAGCAGCATATGTTTGTTGTGAGGTGATGTTTTGAATTGGATTTGTGAGTAATGGAGGTGGCTCTCCCACAACCAAAGGCTGGGGAGAGGGAAGTGCATTCGTGGCAGCCCTAGCTTGCCATTTCGTCTCCAGAAGAAACTATGTGACAGAAAAAGGCCCAGATCCTAGGCAAACTGGTCGCTACAGTGAACTTCGAACTCAAGTTCAAAAACTGGACAATTCTTCAACTCACAATCAAGAATTCATGAAGCAAACTAGATCATCCTTATTTCCCATAGCACATTACGTTACAAACTCCCCATTTGTCTTAGGTTCGGGACTTTTTTTATGTTATATAATTCGAGATCAGTTATGGTTATTCTCTCATGCTGCAATTTGATAATAACTTGAAATTCCGAATGGATGTATGTGTACTGCTTTGCCATGTATTCCTCACTGTAATGTTCTTGATTCTTTAGATTTCTCTACAAAAGTCCATCACCGCTTCTCCTCTTTCCTATCTCGCTATGTCTTTAATGTGATTTCCTGGTTTTCTTGTTTGTATTGCATTTGCTAAAACTATTTAAAGCTCATGTCTATATTCTGTCAACCAGTAATTATTCTCAAAACAGATGTTGAGGTCTTTGCGGACTGCAATCAATTCTCAGTTGGACTTTTCTATATTTGCAGGAAATTTTAAAAGGGGGACCAGTGTCTGATGCTGAGGTCTTTGTGGAGACACATAAGAAAAAGAAGAAAGACGGTTCAAGGGAAGGATGGGTTGAGACACGTGCATCAGAACAATATGTGTGATCATAACTTTAAGACTATTTTCAGAGATTTCAGTTCTTTATTTTACGATGATGAAGAGTCTGATTGTGATGTGTAGTAGGGATTTAAGGTTGATTACTATTTTTGGATGTTTAAATTTTATATTTAGACTTTATGGTAGATTTGAATGATGTTTAGACTTTATTATATTAGTGTTGATATGTATTAGCTACTCAGATTTTATATTAAATATTTGACGTAATATTTTGGTTTGACATGATGGGATTTGAATGTTTGTTGTTGATGTTGGAATTGGTTGGTCATAATATTTTGCATTTGACAGGTGATGTGCCAAGAAAATGGCAGCATGCTATCAAATTTCAATCTAGTGTTCCGACTACTATAGTCTGAAATAGTTTTTAAAATAAATAATATTTTTTCTTATTTTCCGACTACTTCAGTCGGAAAATAGCTGCTTTTTATTTTTTGGTAAAAATATATTTTCTTATTTTCCGACTACTTCAGTCGGAAAATAGCTGCTTTTTTAATTTTTGGCGGAAAATATATTTTGACTACTGTAGTCGGAAATGTCCGACTACAGTAGTCGGAAATGTCCGACTACAGTAGTCGGAAAATATTTTCCGACCAATCCTTTTCCGACTACGCTAAATCAGTCGGAAAGTAGTCGGAAGAGGTACTTTTCCGACTACTTTCCGACTATTTTGGTAGTCGGAAAATAGCAAATTTCTTGTAGTGTAAGACCCCGTAAAATTTTTTTTGCTTAAAACCTAGTAGCTATGGTGTCATGGTCCGAATAATGTGTTAGGAAGGTTCGGACCCTTGGTAGTGATTTAAGTTTCAAAATTTAAAGAAATCAATTTTTCCAGGAAGTGTCGATTCTGCAGTCAGGAATGCGACCGCAGATCTGCTATGCGGACCGCATTTCTACCGCAGATCTTAATAGAATTTTTTCAAAAAAATGATGTTGAAAATGTGGTCGATATGCGATCGCAGAATGGATCTGCGGACCATAGATCTACCGCATAATTTCTCGAGAATTTTGGGTGTCAAATCTGCGGTGCATTCTGCGACCGCAGATCAAGAATGCGGACTGCATTTTGGTCGCATTCCGTAACAGAACCTATGAAAATTTTGAGACAATTCTGCGGTCATTATGTGGACCGCATGTTAATTCTACGATCGCAGATGCGACCACAGAATTAACTCGGCCCAGTTTTTTGTAAATTTTTTACCCGACCCCTTCTTTAATAAAACACATTTCTCCTTCATTTTATCATATCTTCTTACCAAAATTAGAGAGAGAAGAGAGGGGTTTTAAAGAGAGAAGTCTATTATCTTCAAGAATTGTTCCAACTATTTAGTCCAAAGGATTCTAGGGCAAAGATTCAACTTCCTCAATCTTTACAAGGTAAAAACCCTAACATTTTCTTTGATTTTCAGTTTTAAAATGGGTAAGGAAAGAATTGCATATAATAGCTTTTGAAAATAGAATTTAACACTCATGCATGTTATTTGAACCTGATTTTAGTAAGAAGAAATGGGTAGAAGTAAGAGTTTTCAAAAATGGAAGTTGGCGACTTAGGATAACTTGGGTGAGCTTAAGTAGGATATTCAAAAAAGAAGTAAATTCGACTCCAATTATGTATGGCTAATTTTGATTCTTGTAAAATCGCCCATATGTGTGCAATTTGTTTTGTATGAGTTAATTTGAAAGATTGTGTGTAGTTCTTTGATGTTGTTGTTGGGTATTCAATTGCCGTTGAACTATGTGTGGTGTAATATGGGATATGAACCGATTGACAAAAGAGAATCGGAGTTGATAAAGAATTGTGCATAATTGTTGAGATGGCATATATGGTTCCTTGTGGAAATGAAATGAGATACTTGAATTGTGATAAGTTGTTGAACATAATGGTATAGATATTCTCGATCATGGAAATATTGTAACATGGATGTGATATTGTTTTGAAAAGTACTTGACAACATGAACCAATTTGTAAGTTGCTTATTTGAACTTGTTGTAATTGTGTGTAGTGCCTTATCTGTTGTTTGTGATTGTTGTGTTTGAAACTGTACGGTGGGATCGGGTTGCGCGCCATGACACGAAACGAAGAAATAAGGTGTGGGTTAGGGTGATAAGTGTGGCCGAGGTAATAAGGGTAGAAGAGGTAATAAGGATGGAAAGCAATCGAAATCGCTAATGAAATTGATGTAAAATCATTGATATGAAATTGTGAAAGGAGACAGCAGGAGAGTTTGCAACCCGTGGAGCACTGATTGCCCCTTTGTTTGACTACTTGTGATTCATGTGGTTGATTGGTGTTGTTCTACTTGTTGATCTTAAACGTGCTTTGTGTTGAGAATTATCTGAAATGAGTAAAATGTGGAAAACATGATTGGCTGGCTTAATTGATTCTTGATGTAATTTATTGGCTGTCTTATCATCGTGATTACTTGTTTAATGGCTTGAGTTTACTTGGGACAAAGTTTGCCCATACATACCAGTACAATTCCAGTGTACTGACGTCCCTTTTGCCGGGGACGCTACATTCGTGTTATGATTGTAGGTGGATCAGTAGCAGGCGCTTCAGCTCGTCGGCAGTAGTATTCTTCATCTTCCACTGCCTATTTTGGTGAGCACCCTTTCTTCCTCAGGGGCCTGGTGCGGCTCATGCCACTTTTGTTGTAGAGTCCATTTTGATTTTTGTAAGGTATAGCCGGAGCCTTGTTACCGACAAGCATTGTATTCCCTTTTGTATCCTAGAGACTCCGTAGACATGTAAACTGTAGGATTCGAGTCTTATGTATATATTATGTCGGGCGTTGTAAAAAACTGTAAACTTGTTAACGAATCACTCGCATGGTTATGTTTGTATATTGTGAAATCAGTTATAATTGGTAAGATATTTGGTTAATGAGAAACAATCAACACAGGGTAAATGCGTGGAATTGAAAGGCACCCAGGTCCGCTTGACTGGGGCTACCCGGTCAGGCGCCAGTCATGTCCCTCGATTTGGGGCGTGACAGGATAAACCCAATCTAAGGGAAAAAGAGAGCAGTGTGTGCTTTAAAACCTAAGGTCTTCATTTAGCAGGGTGCTCTCAACATCTTCGATCGAACATCTGGAATGAGTTAGTCTTAAATACTAATAGGGATAATGAGAAGGTCATACCTTAGCAATAATATCGTTTAAGTAGGGATACATTCCAATTGTTTGGCAATTGTTCGCCTCCCATCGTGCTAAGATTGTAGGATCCTTTTTCGATGACTCCGACGACTTGATATGATCCTTCCCAATTCGGGTCCAGTTTCCTTCATTCGGATATCGAGTATTGAGTGTGAATTTCCTTAGAACTAAGTCCCTAATTTTGAAGTGTCGAAGGTTGGTCCTTCTATTATAATATCTCTCGATTCTTTGCTTCTGCACAACCATCGAAACAAGTGCAACTTCTCATTTTTCATCTAATAGCTCGAGGCTAGTATTTATAGCTTCGTAGTTTGATTCCTCCGATATATGTCAAAATTTGGTGCTGGGTTCCTTGACCTTGATTGGAATCAAGGCCTCAGAGCCGTATGCTAAACAGAATGGGGCTACCCCTATGATGGACTTTGATGTCGTTTGATATGGCCAAAGAACTTCGGGTAGAACTTCTCTCCATGTCCCTTTAGCGCCGTTCAACCTTTTCTTCAAGTTTTGAATGATAGTCTTGTTTGTCAATTCAGCTTGTCCGTTTTCGCTAGGATGATACGATGTTGATAAAATCCTTTTTATTTTGTGTGCTTCGAGGAACTTTTTTACCTTTTTGCCGATGAATTGCTTGTCATTGTCTCATACGATTTTGGTAGGTATCCCAAATTGACACACGATATGGTCCTAGATAAAGTCAATAACTTCTTTTTCTATGACCTTCTCAAAGGCTTGTGCTTCCACTTATTTAGAAAAGTAGTCAGTCATAAACAAAATGAATTTGGCTTTACCTGGGGCCATTGGTAGAGGGACGATGATGTCCACTCCCCATTTAATGAAGGGCCACAAGGACATGACTGAGTGAAGTGGCTCTCCGGACTGATGAATCATCGGTGCAAACCTTTGACATTTATTACATTTTCTAAGAAACGCATTAGTGTCTTTTTCCATGCTATCCTAGTAATATCCCGCTCTAATAATTTAGCGAACCAAATACTCGGCGCCGGAGTGGATTCCACAAATGCCTTCGTGGACTCATAGAACATAATCGGTGTCACCTGGCCCTAAGCATACCACCAATGGTCCATCGAATGTCCTTATGTATAACGTTCCATCTTCATCCAATGTGAACCTAGTAGCCTTGATTCATAGAGACCTCGACTCTTTATGATCCAATGGGAGCTTTCCATTTTTCAAATATTTAATATACATATTCCTCCAATCCCAAGTCAAACTAGTAGAATTTATCTCTGCATGACTCTCCCCGAAAGAGATCTAAATAATTGAACGATAATCCTCGGGATAATATCATCTTCCTTGAATGATGATCCCAAGTTTGAAAGTGCATCTTCCTCACTATTTTTCTCTCGAGGTAAATTGGTAGTTCATTCCTTGAAGCGATGCAAGGTTACCTGTAGCTTGTCCAAATATCTTTGTAGCCTATCCTCTCAAACTTCAAAGCTTTTGTTTACTCGGTTTACCACCAGCAGAGAATCGCACTTGGCTTCAGCGACTTCTTCTCCCAAGATTTTAGCTAGCTCGAGACCTAAATCATGGCCTCATACTCAGACTCATTATTATTCAACCTAAAATTCTTGATAGATTGTCTAATAGTGTTACCTATAGGTGGCTTCAAAACAATTCCAAGCCTGGATCCTTTTACATTCGAGGCACTATTTGTGAAGAGGGTCCATAACCCCGATGATGTACTTGGTTTTAGTAGAATTTTCTTCTCCACTTCAGGTTCGAGGGTTGGTGTAAAATCAACCACAACTTCAGCTAAGAACTGAGATTTGATGGCCGTTCGGGGTTGATATTCAATATCGTACCCGCTATGTTTGACGACCCATTTGGCTAATCGGCCCGATAGCTAAGGTTTATGCAAAATATTTCAGAGAGGATAAGTGGTTAACACACTTATGGGGTGACACTGGAAATATGGCTTTAAATTTCTAGATGCGCTTATTAATGCAAGTGCCAATTTTTCTACGTGTGGTTATCTAGTTTCAGCATCTCCTAAAGTCTGACTTACATAATAGATAGGGAACTGCGTACCTTGCTCTTCTTGGACTAGTACACCACTTACTGGTATTTCAGACACAACCAAATATAAGTACGGCTTCTCATCGACCATCGAAGTGTGAAACAGAGGTGGGATCGACAAGTATCGCTTTAATTCCTCCAATGCTTGCTGGCATTCCAGGGTCCATGCGAAATCATTTTCTTTTTGAGTAAGGAAAAGAACCTGTGGCTTTGATCCGAGGACCTCAAAATTAACCGGCACAAGGCGGCTATCTGTCATGTTAGCCTTTGTACGACTTTCACACTATCCAAGATAGTGATATCCTCGATGGCCTTGATCTTTTGGGGTTGATTTCAATTTCCATATTTGATACCATGAAGCCGAGAAATTTGCCTGAGCCGACCCCGAAGGCACATTTTTCGGGGTTAAGTTTCATGTTGTACTTCCTTGAGATTTTGAATGTTTCATGCAAATGAATCAAATGGTCCTTAGCACGCAGGGACTTAACTAGTATGCCATCAATATAAACCTCCATTGACTTACCTATTTGTTCCTCGAACATCTTACTTACTAGCCATTCGTAAGTAGCTCCTGTGTTTTTTAGCCTGAAGGGCATTACATTATAAAATTATGTTTCAAACTTAGTGATAAACGAGGTCTTCTCTTGGTCCACCGGGTTCATTTGAATTTGATAATACCTGGAGTAGGCATCAAGAAAGGTGAGGATTTCGTGACTAGCCATAGCATCAATCATGCGATTGAAGTTAGGCAGTATAAAAGAGTCTTTAGGGCATGCCTTGTTTAAATCCTTGTAATCTACGCACATTTTAAGTTTGTTTTCTTTATTAGGGACCAACTACATTTGCTAATCACTCGAGATATTTTACCTCCCGAATGGACCCTATTTTACGAATTTTGTTTACCTAATCCTTTATTAATGCATTCTTTACCTCAAATTGGGGCCTTCTCTTTTGCTTCACGTTGAATCCGGGGTTAAGGCTTACCCGGTGAGTTGTTATTTCGAGTGGGATCCCTGTCATGTCTCAATGGTACCAAGCAAAACAATCCATGTTATCGATAATAAATTGAATGAGTTTTTTCCCAAGTTCGGGGGTTATCCCCGTTCCCAGGTGTACCTTTCGTTCAGACATATACTCGATTAATATTACCTATTCCAGCTCCTCGATCGTTGACTTGGTTACATCTGACTCTTCGGGAACAACAAAATTTTAAGGAGTAAGGAAATCCTCTTCTTCTTCTTTGATTACTTGTTTCTCCGATACGATCGAGGCTGGGGATGGTGATTGCTATTTGGCCATCTGCTTATCTTTGGTGCTCGATTATTCCGAGGTCAAATGTGCAGATACCGACATCACCTCATCACTGCAAACATTTCATTTACTACATGTTATTCCTCGTAAACTATTTTCACACCATCGATTGCTGGGAATATCATTATTTGATGAAGGGTCGATGGTACTACTCTCATGTTGTGAATCCCCCGCCTTCCGAGTAGTGCATTATATCTCATGTCGTCTTTGATGACATGGAATTTTGTATCTTGGATGGTCCCAACCACATTTACTCGTAGGATTATCTCCACATTTGTTGTTTCACTTGCTATGTTGAAGCCGTTTAGGACTTGAGATGCAGGTACAATGTGGTCCTGCGGGTCGAGCTGCTCTATGATCCATGATCTAATTATGGTTGTTGAGCTACCTATATCCATTAGAACACGTTTAACTTGAATTTTATTTAAAAAATAGAAATTACTAGGGCGTCATTGTGTGGCATAGAAATGCCTTCCGCTTGCTCGTCATTGAACGATAGGATGCCCTCGGTCACATAACTCCGAGTCTATTTTTCTCTGGTAATCGACAACTTGGTACGTTTGAATATAGGCCTTTGTGGAACATCGATCCCTCCAACGATCATATGAATTACATGTTGCTGCTCTTCCTGCTCATTCTTTCTGTTGGCGTCTCTTTTTCTGAAATGATTCTTAGCTCGATCAATGAGAAACTCTCAAAGATGACCCTCGTTGAACAATCGAGCTACCCCCCTCAGTTGTGTGCAGTCTTCAATCCTATGGCCATGCGTGCCATGATATTTATACTTTAAGTTTGTATTTCTTTGTGAAGGATCGGTTTATATAGGTTTGGGCCACCTGGTGTCTTTGATCCTTCTGATGGTTGATAAGATCCCCGATGCATCGACACTGAAATTATACTCCGATAATCGAGGTGCTTTTGTGGTATCGGTATGTTTATCAAAACCATTATTACTCAAGTCCCCAAAATTTTTTCCCTCGATCATTTCTTCGATCATTCTGATGAGGATTGCACCCTGAACCATTGTTTCTTCGATCTGTGATATATAGGTGATACGGTTCTTTGTTCGACCTTGGTTCCCTATCAATATCCCTCGGGGCTTCTTACTACCAATCTATTTGATGAACTGAACCCGAGGGGCTCCCAATTGGTCATCCTCGACCTTAATCTTCGATTGGTAACGATTATATACATCTTCCCAAGTCACAGTTGGATACTTACTCATATTTTTCTTGAACTATCATGACGCGATCAAACTCTACTCGTTCAACCCCTGGTTAAAATCTTGCACGGCCCAATCATCGGAGATGGGTGGTAATTCTATTCGCCCCATTTGAAATTAGGGTACGAACTCTCTTAGCATTTCATCACTCCCCTGTCTTATCTTAAAAACGTCTCACTTTCTGGTTTCAACCTTTATGGCCTTGGCGTGTGCTTTTATGAAGGCGTCTACTAACATAGCAAATAAATCGATAGAATTCGGTGGTAGGTTTTGATACCAGATCATCGCTCCTTTTGACAAAGTTTCACCAAATTTTTTCAATAAAACCGACTCGATCTCGTCATCATTTAAGTCGTTTCCTTTAATCCCACATGGGTACGAGGTGATATGTTCATTAGGAATACTCGTCCCGTTATACTTAGATATATCTGGCATATGGAACTTCTTAGGAATGGACATCGGAGCCGCACTCAGAGAGAGTGGCCTTTGTACGAACGTTTTGGCATCCGAACCTTTTAAGACCGAGGGTGCCCCGATATTTAATCAACACGAGAGTTATACATCTCTACTTTTTGTCATTATCCTCAGTCTTTTTCTCCCCAACTCGTTTCTTTTGGTGAGTTCCTGGAGCATCCTCAGAATTGTGGGATCAGTCTCCGAGCCATTACCGTTTGATCTTTCAGGTACCGGCTCAGTACGACGAGTGATATCTAGTTTGACCACACTTGGAGTTTTATGCTAACTTTAAAGTTGAGCGATAGCAACCTGTTGAGCTTGTAGCATCTCGAATATTACTGGGAGGCTAACTCCTCCATCTCATATACCATGTGTTCCTTGTCCACCCGATCAGGCTTCCCTGCATACACTTCCTCTGGGGTCTGCGCCTAAATCCACATTCAAAGCGATGGGTGAACTAACATCGACTGGTTCGACAATCGACACTTCCCTGGGGTTAATCGGTGGCACACCGGCTCCCGGAGCAGCTACATTATTGTTTTTCCCATGAAATCCAAGACCATCATCGCCGTGTACGGGTAAGTTTTGTGAGTTTGACATGTTTTAACCTAAGAACAAGAATTCTTGACAAGAACAAGTGTGAAAATAATGTGTTTTATTAGAATCAGTACTGAAATAGTCACTATTATATTTAGCTTCACGGTGGGTGCCAAACTGTTTACCCTAAAATCTAAGTAACAATTAAACTTATTTTGTGGTTTCAAAGATATGTAATTTAATCCAATACTAATTAATAAACAAAAAATCTAATGTGTAAAATTAAGAGTAAGGCAAGTCAAACAAGTCGTGTAAGCAGACCTCGACCTTGAGCAAGGACGATCTCAAGGTAAGTTAACAAGAACAACAAGAAAAATAAAATAGTATAAGACGATTAAGATGAACAGTAAGCAAGAAAGCGAAAGTGTATATTCTCTTCTCAATGATTGATGTGCTACAAATGATGGGGGTACCCGTTATGTTGTAGGAGAATCCTAAACAAGGTACAATTCTAAAAGTAATAGGGAATGTTATTATACAGCTCTAACTACCTAGTACAAATCTATACCGGAATTTACGCTGTGATCTTAGGGCCACTGTGGGAATCTCGCTCTTTCTGTTATAAAATCATAATGGTATTATCTCAAGGTTGATTATACTCGGCCCCGGTGTTCATCAAGAACTTTGATCTTTGAGCTTCATATTCTGCCTTCGGGCTCGAGCTCGGTCCATATCAAACTTGTTCTCGACGCGACCCCTCGAGCGTACAAAATCGGGGCACATGATTTTGACCGTATACACTATGTAAATATTTTGTTCATTTTTTAAAAATATTTAATACATATATACTCTATGTTGAATCCCCTTAACTTCTTTAAGTGCGTACTTTTTTTATATTTTGACATTTCTTGGTGAAAATTCTAACTCTACAACTCGATATATGTGAATCAAGTCGTTTTCTCCCTTTTTGGTGAAAAATATATCCCCGAAAATATCTTCTCTGGCAACCAAATAGTTTCAAGATACATTTTTCAAAGAATATTTTATTCCAATCATACCCAAGATATCATGTTTGTTCTTTTGTTTGAGAACTGGAGACGTACGAGAACAAATCATAAAATCTCTACAAAGAACATAGTTATATTGTGAATATACTTTGATGATTGAACAGTGGGAATCCATCTCATGGTAGGTAGAGTCTCTTAAATCTAATCTCGAATATACGTAGCTCACCTACTTCTAAAAGTGAAACAAATTACGCCGGATTTTCTACACAAAAATCACAAAGTTAGGCAAGTATACAGCCGATTTTTTAGGTCCTTGTGCAACTTCTCTTTCTTGTCGCCTTTCATTTTGACCAAAACCCTAAAATAGATAAAGAATTTGAAGCCTTAGAATATAAATATGATAACCAACACATGTTTTATTTCATTAAGTCATGACCT
Organism: Nicotiana noctiflora; assembly: GCA_032618575.1. NCBI lineage: Eukaryota > Viridiplantae > Streptophyta > Magnoliopsida > Solanales > Solanaceae > Nicotiana > Nicotiana noctiflora. The sequence continues at coordinate 14,163 of JASVEL010002208.1, forward strand.
CTCTCGTGGAACATCTTTTGTTACAATTATTAGTTCAAAGCAATTTTTCCACATTACAATTCAATGACGAAGGAATTCAAACTTATTAACTCGTAATCATTTGACTCTAACTCCCCATTTATCTCTCTTCACTTTCCGTACAAACTAAAAAAAAAAAATTAAAAGAAAAACCTCGTGTCCGGTTGACTAACCTAAAATCGTTCATAATCAGGATGGACTTTCATTTGAGAAAATTGTTATCAGTTCAATAATCTGAAAGACTTTGTGTTAGAAGAGTTAATGTTAAAAAAACAGTTCATCTGCTCCACCATTGAAGATATTTGTTCTTTGTTGCAAAAATTTTGAAAAGGAAAGATTAGACGTTTTAATAGGGTAGTAGTTCTATGTTTATTGTCAATTTGTATCTAATTGAGCACATATTCACTCGATTCACACATGCACCACAAACTTCAATATGTGGCCACATAGAATTTTAGAAGAAAGAAGAAGAGAGAAGAGAGGAGCTAAAACTCATTTTCTGTTATCTCTGGTGATAACTAATTTAGGCCTCATATGTTTTTTTTCGTTTAAGAAGTTTGAATCTGAATACACATCTGGATATACTAAGATCTGAAGAGAAATAATTAAGACTGTTTGATTTTTAACATTTGATTATATACAACTTTATCTTTATCGGAAATTAGTAAACATAAAATTCAAATGAAATACTAACTAATCTAAAATTCTATCAATAAAATATATAGTTTTTTAAAATACGATAGTCGTTGGTGGTGATGGCTAATGGATGATTGCCGACTAGAGGTGGTGGTTGGTGGTAGTTTTGATTAATGATGGCGGTTCATGCTAGTAGCTAGTAGTAATTGGTAGTGGTGACGATATTGAGGATGGTCGTGGTGGATGGTGATAGTTAATAATGGAGGGTGTTGGTAGTAGTTGTGACTGATGAAGGTGGTGGGTTGGTGGTGGTAGGTTATACTGATGGGCAGTGCCGGCTGTGGTTGTTGACGGTGATGGGGTGGTTAGTTATGCTAGTTGAGGTGGATGAGTATTGATTGTATGTGAGAACGATTATGGTGATCGAAGTGGTGGAGATAGTGGGTGGTGATGGTCGATAATGATGTCGGCTATGATTGAGGATGATGGTGTGGCATGGTGGTGGTGGAGGTGGCGGTGGTGGTTGAGTATAGTGGTGGTGGTGAAATGGTAGTAGTTGATAATTGTAGGCGGTGGCGGCAGTTAATAATGAATATGTGATAGCATCTTAATGAAATTAAGTCTCTGTTATAGATCTTAATCATACAGACCTATTCAAACGCAGTAAGTGGTTGTGAAGTAAAAAAAAATCATACACACTTTATGATTAAGATCTAAATAATTAAGATTCAGACTTTAAAAATAAACACACTTAACGTTTAAGATCTTAATGATTAAGATTCAGACCTCCATTAAGTGCAAACAATGTCCTTAGTCTCTTTTATAGACTAAGTTGGTTATCCTTCTTTATTGCACCTCTAACTTTTTCTATATTAAGATTAAGACATCTGAATCTTAATACACATCTGAATATATTTAAGATCTGAATAGAAATAATTAAGACAATTTGATTTTTAACATTTGATTATATAAAAATTTATCTTTATCGGAAATTAGTAAATATAAAATTCAAATAAAATACTAACTAATCTAAAATTCTATCAATAAAATATATAGTTTTTTAAAATACGATAGTCGTTGGTGGTGATGGCTAACGGGTGATTGCCGACTAGAGGTGGTGGTTGGTGGCCGTTTTGGTTAATGATGGTAGTTCATGCTAGTAGCTAGTAGTGATTGGTTGTGGTGAAGATTATAATTAAGGATGGTGGTGGTGGATGGTGATAGTTAATAATGGAGGGTGTTGGTAGTACTTGTGATTGATGAAGGTGGTGGGTGGTGGTGGTAGGTTATACTGATGGGCAGTGCCGACTGTGGTTATTGATGGTGATGGGGTGGTTAGTTGTACTATTTGAGGTGGATGATTATTGATTGTGGGTGAGAACGATTATGTTGATCGAAGTGGTGGGGAGAGTGGGTGGAGATGGTCGATAATGATGTCGGCTATGATTGAGGATGATGGTATGGCATGGTGGTGGTGGAGGTGCCGGTGATGGTTAAGTATAGTGGTGGTGGTGATATTGTGGTAGTTGATCATGGTAGGCGATGACGGTAGTTAATAATGATTAAGTGATAGCATCTTAATGAAATTAAGTCTCTGTTATAGATCTTATTCATGCAGACCTCAGACGCAGTAAGTGGTTGTTAAGTAAAAAAAACATACACACTCAATGATTAAGATCTAAATAATTAAGATTCAGACTTTAAAAATAAACACACTTAACGTTTGAGATCTTAATAATTAAGATTCAGACCTCCATTAAGTGCAAACAATGTCCTTACTCTCTTTTATAGACTAAGTTGGTTATCATTCTTTATTGCACCTATAACCTTTTCTATTTATACATTAGTCCTACTAATTAATTAGCAACTAACTTTTTTATTTCCGCACCCCCCTCAAGCTAGAGGGTGAAAGACATTGAACACTCCCAGCTTGGATGTCAAGATTTTATGTTGCTATTCTTTAGTGGAAATATACTGAGGTGTGATCAAACCATCATTAATTTTTTTTCTCACAAAATAGTAATCAATCTCTATATGTTTCATTCTCTCATGATAAACTAGATTAGCTGCTACTTGCATAGCTGCTTTGCTGTCACAATATAGTATTACTGGTTATTTCACAGTTAAGACCAACTCCTTTAGTAATTCTACCAATCACACCAATCCTAAAGTTACTGCTGCCATGCTTCTATATTCTGCCTCAGCAGAACTCCTACTAACAGTTGGATGCTTCTTTGATTTCCATGAGCTCACTGAGTCTCCTAGTTTTATCACATATACAGTTACAGACCTCCTTGTGTCTGGGCAAGCTACCCAATTTACATCACAATAGGTTGTAATATCTTCTAACGATCCTCTCTTCAATACTATCCTCATTCCTGGTGAACCTTTAATTACCTCACGACTCTTAATGCAACATCTAAATGTGATTGCTTTATATGTTGCATGAATTAACTTAGAACTTGAACTGCAAAACATATGTTGTTCTGGTAGTAATGATGTAAATGAGTTTCCCTATTAGTTTCTGATAGCTTACAATGTCTTGCAATTCTTCATCTCCTTTAGTCTCGGCATGTTTGTCATATTCAACAGTTGTTAACTTTAGGTTTTGTTCTAATGGTGAGCTAGATGGTTTTTCCCCACTTAACCCTACTTCTAAAATTAGCTGAAGAGCATACTTCCCTTGATTAAGTATGACTCGGATTGCTTACTTCATGAGCTCAATTCCCAAGAAGTATCAAAGTTCACCTAGATCCTTCAACTTGAAATATTTGTGTAGGGTTGATTTTGCTTATTCCACTAGTTTGTTGTTGCTGCCAATAATCAACAAATCATCTACAGACACAAGAATGATCACCAGTTCTGCATTTGTCTTCTTTGTGAATAGGGTATGATTATAGGCACTTTGAGAATATCCTGCTACCTATCAGTGCATGAGTCAATTTTGTATTCCACTATCTTGATGCTTGTTTGAGACCATAAAGAGACTTAAGTAGTATACAAACCTTATAATTCCCATGCCTATGGAATCCCTGAGGCAAGACATCTAAACCTTTTCATACAAATCACATTGTAAGAAGGCATTTGTTTACATCCATTTGAGATAAAACACATCCTTTAGAGATTACTAGGTTTATCACAATTCTGACAGTTACCATGTTGGCGACATATGAGAAAGTTTCATGATAGTCTAACTCTTCCTGTTGTGTATATCCTTTTGCAACAAGCCTGGATTGGAATTTATCTACTTCACCATTGGATTTGTGTTTGATCTTGTATACCTACTTTGAGCCAATAGTTTGCTTTCCTGAAGGCATATCCACTATTTCCCACGTCTTGTTTTCTTCAAGTTCCAAAATCTCTTGCTTCAATGCTTCTATCCACATGTCATCTTGAGAAGCTTCCTGAAAAAACTTTAGTTCCATCGGAGCTGAGAATGATCCTAGATTGCATTGGTAGTATTTTGATAGGTGATTATAACTCATATAATTTGAAGCTGATAGAGGCTAGTTCTTTTTAGTTTACATGAAGTCACATAATCTTTGAGACATACTGTTGGTTTTGTCTTTCTTGTTGAATTTTTGCTCCTTGTAGGCTGTTGCACAACTGATGGCATTTGTTCAAGTATAGCCTCTTCATGTTCCTATTGTTGTGGGGGATCTTTTTCAGTGTTATCACTTGATCAAAGTTATTTTATGTCATTTATTGTTTCATATAGTGGCATATCTGGTGCTATAAATGATATGGAATCATATACTTTAGTGTTGTGGATTTGATCATTGTATTCTGAAAGGCTGTCTCCAGATCTGCTTCTACTATTGAAGTACTCTGATTCCTTGCAGTTGTTGAGTAATCAGTGTCAGGAGTGAACAGATTCTCAGGTTTACTAGGTATGACTTGAAAGTAAAGATATCCTCCCTAAAGCTCACATCCCTATTTACAATAAATCTATTGGATTCCAGATCATACACCCTATATCCTTTTCGTACCTATGAATATCCAATGAATACTGATTTCATTCCCCTACCTCCATATTTGTCTCCTCTTGGAAGTTTGCTGGCATAACAAAGATACCCAAATACTCTAAGATGATCTATTTTAGATGGTTTGCCTTTTCTATTTCTGCGGACAAATTCCCGCTTCCACGGTCCCCCTTCAGCGATAGATTTCCCCTTTTGGATCTGGTTAAGCGCAACCACTGGTAAACACTTAACCTCTTATCAACAAGGTATGGATTTCCGCTTTTGCGGTTTTGACAGTACCAACACTTTTCTCAGCACGGAAACGAGCATAGCTTCCTCATACAATGTCCAAATTTGACGATTCCTTTTGCTATGCATCCGAAATATCGATACGGATATGATGGTTCAATACAAACTTTATTTGGAGATAATTATTAATATAGTACCCCCATTATGTCTAAAGAAACGGTGTTGAAACATCAAATCAGAGTGCAACACAACCCGAAATACACTCGAGGCCTCCGGGACCCCGATCAATAACACCAACCAGTCCCCAAAAAGATTACGGAATTGCTCGAGGCCTAAAATCACATCAAACAATGCTAAAATAGTGAATCAACCTCCAATCCAAGCTTTATGAACTTTAGAACTTCCAACTTCTACTATCGATGCTTAAACCTATCAAATCACGTCCGATTGTCCTTAAATTTTGTACACATGTCATATTTGACATTACAGACCTACTATAGCTTTCAAAATCGGATTCTGACCCCAATATCAAAAGTCCACTTTCGGTCAAACTTCTTCGAAACCTTCAAATTTCTATCTTTAGCCAAATAGCTTCAAAACGACCTACGGACCTCCAAATTTATTTCTGATTGTGCTCCCAACTCTAGAATCACCATACGGAGCTACTCCCAGTCTAGAAAACCCAAACGGACATCAATAACACTAAAATTCACTTTAAGCCAAACTGATGCAATTTTTTCTAAAATGCTAACTTCCACAATAGGCGTCAAAACGCTACCGGGACATCCAAAATCCAATCCGGGCATACGCCCAAGTCCGAAATCATCATACGAACCTGCTGGAAACTTCAGATTCCAATTCCGAGGTTATTTACTCAAAATTCCAATCCTAGTTCATTACTTCAACTTTAAGCTTTCAAAATGAGAATTTTCCTTCCAATTCCACTATGACTTACCGAAATTCAATTTCGACCACGCGTACAAGTCTATATACCTAAAATGAAGCTGCTCGTGGCCTCAGACTGTTGAACGACGCATTAGAGCTCAAAATGACCGGTTGGATCGTTACATTCTCTCCCACTTAAACATACGTTCGTCCTCGAGCGTGTCGAGAACTATACCGAAGTAGTCTAAAATCACTATTTAGCACCTTATGCATCTTTTCGTGCTACCACAACTTAGCTGAGCACATTAGCTCGATAAAATTTTGAAGAAACTCCCCTTTATTCAGGCAACTAATCCTTAGAGCCCAATTCCAACATCTAGAATTCTATGACAGGCCTGTTTTCGTCATAGGATCACCAAATCATTCACTACACGCTATACCCAACATGACTGCATAACTTACTTATAAGACCACAATAACATTTTCGGATCAAATTAGCCAAATTCAATGAATCAGATTCTCCCATTGCACCTCATGACCTACATAGGTCTTGCTCTAAACTTGATAACACTAACACGATGGAAGAGATGTGCCAAAATTCATAACCAACTACCGAATCAACAAATCATTGAGTCTATACCTCCGACAAGAATCATTACCACATTTTGAACCAAATCATGATCTTTGCTCGTTAATATACTTTGTATAATCAGATTGCATTGATCCTAAGTCTGATAATCTCGTCTAAACTTGTACGAACTGCTCAGGCAATAAACCACCTCGGACACAATCAAGAGTCCCATATGATGCCACAATGTGCCAATAGGCTACCGATTAGGATATGGTATAAGAGGAAAATGAGCTCTGAAACGGAGATCTAATTACCCCGCCCGTGAACCATACATGCGACACGGGCTAATAACTTTTACGAGTTTTCCTCAGAAAATGGGAAACAGAACGCATAAAAGAAACTAGGAGGAAACTATACTGAACAAAATACTATTGTGGCACGCAACCCGATCCAAATAGTATAACCATGGCGGTGTGCCACCTGATCCACACAATATAACCATGGTGGCGTTCCACCCGATCCACACGTAGAACTGACATAAGGAGATATATATCAAGATAAACCGCTCACCACATGAAAATACCGATCACAGGTGATACTGACGGCAACACCAACTCACTCAAAATACTGAAACTCCCTTCTCGCTCATCCGAGCTTGTGACATCATAGTCATTACGAAACTGTAACCTTCATCCTCACTTCAAATTCCATGCCTCCTACTGCACCCAACGTGTCGATATACTATAGACACAATTTCCATCACAACTATGGAACCACTGATAAACTAACACTTCATCATATAATACTTTTCATTTAACTCACTTCAGGAGAACTATAGCGACATACATGCAAATTTTCATCACCGTCGAGTATAACAATCTCTAAGTAGTGGTCCAAGCCACCATAACCCTTTCGAAATCTGTTTCCCACATAACAAGCCATAACAATAGAAGGCTTCTAAATAACACTCATTACGGTGACCGACAAACCTCACTCGTACTACCACAAATCATACACACAACTTGATCACACTGAATGAACTAATCTCAAATCCCAAAAGGCCAAATTCAACTATGGCTAATCAATCCATTTCCTTCCAATTTATCCTTGAGTGCTTTAGAAATAGTACCCATTCTCTTCAACACACAACACGCTCCATCTACACTCATCTCGGGTGACCTTGAACCACGAGACCATGTTGTCTCAACCCCTACGAACCATTTTGTACTTCTCAAATGCTACATCACAAGCCAACTATAACGAAACATTTTGTGCCACTTCTTATAAGCTGTTTTCCAAGCTTGATCCTTAATTACATAAACTCGACATTATTAAGCACCACACTTTACCTCTCAAATTTTATAGGACCGTTATGGAGAGCCATCTGCTCTGACTTGGTCCCGAATATAATCGGCTACATAGATCTCATAACACAGGAGTACCCTCTCGATGAGGCACCTAGCAGAATTACTCCCTTTAAAACCCACGTCCATACAAGGCACAAATCCTGAATCCTTTCCCAAGTTCAAACATGGGGCCATAAGGCCAACCATGTCACACCTTTACTACTGGTGGTAGTTTTCCGTAGCTGAGATAACCCATCGGTATGCTATTAACCAGAAACTTCGCAAGTAGCTAACCATGAAGCCCAAATCATAAGCGGTGGGACTCTCCCACTTAGCTTGAAGCCATTATTACAATACTATAGATTTCACCATTATTCTTAATCTCTTGTTGGATAGCCTTGTGCAGTCATCCATCGCAAATTCTCGAAATTCTCATGTAAATCCCTATCTTTCATATTATAAATCTTCATCCACCTTCGAATCGACAATCGCTGGTATTCTTGATATCTTATTGTAGAAACTCACTTTGATACACAAAATCATTAGCACCATTCACACAACAATTCCATTTGCTGCATATCTAGAAGAACGCTTCGCAGAAGTCTTGCCAACCACGCGACTGCTAACCTGCTCACCGGAATACCCCACCTGTCGAAATCACTCCTCGACATCTTCCAACGCTGCTGATGGGTTACTATCACTATGACATCAGTAACCCATCTTGAGTCCGAGCTCACTCTCCAGTTGTACAAGTCCATTCACCCCTCGTGGACATCAACCAAATGAGCGGCAACATCATTTCACTTCAAAATCATGCTACCTCTTCCTTCATTTCAACCGCTCCTTTCTGTCATATCCAATCTCCTGCCGCATAACAACACCACGCTTTGAATTTGTCTACCAATTTTTATTGTCCGACGTTAAAGTCCCAGAATCTTCCAAATTTTCCTTAGGCACATAGTAATCCTACTACTAGGTCCTATACGGCTCCGCCACTCTCCCACGTTGGGCAAACTCATTCCTTTAATCAAATGTTTGGCCTGCGCTTCCTGAGCCTAGCCTTTGTGAAGTTTGAAACTCCGCCTGACACTTTCCATACGTCCTTATCACCTTCTGGTGCTCAGTCATTGCCTTAGTATAATTCACCTTCATAGCACCTGAATCCACAAATTGCCACTGACTAAAACCCATCTGAAGGTCATCTTTATTGAACCGTCAACATTTGAAACACTGATTAAATCCTAAACCACCGCATCTTGCAATATCTGACGGTTGCATCTTTAACAGTATTTCACAATACCCTGCCATAAGGAGAATTGTATCAGATTATAACATCAACAAACTTAATACGTCAAATTAGGACAACAACACCCCAATAAAGAAGAGAACTCCTTCACGCTTGCAATACCACATTTCGTTACTTCCATTAATTCACGTCTAACCATCCTTGGTTCGATTGACTTTCCCCTGCCAGGAATAAAATGTTGAATCCCTTTAATTACACACTGAGTAAACCTTCCTTCAATTCATTTACTTCCCCGAAACATGGGCAAATCTCCTATAATCACAACAACACTGTGGAATAACTGCTCATAAGAATTTTGGCAACATGTGCTTAGCCTCAAGGCTCTAAAAGTTTCGTTATTGAGCTGAAAGTAATGTAAGTTCCTTATGTACTGTGACTATAATAGTCCAATCAACTATACCGGGCGAATCATCCCGCACCATATTTGCAGTGCCATTACAATCCTTCAATTTTTGATTTTTAACCAGTGCTTGCATCATGTAAGATTGAGTGGAAAGGAATCAAAGGCATAAGCCTCAAAGGAATCAAACCGCACAATAAGGAAATCAAGAAGGAAAGTACTCCTAACAGCCCTGCAGCCTCCCAAGGATAAGTACAAACGTCTCCATACCGATCCACAAGACTCTACCGGACTTGCTCATGACTCGCGAGACCGATGGGAACCTAGTGCTTTGATACTATGTTATCACGATCCAAAATCCACTAAGGGTCATGGTGGCGCCGGACACCGCTGTCAGGCTAGCCAACTAAATTACCAATTACTTCATCTTTTAATACTTTTGAAAATCTAAGGTTTTTACTTCTGTTTTACATAAAATAAGATCATTTCTTGAATTCAAATTTAAATAATAATAATAATAATAATAATAATAATAATAATAATAATAATAATAATAATAATAATAATAATAATAATAATAATAATAATAATTAGTACAAGGATTTACTGAAACCATCCCAGAAACCCGGTGCCACAAGCGCATGAACAACTAGTGATAAAGACATAAAATACAACACAACATCCGTCCGGAATACAATGGACAGAAAGGAAATACAGTTACTAGAAAAGGGACTTTAAAGAGCTACGGGCCGCCTTGCATACTGCAACTCACCTAGTCCCCAAATCGTCTGTGTTGTTGCGCCCAGTAGGCCGCTAATGTATCAAGTACCTATGCAACAAAAATGCACAGAAGTGTAGTATGAGTATGAAATCAACGTGTACTTAGTAAGTGTCACGTCAAATCCCGGAGGGATAGAGACGAGATGAACAACTTCGACACTCACTAGTGGTCAATTATCAATATTCTATAAATGCATGAATAATTATGGATTTATATGGAGGTCCTAACTGTGAAGCCAAATAAACAAGTAAACACTTTTAACAAGAAATCAAGGGCTTCCAAAGTCTATTCTTTATTATCTTATCAGTTTGTATCGAGCCACGTGGGGCCAATTCCATAATTTCAATTTTTATGCAATAGAGAACATGCGCAAATCACACTGAGGCGACGGCCCGCTCTAACAGGAAAGTAAACTGTGCACTGCCGAGGGTCGAGCGGCACGAACTATATATGCATCTATTTTCACCGAGGTGTTCGGCCCGTTCCATAAAAAAATACATATCGTGCTCGCGAATCTTCTATGCGACGCAGGCATATATAAAATACATGCTCAAATAGGAAATTAAGGGCTCATTGAGAATAATCATCCAAATAAACAACTCTCTCCTTTTAACATTTAAGGAAAAATTGATATTAAATCTCTTTTTAAATTCCTTTACGAATTCAAGGTGATCTAAATAATTCAAACTATCAATGAATTCACAATAATCAAAATGTAACATACTTTCGAGTCTTAGACTACCCGGACAATAGCATAATAGTAGCTACGCACGGACTCTCGTCACCTCGTGCGTGCGTAGTCCCCATAGATAGGATCACATAATCAATTTAACTCACCTATGGGGTAACTTCCCCCTTGCAGAATTAAAAAGGAGACTCACCTCGCTCTGAAGACCCATAACCGACATTCTACATTTCTCCAAAGGCTTGAACCATTGTACAATGCTCCCAAAACTAACCAATGATTATGTAAATGCATTAATATATGCTAAGGTATTCATTACAATCCAATTTATAAAAATTTCCAACCCCGAACAAAAAGTTAACCAAAATGCCCTCGAGCCAACGTGCCCGAAAATTCAAATTTTTTTGAAGATAAAGTTTACCCATGACCTTAGGAACTCAAATATATAATTTTCTCTTAACTCCATGCTCAAATTCGTGGTAAAAATCTAATAATAAAATATTTGTAGGTCTTCCTCTAACCCTCAAATTTCTACCCATTTTCATGCTAAGATCCATACATAATTGATGTATATACTCAAAAATAGTAGAGATCACTTACCTCATGCTTGGGGATGAAAATGGCTCTCCAAAGTTACTCCAAAGTCGGCTCCCATGGAAAAAATGATGTGAATAATGAGCCAAGTCCGATTTTTAAAGAAACCTCTCTACCTCCAGCAGTTTCCGCTTCCGCGGAAATTTTTTTGCTTCTGCGGATAAATTCCCGCTTCTGCGATCCCGCTTCTGCAGTAGATTTCCGCTTTTGCGATTTTGACAGTACCAGCACTTTTCTCGGAACAGAAACAAGCATAACTTCCTCATACGATTTCCAAATTTGATAATTCTTTTGCTATGGCTCCGAAATTACGATACGGTCTAATGGTTCAATAAAAACTTAATTTGTATCTCATTTGCTTAAGATAGTACCCTTTTATGTCCAAAGAAACGTTGAAACATCAAATCAGAGCGCAACACAATCCGAAACACACCCGAAGCCTCCGGGACCCCGACCAATAATACCAACTAGTCCCAAAACACATTATGGACTTGCTCAAGGCCTCAAATCACATCAAACAATGCTAAAATCGTGAATCAACCTCCAATCCAAGATTCATGAACTTTAGAACTTCCAACTTCTACACTCGATGTTTAAACCTATCAAATCACGTCCGATTGACCTCAAATTTTGCATACAAGTCATATTTGACACTATGGACCTATTACAACTTTACGAGTCGGATTCCGACCCCAATATCAAAAAGTTCACTTTCGGTCAATTTTCTCCAAAACCTTCAAATTTCTATCTTTAGCCAAACGACCTACGGACCTCCGAATTCACTTCTGATCGCGCTCCCAACTACAGAATCACCATACGAAGCTACTCCCAGTTTCGGAATCCCACACGGACATCTATAACACTGAAATATACTTTAAGCCAAACTGATACAATTTCTTCTAAAATGCTAACTTCCACAATAGGCGTCAAAATGTTCCCGGGTCACCCAAAACCCGATCCGGGCATACGCCCAAGTCCGAAATCATCATACATACTTGTTGGAACCTTCGAATCCCAATTCTGAGGTTATTTACTAAAAATTTCAATCCTAGTTCATTACTTCAACTTTAAGCTTTCAAAATGAGAATTTTCCTTCCAATTCCACTATAAACTTACCGAAATTCAATTCCAACCACGCGTACAAGTCTATATACCTAAAATGAAGCTACTCATGGCCTCAGATTGTTGAACGACGCATTAGAGCTCAAAACAACCGGTTGGATCGTTGCAGAAACATATCATATAAATGGCTACGTACTGGGATGTCAATCATGTAAATGTGACGATTTTTGATAGATCAAAAGACTATATGGACTATGTTTATAACCAAATAACGAGATGATCAAAGTTTGAGTTCAAATTAAAAGATTCCATTTAGCCAGTCTTATGCTAGTCTTGGACGTGTGACTTGTTACATACTAGTATGAAGGAAGTTTTTATCGTCGGCTCAATTAAACTTTTATTAAATTTTATATAATGATGCAAACTAGTCAAACTAATTGAATGATGCTTATAATTTATAGTAAGACCTTTTTTCATCAGTAGGATTAGTTATAGTGTCAGTTCAAGGAACAATTTTCTGGTGGGAGAGTGACAGTTATCTATATGTACTCCCAACCCCGCCACACCCCACACTTTTTCTGTTTTTAGGTTTGAAATATTTAAATGGATTGAAAATTGATAAGATAAATTTCACATCATGGAAGGAGGTCTTCTTGGATGTCATGTCATGTGGTCTCGAAATTTTGAGTCTAATTTTACGCAAAAATATTTCTCCACGCTTGACGTTTATTACAAATCAAACAATTTAACAAGTGTAATTTTAAAGTAAAGTATTACCTAAGCATGATTAAGTAATAAATAACATTTATCTTGTACTCCCTCCGTTTCAATTTATTTGAACCTATTTTCTTTATAGTCTGTGGCAAAAAGAATAACTTCTTTTCTTATTTGGAAACAATTTAACTTTATGCTATGATTTATAGCCACAAAAAATATATGTGTTTCATTTTACATGACAAGTTCAAAAGTCTTCCCTCTTTTCTTAAATTTCGTGCCCAGTCAAATAGGTTCATATAAATTAAAACGGATGAAATATTTATTAGGTTAATATAAATAGTATTTTTACCTCATGGCCTCATTGTATGTAGGAAAACCAAAGATTGGAAAAAAATTGGGATAGGAAGGAGACCCATAGAAAGAGAGGGAATGACGACCTTAACTGATTGATGAGACTAACGAAGGCCAAAAAGAATCGTCCTCTATCCATTATATTCAATGAATCTGTCATTTTATTAGTTGTCAATGGTCACCCATATTCTATGTAAACAGACAAACTATTTTTAGGCCAAAAACAGATGTCCTTCAGCCTTCTTATTCTCTTATCGACACCCTTTGTTTTTTTTTTTTTTAATTATTATTTTATTATTAATTTATTATTATTTAATGCCTTCCACCTTTTCTTAATCAGATCTTGTTATTACATAGTGCAGATTAAGATGGTGCAAAATATATACTTTACTTACTTTGCTTTATTTTTCAACAGACACTCTTATGTTACACTCTAATTATCTGATTGCATGAAAAATATCATTTGGTTTTCCTTTCAATTAATTAGGATGTACTATGTCTCTTATGTACTATGTTTTAATATTATTGCATGCTAGTTTATTTATGGTATATATGTCTTTTATGTTTAGATAATTATTTATGCGATGTATGCTGGTGTAACTAATACTGTTTTTGTTTTTGTTTTTGTTTGCCTTGTTTTTTTCCTGCGCCGAGGGTCGATTGGAAACAGCTTCTCTGCCCTCTCGGGTAAAGGTAATGCCTGTCTACATACTACCCTCCCCAGACCCCACTTTGTGGGAATATACTGGGTTGTTGTTGTTGTTGTTGTTAATTAGGATGTACTAATAAAGAAAACCTAATTGAGCAGTTATCTTCTAGTTTCATAATAGAAATCCTCCATTTTGCAGAATTCTGTTGCTGATACAGTAGGTCAGTAGCGTTTGCTACATCCTCTTGGGACAAAAATCAAATGAACTTAGCCACTACAAAATTGGAATTTGACGATAACAATTTGACTTAACATTTGTGAATCGCTTCCATATTTGTTTTCAAAATGTAGCATAATAAATAGACGATGTCAATGCCAGTGCTTTATATATATAAAAATTTTATAAGAGAAACGAACAAAATGATTTGATAGCCTTTACCTTTAGTAAACCAGGTATTTTAACTATTAGGAACATCGAGCATAAATTGTACTATTTGATTTTTAAGTTTACAAATATATGTCACCCCTATATTGTTTTGTTCTCTTTTAAAGCAAAATTCTTGAAAAACCAAAAAAAAAAAAACGAATATAGGGGTGACATATATTTGTATAAATATCGGGTGATTGGTAGGAATAGCCTCGTTATGGGTTGATCTTAGCCAAATGTTCCCAAAATTGGCAGTATTTAAAAAATAGTCCCAGACTTGCACACGGTTATTGTTAAAAATAGCATGGGTTAATAAGTTTCGGACTGGTAATTGAAAAATAGTTGGCGTTTGCAAAGTCATTAAAAAATAGCCACTATTTTGCTGCAACACGAAAAATTCTAGCATAATATACTGGAGATTGGTGCGCCTGTGTATAAATTTCTAATATATTATGATGGAACTTCAACACATGAAACGTTACAACATAATATACTGGAGATTGGAGCACATGTGTATGAACTTCCAGCATATTACGCTGGACCAGTATATTATGCTGGAACTCCAGTATTATGCTGGAATATTACGGATTTTGAATAGTGTTTTCGCTCTTATTTATCTTCACATGAAATGGCTAAATTTTTATTACTTTTAAATTGTGGTTATTCTTTAATTACCACTTGTAATTCTGGCTATTTAGAATCCAACAAGGGGCAGTACAGAAATATTCACCTATTGTCAATCGACTACGCACTACGCTTTTTGGCCTGCTCTTAGGCCGTGACTCACCCTCCGTGGAGGAACCCTTAGGTTTTCGGGGCATTGGATTCTCACCAATGTTTTCTTTCTAGTTATTGCTCTTTAGTAATAGGTTGGCAAATGTTATACTATATTTACTCTACCTATTTGTTAAGTTATTCATCAAAGTCTACCGGATTGATATGACTTTGCTCTTGGGGCATTTTGTTACCGAATTGAAAGAGTTATGCTATATTAACTCTACCTATATGTTAAGTATTCATCAAGGTCTACACCGATTGACATAAATTTTTTGCGTTATTTTAACAAAGTGTTCTTCGAATTTGCAACCTCAATTGCAATCAGATCATCCCAAATCTGCTCCAAATGATCTTAAATTTGAAACGAGGCTTTTAAATACTAGCACAAATAATCCCCAATTACTAATTTAGTCAAATTATACTAAATCAAAAAAAACTCACGTTGTCTTTTTCAACACTTTTTAAGGTCCAACAATAATTTTTTTGGCTCTTTAACGTAAATTACAAAATCGATGTTTGCATTAAAAATTTAAGCATAAATTATCAATATTTAAACGATTTTAGTGATAATTGATCGTTAGCCGTATATTTTCATCCATCAAACAAGAATTTTTAGCTTTAAATATTAAAGAACTATAGTGCTCAAGTGAAAATTGAGAAACATTTTGCCAAGATCGTAAAAACCAGGGACATTCTGCAAAAACCAATCCCGCAAGGTGACATGTCGTGCAATTTTATCGTAAAATACAAATCAGATGCGACTTATCAGCTCTTTTCGGAAGTTGACTCCAAGGCCCAAGGTAAACCAATCCAACTCTCAAACTTGTATTTGAGCCCAATATGCAATGAGGCTTAAGCCCATTTCACCTGTCCATCTTTAGCTTAAGAATATATAGTAGAAACTATATCAGGCAGCCACTTTAAAAGACTGCTATTTAGGAATTAATTAGTGTGCCATGAATTTCAGTTTTTCAATTCATATTTTTATGACAGAAATATCTGAAATTAAGACTTCAAGCACCCACTAACTTGTAACAACACTATTACAAGTCACATTGTAATAACTTTATTATAAAGACTTCACAATTCGACTAACTCTAGCCAAGGCACAAACACAAGGTTCTATGATTTACAAAGGTTTTCCTACACAATGCTTCTAACTAAGCTAAGTAGGAGTTATAAATGAAGAACAAATAATAAAGACTCAACAAACCTAAGGACTTAAGATATCTTCAATCTTTGGATCTAGTCCTTGAGGTTGCAGCAGCTTTGTTCTTGAGAGAGGTATTTCTAGCACCTGAAAGAATATCACTAAAAATGCTCAAGAGTTGTGTTGTGCCTTGCACTAGGTTGTTATACTACAACAGACATCACCATGGTAATGTCAATTCTTGGTTAGTACATGCCTCTTCCCAATAAGAAGTGAATGTTGCACTGTCTGCTGCACTTTCGCGTGTACAATTGCAGGCATTCACTTTTTGTAGTTGCTTTCTAGCTCTATAGTTGACTTGTATTTCTGCCAGGGGAACACCAACGGATCAGGTCCCTAATATGGTTCTTCTGAATCTAAAGGCACACTGCCCAGATTATCTTGAGTTGGTTAACTTTAATGATTATACCAGCCATGCTTCAGGTCCTTTATTTGGTTATATATAGAAAGTTTGTTAGATCCTCAAAATATAGATAAAAATGCCTTAAGCCCATCAATTTCCCCCTTTTTGATGATGACAAACTTTTAACATTGATGACTATTTGACTTAACCGGATAAGGTACCAGAAACCACATATGTTCCCCCTAAATCTATGTTTCTCACCTTAATTACTTGTTACAATTTCAGTTTAATCGATTCTTCCCCCTTTTTATATCAACAAAAAGACACAGTGAGGCAAAACGACATAAAGAAGTCCAACAAAGCTAATCATACCACATATGTGCATACAACATGATAGAAAAGAGAAGCAAAAAGGAAAACAAGCATTGTACAAGGAAAAGAAGAGTTGTTTCATTAATAAAAAATTAGACCGTTTCAACATGAGAAACAACGCTGAAATCCAACATTCTAGCACAAAAAGACAAACAAAAAGAAAACAACAGCCACAAAACATCAGAGCAAAAGATAATTGACTACCTGAGAGGTTCATAGGGGGCACTAGAAGAGGGATGCTTGGAAGAGGAGGCAACAATTGTTTTGAGAACTAGGTCCATACAGGCATTTGCAGACAACTGTTAGTCAAGCAGTTTCTCCCACAGGTCTCCACTTGTTGCCTAAGTCCAGAACTTGTCTCATACCTGCCATCTCTGAGATTATCGAGTCAAACATGCGACCCCACAAGACTTTTCTATGTTCTCAAACTCTCCTGTCCAAGACAACTGTCACTTGGAATGGTCTTCATTGAACCAGGCCCTCCCACAATTTCCCATTTTTGTTTTCTAGGCATTTGAACAAACTTCCCATTCCTACTTGCAACAGCCATAATGTCACATTCTGACAAATCTTTCTCAACCACAAACTTTTGGACTTTTGTAGATCTTTTCATTAAGGGACTAGGTTCATCCACAACATCTTTATCAACCTCAACCACAGGAATGTGTTTGTCAGCTACAACTTCCCCCTATTTCATCAACCTCTTCTTTTTTTTCTTAATACTCTACTTACTCTTCTGCAAGGCATACTCAAAAGCCTATTTCTTCTGCAACGTCCTGGTTTGTTTCAACTGAAAGAGAATTAGGTTCTTTAACAGGTTTTTCTGTGACAATGTCATGAACCGGAGACTCGAAAAGCACCAGAGTTCGTTTATCCCCTAAGAATGGAGTTTTTTCCCTCTAAGATTCAAGAAGAGGGGAGGCTCCTTCATTTATAAGACTCTTAGCAGTGATAGCCATGGCATTTAGTGTCGCTTCCTTTTCTGGTTATTCTGTAGGAGCCACTGAGCCTAGAGCGGAGGAATTCAAGTACTGACTGGGATCTTCCTCAGAGACCTCTGACGCCTGAGGAGTAGCACTTTTGGTTTGTTCAGAATACATAGAAAAAGTACGGTTTGCAATACATGGAAGTGAGACATGGTTTGACGGAGGAGTAGAGGTGATTGTAGATAAAGAGAAAACTAAAATGGGTATAGTAGTATCAGGGATAGTGAAGAAGGTTGTTTCTGCTGGTGGTGCTAAGGGAGGTGGAGATGTGGGAGTCATGTTGATGGCAGGAGAATGAGACGATTGTTCGTTGGACATGGTGAGAGAAATGGTAGAGTGTTCTAAAAGAAAAATTAATGATATGCAAATGGAATAGTTGTTCAGAATTGCTGGGAGTTTAAGGGTTTTATCGAAGAATGAGCTAATGATGAGAAGGTAGAGGAACGAGTTCTAAAGAGTTTTGAAACAATGGTACGTTTGTGGTAATACGCAACATGTAGAGGAAGTGAAAGAATTTGAGAGACAAAACGTGTTATGCAGACTCTAGAAGTTGAATGATGTGGCAGTTGAATTAATTTTGCTTTCCTTTTGAATAAGCATATGAAAAACACATTATTGCTAACCTGTAGTACATGAACTAGGTTCCTGGCCTATTTTTGAAAAAGGGTTTTGTAGCTCTCCTCTGAAGTTCAACACTGTACCTTTAGCTTCTATGATCATCATGCGTGTTTACCTGCAATGGTATAGATGTGAGTTAGGCCTAGTCAGAAAACACTTTAGCCACTTTACTTTAGTGTAACTATCATAGTCATGTCAAAAGAACCATGTTCTCAATTAGGTTTAAGTAACCCTAGTGCCATCATGTTTCTCAAAGTGTTCCCTGCTCAGAGCTTTGGTGAAGATATCTACAATTTGATCTTCTGTGCAACAAAATATTATACAAATAAGACCCTTTTCCATATTGTCCCTAAGAAAATGGTGTTTGACATCAATGTGTTTGGTTCTCTTGTGTTGAACAAGGTTTTTTGCCATGTTGAGAGCACTGGTGTTGTCATATCAAAGCGGTACACAATCAATGTATACACCAAAATCTTCCAATTGTCGCTTGATCCACAGTGAATAAGCACATCACAAAACAGCTGCAATATATTTTGCTTCAGCTATTGAGAGAGCTACTGAGTTTTGTTTCCTCATACCCCATGAGATAAAACATGATCCAAGGAAATGAGCCATTCCAGATGTGCTTTTCCTATCTACTAGATAGCATGCATAATCAGCGTCCGCATAACTAATAAGGTTGAAATTGTCACCCGAAGGATAGTACAGAACCAGCTTCTATATGCCCTTAAAATATCTCAGAATTCTCTTAGCAACCTTCAGATGAGATTCCTTAGAATTTGATTGGAACCTTGCACATAATCCCATACTAAATACAATGTCTGGCCTGCTGGCACTAATGTAAAGTAGAGATCCAATGATTCCTCTATACATTGTTGATTTATAGGTTATCTAGAATCATCCATGTCCACCTTAATAGTAGTAGCAATAGAGGTATTGGTCATCTTTGATGCTTCCATATCAAACCTTTTCAAGATTTCTTTGATATATTTTTGCTTACTGCTACATGTTCCCTTTATGGACTACTTCACTTGAAGAACCAGGAAGACATTCAGTTCCCACATCATACACATTTCAAACTCACTTCCCATGAGTTTACAATATTCTTCACATAATGAGTTAGCTGTAACTCCAAATATGATGTCGTCCACATAAATCTGAACAATGAGCAGGTACCTTCCCCGTTTCTTCAAAGACAATGTATTGTCAATCTTTCCTTTTGTGAAACCACTTTCCAAGAGAAACTTGGATATTCTCTCGAACCAGACTCTTACAGTGCCTTATCAAATTTGAATACATGTTCAGGATGTACATGACGTTTAAAACCTAGAGATAGCTTGATATCGACTTCTTCCTTGAGAGAACCATTCAAGAATAAAATGTAAAGAAGTACTTATAAAACTTTTTAATATAAAAAAACTTGGTCATACAAAATGTCTTTACAAATTCCCCGTTAAGGTAACTGGGGACTCAACCCAAAAAATCGCTTAAAATTCAAGGGAAAACCACTTTTTTTTTTAAAAAAAAACGTGGTAAAGTTTTCAACTTGTCATTGAAGGGGTTGGAACCCCTGAAGTTGCCATACTAATTTTAATTTTAGAAGCAACCCCAGGCATGAAATAAACCTCTGAAGGTGTAGCAGCAGTTGGATCATTGAGGGAAGCAAGAGTCACGGGAGCTTCAACTTCTGCAGGAAGAGTTACTAAAGTTTCATCCTCAGGGGCCGGAATTACAATATTTTCAACTTCAATAGAGGAGGCTCCTTCATTGTATGGTTCTTCAGCCACGGGAGTCTCATTTGATGGAGAAGGAAAGTCAAGCGGATGTTGAGTCATCTCAATAGTCTTTATAACTTTGGCCAACTCCAATTGTAAATCAAAGTTCTCTTGACTGCCCTCTGTTAAGGCATCGCAGTGGGAGTTTAGAAAAGCCCATCTCACCTCTAAATTAAAGCTCTCCTCAAGAAGTGCATAATGCCTTTACCATGAGGTAAGATCATTTTTCAATGTTTGGTTTTCATTCACAGTGAAATTAAGGGTAGCTTTAAGAGAGGCACGAGAATTTTCTAAGGCACGAGCTTTATCAGAGGAAGCTTGTAAATCAGTTTGAGCTTGAGACAAGTTTTGTACCAGCTCTCCCGCGTATTCTTCTTTCTTACTCAACAAAACTTTGAGTTCTCTAATATCCTCACTAGACTTTGATAGTTGTTTAGAAAAAGAACATTCCATGCGCTCTTTTTCCTTCTCTGCTTTGCTAAAAGAAGCTTTTGACTCTATCTAGTTCAGAAGTTAGAGCTTATTTTTGTTGCTCCAGATTACGATTGCTCTCTTGCAAATCCTTTATCTTTCGCTAAGCATTGTTTAACTGATCTTTAAAATTGGTTGCTTTAATATTAGCTTCCCTAGATATCTTCTCAGCCTCAAGAATAATTCGATCAGATTCACGGGCCTTTTTCTCTAAAAGGGTAATTCTTCCCATCAGTTTCGTGCCTATAAGATTAGCCTGCAAAAACGACATATATAAGTGAGAATTAAAAGGAGAGTTTTTATTTTAAATTTTTTTAAAAAAAAAAAAAAGGAGAATACCTTAAGTGTACAATGAACTATGTCGTTCATCAAGGTCAAACAACTATGACTGTCCATCTTCCTTTTCTCCATTTCCCCAATTAAGGGTTCAAGCCAAACATCTGCTCCACCTAACTTCCTCAAAAGACTACTATTAGCAGGAACCTCAAGTGTCACACTCCTCATGGCTATACTTTGGCTACTAGAACCCTTTTTTTCATGACTAATCGAAAAAGAAGGAACAATAGAAGGAGGGACGGTAGAAGAAGTGAAAATAGTAGGATTTGAAGGGATTGGGGTAGGTAAGGGGGAAAAAATTGGAGAAGGGATAGGCACAGACGAAGTAGCAAGTGAAACACTTGAAATAATAGAAGGAACAGAAACTGAAGATGAAATCGGGATTTCATCTTGAACCAGACCAAATTCACCACCTTCAAAACCTTCAATAAAGAGGCATTGAGTGGATGTCCTTTGGAGCGGTTTCTTCATCGGATATAATAGTAACGGGCTTAGAGGCGTGAGCAGAAGAAACTTTAGTTTCATCCTCAGAAACCACCACATGCTTCCTAGTTCTAAGACGAGCTGTCAAAGAGGTATCTTCGTCTTCATCAACGTCAGAATCTTCTTCAACTATTTTCCTTTTTGACAGCGAGGCTTGTGCTCTCTCCAAAGCTAGGGGAGTACTAAAAGAAGTTCTAAGAGCAATATCCACTTCAGCTGAGATCCCTCGAATATCAAAGCCTAAAAAGGATAGAAAATTAAAAGGGGGAGGAAAAAATTTAACATACAAAAAGTAAAGAGAGAGGTATACCGTGGGTTTTAACTTTCCAACCATGTTGGTTGGAAATTGATTTCCAAGTTCATGCCTCCATAGGCACGGCCTTCAAGATGACATCTACCCAAACACAAAAATTAGGAACGGGTTCCACATCTCCCATGGTTCTACAAAAAGCAAAATGGGATTTACAAAAAAAAAAACTGAAATAACAAAAATAGATACAATACGAAATAAAATACTTACGTTCTAAGTTCCATTTTTCATGAAATGGAATGTTTGATCTGCCCACCAAATCAACTGTGGGAACAACTATGAACCGTGTGTACCAACCATGGTCATTAATATCTTCAGGGTTTATCAAAACCCTCTTACCTCTTGCACTTAAGGTAAAAACCCCATTACGAAATAACTTGGGGGTGATAAAGGTGAATCGGATGAGGGAAGGTAAAATCAACATCTACTTTGGCTGACATATACCTCAAACACGCAACAGCTCTTTATACAAGGGGACCAACTTGGGCCAAACAAATTTTGAAAAATCGACAAAAGTCGAGAATAACTGGATCAATGGCAGAGATAATGTCACGACCCCAAATCCGGTCGTGATGGCGCCCAACACATTGCTAAGCCAGCCTGACCAATCAACATCAACCACGGAGCTAGAAGCTCTCTTTAGCTCATTTAAGCATATTAATTTATGAAATAACAGTGATACATATAACGAAAACGGGAAACCAAGTCCCATAATACATCAACTCCCATAGACCAAAGGGTCAAGAGTCATGAGCCTCTACTGAACATGAGTGTATAAAGGTTTACAAGATACCAAGTGCGGAAAGAAAAGTCAATACAAAATCAAGCCAATAAGAAGGAATATCGGATCCTGCGGACTCTGCAGCTACCTCGTATATCCAACAGATGTCGCCTCGCACAGCTACTGGATCACTACTGAGAGGTACCTGGATCTGCACACAAGGTGCAGGGAGTAAAATGAGTACTGCCAGACTCAGTGGTAATAAACAAGGGTAAGACAGCGCAGATAAGAATTCCACGATAAAGCACTATGTAAAGCTATAATCAGATACCCTGTCACAGAATTAATATTCACTGTACCTGTACCAACAAATACCAATAAATAGCATAACAACTAGCAGATGTAGCTAAATGCAATGCAATGCATGATATGACCGCTACGGCGCGTAGCCCGACTCCAATTTTGGGTACCCGTGCTCACTGTGGGGGTTCAGACTCCGGAGGGGCTCCTACAACCCAAGCACATCTCATAGAGATTTCCTGCGGCGTGCAGTCCGATCCAACATATATCTCGCTGCGGCGCGCAGCCCGATCCACTACTAGTCAGCTAATATGCAGATACAGACTCGCAGGCTCAAAAGTAGTTTTTGAAAACTCTTTTATCATTTTTCAGTTGGAAAACAGTAATATCAAGTTCCAGAGATTGGAATTAGCATAATAACAGAAATAGCTGCCGACTAGTAGTAAACTAGCATGTCTATATGATAAGACAATTATAACGATCCTCGCGGGATCCAATAACTGGCTCACGGCCCACAAGTATGCTCAACCGCCCAAGAAGGGGGTTCCTCGGCTCAAGAGTGGCCATTATCACAATATATATATATGAAACCATCCGCAACCATCCGACCCCGCACTCTCAAGAGTGTGCGTGTCTCGCCGCTATACAGCGTCACAAAGTGGTATACCGGGGTTTCGAACCCGCTGTCATCACCCACATCTATTACTCACCTCAATATAGCGCGACGACTATTCCGCAATGCCCTTGCCACGAGAATCAAGCTCCGCACGCGTAGAATCCGATCAAATACAGTAGAAACACAACAAATTAGGCCAATGGGACTACACCCAATCAATACAACTCAATTTACATCAAAATTCTCAAAGTTGTCAAAACCCGACTTTCGGTACGCTTATCGAAAAATCACGAAAGTCACATATTCGGAACCCTCATCTCAATACGAGTCTAAGCATATCAATTTTACCAAATTCGGACTCCATTTGCCCATTCAAAACCTTGATTTTCTAAAGTTCAAGCCTAGGGCTAAATCCTCCATAAATTACCCCAAATTCCTCTATTTTCATGATATAATTGCATAATATTATCAATACTAATCATAGTTTAAGTCCATAGTTGATTACCTGATGATTTCCCTTGAATTTCTCTTCAAAATCGCCCAAATCGCCTCTAAAGCCGAGACCCAAATGTGTGAAATGTTTCTGAAATTTTTCTAACTTCTGATACACTTAACTCACAGCGATTTCGCTTTTGCGGATAAAATTCCGCCCCTGCGGAACCGCTTCTGCGACCTTTTGGTCGCTTCTGCGAACCCAGGCCCTTTTGGCCATTTCCGCACCAACGATCAAGGAACCGCCCCTGCGCATCCGCTTCTGCGGAAATAAGTCCGTTTCTGCTGAATGATCCGCTTCTGCGACCAAGAGTCCGCTTCAGCGGACTCGCCTCCGCGATCAATCACCCGCTTCTGCGGACGTCCCCATCGCGCCTCAGGACCGCTTCTGCGATCGCCCACTCGCTTCAGCGAAGCCGCTCTTGCGGACCAGGCTCCGCTTCAGCGGTCTAGCCCGCTTCTGCGCCTTCTTGTCCGCTTCTGCGGACTCGCTCCTGCGCTCCCTTTTCCGCAGGAGCGGAAACAACAGAACAGACTCAAAAACCTGCAATTTTCCACATTTTCTCCCGTTTAACCATCCGGAATCACCCCGAGGCCCCCGGGACCCCAACGAAACCACCAACATACCCCAAAACATGATACGAACTTGTTCAAATCATAATAACACCATCCTAAACATTAAAATCAAAAATTACACACGGATTCAAGCCTAAATTCCTTCAAACATTCCGAATTACACAATCAATCAAAAAAACCTACCAAACGACGTCCGAGTGACCTGAAATTTTGCAGGCACGTCCAAAATCACCTAACGGAGCTACTGCAACTGTCGGAATTCCATTCCGACCCCCGGATCAAAATCTCACCTACCGTTCGGATTTCGCCAAAATTCAACCTTAGCCAATTCAAGCCTATTTCTACACCGGGCCTCCAAATTCAATTCCGATCGCTCCCTTAAGTCACAAATCACCTCCCGGAACTAACCGAATCATCCGAATCCGATTCCGAGCCCTCTAACCAAATAGTCAACTCCGGGTTGACTTTCCTTATTCAAGTTTCCTTCACAAAGGCTATATGCCTCATTTTCAATCCAATTCACTCCTAACTCACCCGCTAGACTTAAACATACAATTTCAACATAACAGGGTGGTAATTCCCGTGACGACGGGCCGGGTCGTCACATTCTCCCCCTCTTAAGCAAACGCTCGTCCTCGAGCGGGTCAGGAAACATACCTGAAGACTCAAATAAGTGAGGATATCCGCTCCGCATCTCTCGCTCGATCTCCCAAGTGGCCTCCTCCACGGGTCGACCTCTCCTTTGAACCTTAACTGATGAAATGTCCTTGGATCTCAATCTCCTCACCTGACGACCCAATATAGCTATAGTCTCCACATCATAGGTCAAGTCATCATCAAGCTGAATAGTGCTAAAGTCCAACACATGCAAAGGGTCGCCAACATATTTCCGGAGCATGGATACGTGAAACACTGGATGAACTCCTGATAGACTGGGTGGTAAGGCAAGCATATATGCCACCTCTCCAATCCTCCTAAGGATCTCAAAAGGGCCAATGAATCTCGGACTGAGCTTTCCTTTCTTCCCAAATCTCATGACGCCTTTCATAGGCGAAACCTTCAGTAAGACCTTCTCACCCACAGAATAAGACACATCTCGAACCTTCTGGTCCGCATAACTTTTCTGGCATGACTGAGCTGTACGAAGTCTCTCCTGAATCACCTTCACCTTGTCCAAAGCATCCTGGACTAACTCTGTCCCCAACAACCTAGCCTCACCAGGCTCGAACCAACCAACTGGAGATCTACACCGTCTCCCATACAATGCCTCATACGGGGCCATCTGAATACTCGACTGATAACTGTTGTTGTAGGCAAACTCAGCAAGTGGTAGGAACTCATCCCACGAACCACCAAAATCAATCACACACGCTCGCAACATATCCTCCAGGATCTGAATAGTGAGCTTAGACTGCCCGTCTGTCTGGGGGTGAAATGCAGTACTCAACTCAACCCGCGTACCCATCTCTCGCTGAAATGCTCTCCAAACCTGAGAAGTGAACTGAGTACCCCTGTCGGATATGATAGACACCGGAACTCCATGCAACCGAACAATCTCTCGAATAAAGATCGCTGCCAACCGCTCCGATGAGTAGGTAGTACTAACTGGAATGAAGTGAGCCGACTTGGTCAGCCTATCCACAATCACCCATACAGAATCAAACTTCCTCGCCGTCCGAGGGAGTCCAGTAACAAAGTCCATAGTGATCCTCTCCCATTTCCACTCAGGAATAACAATGCGCTGAAATACACCGCCGGGCCTCTGATGCTCGTACTTAACCTGCTGACAGTTGAGGCACCGTGCTACATGTCTGACAATGTCCATTTTTATCTTTCTCCACCAATAGTGTTGTTTCAAATATTGATACATCTTAGCGGCTCCTGGATGGATAGAATACCGCGAGCTATGGGCCTCCTCCAGAATCAACTCACGAAGGCCATCAACATTGGGCACACTTATCCGGCCCTGCATCCTCAATACGCCGTCACTGTCAATGGTGACATCTCTAGCATCATCATGCTGAACTATGTCCCTAAGGACAGCCAAATGTGGATCATCATACCGGCGCTCACGAATACGATCATATAGAGATGACCGAGATACAACACAAGCCAATACCCGGCTGGGCTCCGAAATATCTAACCTCACTAGCCGATTGGCTATCACCTGAACATCATAAGCAAATGGCCTCTCCTCAGCTGGAATATATGCCAAGCTCCCCATACTGACCGCCTTCCGGCTTAAAGCATCGGCCACCACATTGGCCTTCCCCGGATGATATAATATAGTAATGTCATAATCCTTCAGAACTCAAGCCATCTCCGCTGTCTCAAATTAAGGTCTTTCTGTTTGAACAAGTGCTGGAGACTACGATGGTCGGTATACACCTCACAAGACACACCATACAAATAGTGCCTCCAAATCTTCAATGCATGAACAATGGCGGCTAGCTCCAAGTCATGAACAGGATAGTTCTTCTCATGTGGCTTCAACTGCCGAGAAGCATAAGCAATTACCTTTCCTTCCTGCATCAACACACAACCTATCCCCACTCTCGAGGCATCACAATAAATGGTATATGAACCTGAAGCTGATGGAAATACTAACACTGGAGCTGTGGTCAAAGCTGTCTTGAGCTTCCGAAAGCTCTCTTCGCACTCATCCGACCACACGAATGATACACCCTTCTGGGTCAATTTAGTCAATGAAGAAGCAATGGATGAAAATCCCTGAACAAACCGGCGATAATATCCCGCCAAGCCAAGAAAACTTCTAATCTCTGTAGCTGAGGACGGTCTAGGCCAACTCTGCACCGCCTCTATCTTTTTCTGATCAACCTGAATACCATCACGAGACACCACATGTCCCAGAAATGCTACGGACTCGAGCCAAAACTCGCACTTGGAGAATTTAGCATATAGCTTCTCCTCCCTCAATCTCTGCAACACAATACTCAAATGCTGAGCATGCTCCTCCCGACTACGGGAGTAGACTAGAATGTCATCAATGAACACAATCACAAATGAATCCAAATAAGGCCTGAACACACTGTTCATCAGATGCATAAATGCTGCTGGGCGTTGGTCAGCCCAAACGACATCACAAGGAACTCGTAATGACCATATCGGGTCCTGACTGCAGTCTTCATAATATCCGAGTCCCTGATCTTCAGCTGGTGATAGCCCGAACGAAGATCGATCTTAGAAAACACTCTCGCACCCTGTAACTGATCAAACAAATCATCAATGCGCGGTAGAGGGTACTTGTTCTTCACCTGTCACTTTGTTCAATTGCCTATAATCAATACACATTCGCATGGAACCATCTTTCTTTTTAACAAATAATACCGGCGCACCCCACTGAGACACACTAGGGCGGATGAAACCCTTATCCAGAAGCTCTTGAAGCTGCTCTTTCAGTTCTTTCAACTCAGCTGGTGCCATCCGATAAGGAGGAATGGATATGGGCCGAGTGCCCGGCACCAAGTCAATGCCAAAATCAATATCCCTGTCCGGCGGCATGCCCGGCAGGTCTGAGGGGAATACATCTGGGAAGTCCCTCACAACAGGTACGTAATCAATGCTAGGAGACTCAGCTCCCACATCTCTCACAAAAGCTAAGTACGATAAACACCCTTTTCCAACCATCTTCTGAGCCTTTAAGAACGAAATAACATGGCTAGGGACGAAATCGGTCGAACCCCGCCACTCAATCTGAGAAATACCAGGAATGGCCAACGTAACTGTCTTAGCATGACAATCCAATATAGCATGGTACGGAGACAACCAGTCCATACCCAATATGACATCAAAGTCCACCATTCCCAACAATAACAAATCTGCCTGGGTCTCCAGACCCCCAATAGATATAACACAGGATCTATAGACATGATCCACAACAATCGTATCACCCACGGGGGTGGATACATGAACAAGCAAATCAAGACTACCACGAGTCGCACCCAAATAATGTGCAAAATAAGAGGACACGTAAGAATATGTGGATCCTGGATCAAATAGAACAGAGGCATCTCTGTGACAGACAGAAATGATACCTGTAATCACAGCATCGGAGGCAACTGCATCACGCCCGTCAGGAAGTGCATAGAACCGTGCCTGGCCTCCACCAGATCTCTCCTCGCCCCTGGGGCGACCACGAGAAGACTGACCTCCACCTCTACTAGACCGAGATGGTGCCGAAGAGGAGGGCTGATCCCTCTGCTGAGTCCTGGCCCTACGTAGTCGAGGGCACTGTCTCCTCATGTGGCCAAACTCACCACACTCATAACATGCACCTGGTGCTGGAGAAGTAGGTGTTGCACTCTGGGCTGGGAGGGCACCAGGCGATGACTGACCCTGCTGAAACCCCCATCGACCACGACCATGCGAACCTCCGCTCTCGCTCTGGGCGGCCCGAACGAGAAGGTCTAGACGAGCGACCTCCGCTCTGCTGGGAATGCCCTCCAGATGGAGCACCACCGAAACCGCGAACCACGAGGCCTCTCGGCCTCCCGCTCCTCTCTCTCTCGCGCGACGATCCGCCTCAACGGAGCGTGCCATACGCGCCACCCGCTCAAACGATGATGACAGAACTCGCCGCCGGTCATAAGAATACGGACAGAGTAGCTGAGGCCATCAACGAACCTCCCGATCCTCTCCCTATCGGCGGGGATCATCCATGTGGCATGCCTAGCCAACCGAGTGAATCTAAGCTCATACTGGGTCACAGAACATGTCGCCCTGAATCAACCACTCGAACCGGCGACGTAGCTCCTCGCGACGAGACCGAGGTACATATTTCTCTAGAAAGAGAGTAGAGAACTGCTGCCATGTGAGAGGTGCTGCTCTTGCAGGCCTACGCCTCTCAAACTCCTCCCACCAATCAAATGCGGGACCAGTGAACTGAAATGTAGTAAATGAAACTCCGCCGGACTCAAGAATACCAGCCGTACGCAACATCTTCTGACACTTATCCAAGAAACCCTGGGCATCCTCGCCCTCAACGCCACTGAAATGGGGTGGCTGAAGTCTACCAAATCTCTCAAGACGACGCTGCTCGTCATCGGGCATAACCTGAACCATATGCTCTGGAGCTGGAGCTGGTGCAGCTGGAGGAATAACCGGTGCAACCACCTGAGCGGGGACCGCCTCTGGCGTCTGAAGTCCCTGAACAACCTGCTCAGGTGTGCGAGCTGCAGGGGTCTGCTGACCACCCCCTGTCTGAGATGTCGCTGCAGTAGCGGTAGCTGAAACTACCAGAGCCAAACCGGAACACACCGATAATATCTCAGCAAGAGTCTCCTGAAGACCAGGAATAGCAATAGATACAGTCTGGCCCTGAACTGGGGCTGCTGGAGCATCAACCACTGGGGGCTGCTCCTGAACTGGTACAACAGGCGGGTCAGCTGGCACTGCCTCAGCCCGCCCTACCTCTAACTCTAGCACGACCGCGCCCACGACCTCTAACAGGTGGCAATGGAGGTCGTCCACCTCGTCCTGATGCTCGCGTTCTCGCCATGCGAGAGAATAGAATATAGAAGTTCAGTTCTCAGAACAACAAGATCGCACGACAGAGTTCAAGAAAAGTGAAGTTTTCCTAAAGGTTCGCAGCCTCCCGAGGATAAGTACAGGTGTCCCCGTACCGATCCACAAGACTCTACTAACCGGCTCAAGACTCATGAGGCCTAGTAAACCTAGGCTCTGATACCAACTTGTCACGACCCCAAATCCGGCCGTGATGGCGCCCAACACATTGCTAAGCCAGCCTGACCAATCAATATCAACTACGGAGCTAGAAGCTCTCTTTAGCCCATTTAAACATATTAAATCCCGAAGCAATAGTGATACATATAACGAAAACGGGGAACCAAGTCCCATAATACATCAACTCCCATAGACCAAGGGTCAAGAGTCATGAGCCTCTACCGAACATGAGTGTATAAAGGTTTACAAGATACCAAGTGCGGAAAGAAAAGTCAATACAAAATCAAGATAGTAAGAAGGAATATCGGTTCCTGCGACTCTGCAGCCTACCTCGTATATCCCACGTATGTCGCTCGCACAGCTACCGGATCACTACCGAGAGGTACCCGGATCCGCACACAAGGTGCAGGGAGTAAATGAGTACTGCCAGACTCGATGGTAATAAACAAGGGTAAGACAAATGCAGATAAGAATTCCACGATAAAGCACTATGTAAAGCTATAATCGGCTACCCTGTCACATAATTAATCACTGTACCTGTACCAACAAATACTAATAAATAGCATAACAACTAGCGTATGTAGCTAAATGCAATGCAATGCACGATATGACCGCTACGGCGCGTAGTCCGACTCTAATTTTGGGTACCCGTGCTCACTGTGGGGGTTCAGTACTCCGGAGGGCTCCTACAGCCCAAGCACATCTCATAGAGATTTCCCGCGGCGTGCAGTCCGATCCAACATATATCTCGCCGCGCAGCCCGATCCACTACTAGTCAGCCTAATATGCAGATACAGCCTCGCATGCTCAAAAGTAGTTTTTTGAAAACTCTTTTATCATTTTTCAGCTTGAAAACAGTAATATCAAGTTTCACAGATTGGAATTAGCATAATAACAGAAATAGCTGCGGACTAGTAGGAAACTAGCATGTCTATATGATAAGACAATTATAACGATCCTCGCGGGATCCAATAACCGGCTCACGGCCCACAAGTATACTCAACCGCCCAAGAAGGGGGTTCAACGGCTCGAGAATAGCCAATAATACAGTATCAACAGGTCGGACTAAGCCATAGTCCCCAATCACAATCGACCCCGCACTCACAAGAGAGTACGTGTCTCACCGCTATACAGCGTCACAAAGCGGTATACCGGGGTTTCGAACCCGCCGGTCATCACCCACATCTATTACTCAACTCAATACAGCGCGACGACTATTCCGCAATGCGCTTGCCACGAGAATCAAGCTCCGCACGCGTAGAATCTGATCAAATACAGTAGAAACATAACAAATTAGGCCAATGGGACTACACCCAATCAATACAACTCAATTTACATCAAAATTCTCAAAGTTGTCAAAACCCGACTTTTGGTACGCTTATCGAAAAATCACGAAAGTCACATATTCGGAACCCTCATCTCAATACGAGTCTAAGCATATCAATTTTACCAAATTCGGACTCCATTTGCCCATTCAAAACCTTGATTTTCTAAAGTTCAAGCCTAGGGCTAAATCCTCCATAAATTACCCCAAATTCCTCCATTTTCATGATATAATTGCATAATATTATCAATACTAATCATAGTTTAAGTCCATAGTTGATTACCTCGATGATTCCCCTTGAATTTCTCTTCAAAATCGCCCAAATCGCCTCTAAAGCCGAGACCAAAATGTGTGAAATGTTTCTGAAAATTTTCTAACTTCTGATACACTTAACTCACAGCGATTTCGCTTCTGCGGATAAAATTCCGCCCCTGCGGAACCGCTTCTGCGAACCCAGGCCCTTTTGGCCATTTCCGCATCAACGATCAAGGGACCGCCTCTGCGCATCCGCTTCTGCGGAAATAAGTCCGCTTCTGCGGAATGATCCGCTTCCGCGACCAAGAGTCCGCTTCAGCGGACTCGCCTCCGCGATCAATCACCCGCTTCTGCGGACCTCCCCATCGCGCCTCAGGACCGCTTCTGCGATCGCCCAATCGCTTCAGCGAAGCCGCTCATGCGGACCAGGCTCCGCTTCAGCGGTCTATCCCGCTTCTGCGCCTTCTTGTCCACTCCTGCGGACTCGCTCCTGCGCTCCCTTTTCCGCAGGAGCGAAAACAACATAACAGACTCAAAAACCTGTAATTTTCCACATTTTCTCCCGTTTAACCATCCGAAATCACCCCGAGGCCCCCGGGACCCCAACGAAAACCACCAACATACCCCAAAACACGATACGAACTTGTTCAAATCATAACAACACCATCCTAAACATTAAAATCACCAATTACACATGGATTCAAGCCTAAATTCCTTCAAACACTTCCGAATTACACATTCCATCAAAAACCCGACCAAACGACGTCCGAATGACCTGAAATTTTGCAGCACATCCAAAATCACCTAACGGAGCTACTGCAACTGTCGGAATTCCATTCCGACATCCGGATCAAAATCTCACCTACCGTTCGGGTTTCGCCAAAATTCAACCTTAGCCAATTCAAGCCTATTTCTACACCGACCTCCAAATTCAATTCCGATCGCTCCCCTAAGTCACAAATCACCTCCCGGAACTAACCGAATCATCAGAATCCGATTCCGAGCCCTCTAACCAAATAGTCAACTCCGAGTTAACTTTCCTTATTCAAGTTTCCTTCACAAAGGCTATATGCCTCATTTTCAATCCAATTCACTCCTAACTCACCCGCTAGACTTAAACATACAATTTCAACATAACGGGGTGGTAATTCCCGTGACGACGGGCCGGGTCGTCACAGATAAATCCCAAAGTAAAGGGATAAGTATAAACACAAGAAAAACCAGCTCTGTAAGAGGTAATTCTCTGGCTAGGGTTGAGAATGACTATTTTGGTATTATCTCTCCAACGACAGTCTTTTCGAACAATTTGAATCAACGGTTCAGTAATTAAAGAAGGATATTTATCAACCTTCTCTAATTTAATCACTTGTTCATGAAGGCATTCTTTGTCATTCTCAAAAGATAAATCTGACGACACGATTTCTTCCACTAAAGGCCCTTGAAAAGGCTCAGAAGGCTCTTTTCCTTTAGAAGAGGATTTATTAGAAAATGAGCCTCTAGAGGAGTTACCAGAACTAGAAAGAATGGTGGAACAAGAGGTGCCACCACGCATCGACCCTGCGCCACGAAGGACACCTCCTATGCCTCTTCTAAATCTAGCAGGAGCGTTGGGGAAACTATCAAGTATTGGCGCCCTTTTAGGGTTAGGATTTGAAGACTACATTGTAAGCAAATTATGGACAGAAAAAAGTGAATTACATACAAAATAAAAGAGAGTAAAGAACAAGAAGGTTTGGTGAAATACTTGTGAAGAAGAAGACAAATGGAAGAGGGAATACGTTTATAAACTCAACCGTCGATAACTTAGAAGAATAATGATGAAAAGCCTATAATAAAGGTAACCATCACTTCATGAATAGTGAAGTTAAAAGAGTCTCAGAAAAAGGCCGCAGAACCTCAGAACTAGTGAGGAAGTGACACGCATATGGCGCATTAAATAGAAGAAATAATTGAAGCATCGACGCTGACATAACATTAATTATGACAAAAATTCTCCTTTTTAATGAGGATCCACTTCCCAAATATTTAATTGATTAATACATGGGAAGTGGGGGGACTATCTGCATTGGAAAAAAGTTGAATTTATATTAAAAGTGATGTGACATGTCACATGGATTGGTCAAAGCATATCAATTGAGAAAAAGACACGGATGATGACAGATCCGAGAAGAGGAAGTTAAAAAGGCACGAGAGGTAGTTTAGGCATGATACTCGTGTCTATTCAAATCATTTAAAGCCAACTGATTGAAAGACATTAAAGACATGGACCCGAAAACAAAAAGGAGTCCAAATTTATTATTAAATACGTGATACTTTAGAAAATTAGTATTTAATAAGAGTGATTGTCTAACGGCTTATTTAATGTCATTTATTTCTCATAATTGACTCATTAAAGCTTAGGTATTCATTCCTTTACCTAGAATCAACTATAAAAGGGAGGAATTCCATCATTTGTGACACACGAAAAATCATTGACATTCTATTGAAATACAACATTATTTATTGCTATTCTCAGAAATCTTATTATTTTTCGGTCTCTTGATTATCAGTAACCCAATTTTTATCTCAAATTCTAGTTTTGATCAAAATACTATTTTTTGGTTAAACAATAATGTATTTATAAAATACACTCTTAATTAAAATAAACTAAATACCAAAAGTAAAACTATTTTGTATATTTTTTAATTTTTTTAAAGGTAGATAAACTAAAAGTAATTAAATAAAATATCAATTAGCGCAATAAAAGAAAATATTTTTATAATTGTTATTTTTGTGATAAAATAAAGTAAAAGTGTCAAAACCAGCTAAAATAAGAAAGAATTACAAGAAAATACACATGACTTCACACAATAACAAAAAATGACCCATATTTTTAAGTTTTACCCCACCTAGCACTTGCAAATTCAAAATTTGTGTTCTTACAACCATTGCTTCTAAAACCTATGGAGTTAATTCTTTGTTCTCACAACCATTGCTTTCTCTCTTTTTTTTCTCACATTTTCTACATATGATTCAAGTGGCCGTGTATTTTTTGCTTATCCTCTTATGTCACATGCTTGCAATACAAGAAAATTGAAGAGTAGAAGTCCACCATTGAAGACCATTCAAAGCTTTGGTTTTGAATTTTTTTTTTAATTTGTTAGTTGTTTGGATTGGATGTTGTTCCAATTGATTGAAAATATCAAAAAGAGTTCAAAATCTAAATTGGAAGTGATTTGGAGTAGATTTGGGCAAGATTTAAGTTAAATTTCAGAAAAAACGCAAGGAAGAAGACGGAGTATGATTTTTGTATAATTATGTATAATCTTGTATAATAGTGTATATGTGTGTATAAACACGCATTATACATTGTTATACATTTTATACATCTTTATACAAGCGCTTGTGGACGAACTTCTTTCACGATTTTTAGTTGTAATTTTTGTTCAAAACCAGTCCAAATCTCCATTAAATGACTTCAAATTTTATATACAATCTCCTTATACTATTTCTAACAAGTCTAGATGACACCCACTCCAAATTTCTCATAAAATCAAAATCGGAATTTAAACCCACATATTTAAGCTTGTTAAAAATCTAATTTTCACCACCCAAATGAATTTGGTTTGTTAAATTAATAGTTGAGTCACAATTACTATTCCAAAATTAATTTAAAAGTTTGAGGAATCTATTTTAAAAGTTAAATAGTGATTCTGAAAACCTATTAGAGTTGGATGTTGAATCTTAGCATATTATTTTTGTGTTAGTTGATTGTAAATTGAAATATGAGCTATAAAATTGAAAAGCATGGAGCTCAATTGTTCTAGAGTGAAATTTTCCCTTAAAATAACCATAATAGACCTAAACTAAATATTTAAATGCTAAAAATATATAAAATATTGGGGAGGATAAAAAATTACATATCTACATAAACTATACCGTTCCTACACAAAATAAACAAATTAAAACAGAGTCAAAAAAAAATAAAGCAAGTTCTCCTCTGTGTAAATGTCCTAAATGTAAAGGACTCGTTACGGAAACTGAATGAATTGGTTACTAAAATAACGAAAAGAAAAAACTTTCTTCTTAATTAATTAAGATAAAATCAGAAATGAATCTTTTCCACCATAAATGGAATCCTTGGCTCCAATAGCAAATTTTGACGAGCTTTATTAACACTGGTGACAATCTAAAGAAACAAGTCATTGAAAGTTAAATGCTACCGACGTCCGTACTAATAGCATTATGATAATTTTACTTAATAGGATATATAGTTACCCTAAACCAAAGGCATTAATGTATTAAAAATATTATCAGTGGATTTCTAGGCTAACTTGGTAAAATACATATGTTAGGTAAGTAATCAAGAAAAAGTCAAAATGAGATCATGCATATAAATCCAAAATAGGAAAATAATCCAAGAGAGAGGAAAGAAATTAAATTTAGCCAAAAGGGTACCTTATTTGTATCATTTACACATCAAATATTAAAAGCCTATGTCTTTTATATAATTGTTATTCTCATGAGAGAGCAGTGCAGTTGAAAGGGAAGAAAAATGGTTTCATTGGCTTCTGCAAGTTTTAGTGTGTGCTTGTTTGTATTCTTGAGTATAGCTAATGCCCAATACTATAATTCACCACTTAAGTTCTTCAATGTTTTGGATTATGGTGCAGTTGCTGATGAGAAGAGAGATAATAGTCAGGTTTGTATTGAAAAAAGACATTAATTAGTCCTTACTCTCTTGTTTGTATCGATTGCAAAGTTAAAATAACGTGACCATGATAATGCATCAAATGAAATACATTACAAAGAGACGAATTCAGAATCTTGAATTAGTGGCAGAATGAGTGTGTATATAAATATTTTATATTTTTTTTTGCAAATGTATACATAATTAAAGTTAAAAGTAATGAATTCAGTTAAACATAGACCTGTTTTAGATCTGCCTCTTAATTATTTTTATTTGTTTTCTGTTTTTTAGGCATTTTTAAAAGCATGGGAATATGCTTGTCAATGGAGAGGAAGGAGTATGGTTTTAATTCCCCATGGAACTTACATGTTGAGATCAGTTTCATTTGAAGGTCCATGTAGGAGTTTAATGAGATTTGTAATAAAAGGGGTTCTCAAAGCTCCAACAAGTCCATCATTGTTCAACACAAATACTTGGATTGGTTTTCGTTACATAAATGGGCTAGTTGTTAAAGGTGGTGGCTATTTGGATGGCCAAGGTGCTTCTGCTTGGCCATATAACGATTGTTCCAAGAACCCCCATTGCATGCCTCTTCCTGTCGTAAGTTTTTCACGTTAAAATGCTTATTCGCACTTAATGTTTACATCAAATCATATTAACTTATTACTGTTAAGTGATAAAATGAGTTGAAAATGCATATAATTAACCATAGTTATGTGCTTAAAATTCATGTGCAAAACACTTGTGGATGATCTTTTTACAATAAAGATTCTTTTTTCTTTAATTCATTGCATTTTTTAAAGAATGGGGATGTTGATTTTGAGTGAAAATTATTATAATCTAGAGTTTTCAGTCTTCATATTTCATGTTTTGGAAGGAATTGGGAGTATATATTAAGTAAATCTTTTAGTTTCCTGATTTTAGTTTTAGTTTTTAATTGACATCCTTGAGTTATGAATTGTGACTACTCATATATTAAATGATATTTTGTAATACTTGTGTAGTGTGAAGTCATTAATTCACATACTTTTTTCTCCTTAAATTTTGTTTACTTTGTTAGGACTTAGGACTAAGATCTTGCAGTTGAGATTTACATAATCCCACAAAACATGCTACAACTTATTTATGTTTCTTATTACAAAAGTGTTTTTTAGGTAAAGTGGTAAAATTAACATACTATTACATGATTATGTTTATTAATTTGAAAGTGTATTTTTAGGTAAGGTGGTAAATTACTAGTACTAGAATTTTCACAGGATATGGACTTACAATATCAGAGGAACATTTTATTGACCAAGACAACCTTTTTCAAAATAGGGACTAGAGTTGACTTGTGTGATTACGAGAGATTTTCTTCATTTTGTCATATAACTCTATTCCCACAAAAGGGTCAATGACCCCTACACTATTCGATGACCAAACCCACCCGTAAAGAAAATTTAAAAAAATAGAAATAATAACACTCTTTCAAATTCAAAAATTTGCGTTTACACTATCCTTCCCAAACGTTTTTATGTGAGTATATGTTGTTGTAACACCTCTTCCAAATAAATATTCAACAACAAATACTTATAGTTTCTTGTAAATTTACGGTTTTTTTCTAATGTTTAGTGTTTCTTTTTAATTAGACTTTGAGATTCGATTTCGTTACGAATTCAAGAATCCATCATTTGAGATCAATCAACAGCAAGAACTCCCACATAAACCTCTTTGCGTGCAACAACATAAACATCAGTTTCGTACGAATGACAGCTCCTGGGGACAGCCCCAACACCGATGGCATTCACATTGGAGCTTCAACTAACATCAGAATTTCAAGAACTGTTATTCAGACTGGCGATGACTGCATTTCCATGGTTACAGGCAGCCGAAACATCGACATTTCCGACGTTACTTGTGGACCTGGTCATGGAATTAGCATTGGTAGTTTAGGAAAATCACCTGGAGAATTTGTTACAGGCATAAATGTGAGAAATTGCACATTTATTGGTACTCAAAATGGGGCAAGGATCAAAACTTGGGCACCCTCTTTGTCAAGTGAGGCCTCTGATATATTTTTTGGTGACATTTACATGCAAAATGTCAATAATCCAGTCCTCATTGATCAACAATACTGCCCAAATCCTTCTTGCAGTAATCTGGTACGTGATAAACACATTTCTATGACTGCAATTTAGGGATTAGCCAGTACTTATTTTGTCCTTAAAATTTAAACAAAAAATCTTCAACACTTTGTGTACTGAAAAATTAAACTGAAAAGACTGAAATTCAGGACACCCTGGCTAATTTCTAAATAGCAGTCTTCTAGAATGACTACCCGATGTCATTTCTTACCACTTCCTTTTACATAGTGAATTGTATTATTGAAAAGAATGTTTGTTAATGTTGTGTAGGGACAGGACAATTCTAAAGTACAAATAAGCAATGTGACATTCAGTAACATATGGGGAACATCAAGTTCAAAGGTTGCAGTCACATTAAAATGTAGTAAATTGGTGCCCTGTAAGAATGTGCAGCTTAACAATATCAACTTGGCATACCACGGACGAGGAGGACCAGCCACGTCTTCGTGTTTAAATGTGATTGGTTCTTCGTACGGGAAACAATCTCCTCCTAGTTGTTTATGATAAAATTGATGATTTTTCTCGATTTCCTTTTCTTGTGGCAATATCTCAATTTATTCTAATGTAGTTCTGTTGGTGTTACTAGGCTAACATCTCAGCATGTATAAACTTGTTTTCTAGGATGATATCAATGCACTTGTCTGGATGTTCCATTTGAAAGTTCAGAGAGAAGCAGAAATCTGCTTTCTCAAAAGATAACTCTTGTTTTCTGATCTAATGCACATCATGACTAGTAATGCACATTTCTATACCCTGAAGCATAGCTTTGGCCTCAGCCATGTTGTTACTACAAGTGCCATAATCATCAACAAATGCCACAATGCAAGCATCTTGACTGTTTCTGTGTATTCTCCCTCCGTCAGAGTTTCCTGGATTCCCTTTACTACAACCATCCGTGTTTAATTTTACCTATCCATCATCAGGTTTATACTTCCTTACCAATTGGCTGGTAATGATCTGTCTAGTCGGCTCGACTGTTGTGCATAAAGCATGCCAAGGATGAGGAAGAGTAACTTTTGGGGAATTGAATATTTAAAATGAAAGTCATATATTTGGACACTTGCTGAATTATAAACCTTTCGGAAATGTGAATGTGTTCAAATCTGGAAGCACACCTACTCTTTCATATCCCATAACAGATAACTAATGGTAGGCATTGAAACAAAGCAACAGGAATTTTGTTCTTTGTTTTTGCTAGCCACCTACACATTAAAATCTGTCTGATATTTCTCATTCTCAAGGTGATACCACAATATCTACCAAAGAATGGCCAATTTGTGTAGCAGTCTTGCTTTTGCAGAAGAGATGAGTGATAGTCTCCTCATAACTGTCACGACCCTAGTTCACCAATTGTGAACATGTCGTGATGGCACCCAGTCCCCACGACTGGGTAAGCCTAATACATTGCGGAATATACAAGTTATAAACACTTAAATAAGAAACAGCGGAAAAATATAGCATAAAAGATATGTAATCCGTGCCGCTTGGCACATACACCCGTCACACAATGAATAAAACACTACCAAGATCCGGAACCCCACGGTAACACAGACTAAAAGAGAAATACAACCGTGGCTCTATGTGTAAAGAGTATCTAACAACGAAATGAAGAAAAATGTCAACTAGTACTACTAGAATAGATGGGAAGCCTCCAGATCCGCGGACGTAGCAGATCATACCTCGAGGTCTCCAGAAAGCTGCGGAAATCACCTAGCACGAGCCTGCTCTGATGTACCTGGATCTGCACAACAAAAGTGTGCAGAAGAGTAGCATGAGTACACCACGGCGGTACTCGGTAAGTGCCAAGCCTAACCTCGATGGAGTAGTGACGAGGAAGGTCAGGGCCCTACTGAGAAACAATAACAATAATATAGTGATAATAACAATAATAAACAGTTTAAATGCTAATAATTTCCGCAATAACAACAATAGAATGATTACTGCAACCGTCTACAATTTAGCTAACAACAAATAACCAACTCAATAAAAATAAGTCCAGGACCTGTGGGAATTGAACCCACAGTCCCATTAACAACACCCCTGGGTCTCCGGGAATCGAACCCGCAGCCCATGTCTCAATAGTATCTCAATAACTCAGGATCTCCGGGAATCGAACCCGCAGTCCTTACCAATAATCTCAGGATCTCGGGAATCGAACCCGTAGTCCACATTTCAATAATCTCAGGATCTCGGGAATCGAACCCGTAGTCCACATTTCAAAAATCTCAGGATCTCGGGAATCGAACCCGTAGTCCACATTTCAATAATCTCAGGATCTCGGGAATCGAACCCGTAGTCCACATTTCAATAATCTCAGGATTTCGGGAATCGAACCCGTAGTCCACATTCACAGCAAGTAAAAGAATACACAGAGAGAAGTATAATATGCTTAACTATAACTTCGCCGATAAACAGCGCCAGCGATTACCAAGAAAAACTCAAGCAAGACAATTAGGCAACTAGACAGTTAAATACTACCAAATCATGCTTTTCTAACTGCTACCGGGTAGGAATATTACTCATTAAACATTTTAAGTAAAGTATGTATTCAACAACCAGCGCATGTACACGCCCGTCACCTCGCGTACAAGGCATTTAAAATATCACATAATATCCTAGGGGTGAAAGTCCCCCACACGAGGTTAGACAAGCCACTTACCTCAATGCTTACGAACAATTCAATCCGTGGCAATGCCCTTTTCCTTTCAAATTTGGCTCCAATCCAATCGTATCTATACACAATTGAATTAATATCATCAATACTACTCAACAAACAAATTCCTAACCAATTACAACTTTTTACAACATTCTGCCCGGAATAGTGAATTTCGACCCCGGGCCCACATGATCGGAGCTCGAGGTTCGGACCAAAATCCGGTTACCCATCCCCCCACGAGTTCAAATATATGATTTGTTTCAAAATCGGACCTCAATTCGAGGTCCAATTTCCCAATTTATGAAAAACCCTATATTCTACCAAAAACAAGAAATTCTACCATGAAAACCTTTGATTTCTATTGAAAAACATGTATAATAATGTTAAGAATTGAAAGAATTAAGTAAAAAGTGACTTACAATTGTTTTGAAGAAGAAGGAATCCGTGAAGAATCGCAAATGGGTGTTTTTGGGTTGTGAAATGTGAAGATTGAAGCTGGAAATCGTGTTTTACAGGTCTCTGTGTTCGCATTTGCGAACATGGGTTCGCAATTGCGAACCCCGACCAATTTCTGGAGTTTGAAAAAAATAAGCTAAGGCTGGGAAGTTCGCATTTGCGAACTTTTGTTCGCATTTGCGAACACTGGCAGGATAGGGGAATGTTCGCATTTGCGAACTAATGTTCGCATTTGCGAACAAGCTGGCTTCTGGGCTTTGTCGCAATTGCGACACATTCTTCGCAATTGCGAAGACAGGCAATATACTGAAGGCCTCGCATTTGCGAGGTTAAGTTCGCAATTGCGAACTCTGGTCCAGGTGTGCCAGTGTCGCATTTGCGACACTTTGTTCGCATTTGCGAACACAGGCACAATAGGGGGGGTGTTCGCATTTGCGGACTATTGTTCGCATTTGCGAACTCTGCAGAATAGTGGGGAGTTCGTATTTGCGAAATATTGTTCGCATTTGCGAACTCTGCAGACCAGTTGCTGACAGCAACTTCTAACATGAGAAATTGATCTCGTGGCCTATCCAAAGTTCACCCGAGCCCTCAGGGCTCTAAACCAAATATGCACACTGACTTAAAAACATCATACAAACTTGCTCGCGCGATCAAATCGCCAAAATAACATCAAAAATCAATAATTCACATCGAATTCAAGCCTAAATTTCTTAAAACTTTCCAAATTGCACATTCGATCTAAAACCCGACCAAACGACGTCCGAATGACCTGAAAATTTGCGGACATATCCAAATTCACATAACGAAGCTACGGAAATTGTCGGAATTCCATTCCAACCCCCGGATAAAAATCTCACTTATCGTTCGGATTCGCCAAAATTTCAACCTTCGGCATTTCAAGCCTATTTGAGCTACGGACCTCCAAAATACATTCCAAACGCGCTCCCAACCCCGAAATCACCTAACAGAGCTAATGGAACCATCGGATTTCCGTTCTGAGATCGTCTTAACATTGTTCCGGCTACGGACCATTTTCTAGCTTTAAAGCTCTCATTTAGGGACTAAGTGTCCCAAAATGCTCCGAATTTCAGAACTGACTCTCCCGGCAAACCACAATAGCAAAAATGAACTTAGGGGAACAGTTAAATTGGGGATTGGGGCGTAATTTTCTAAAACGACAGGTCGGGTCGTTACATCTTCCCACACTTAAAAGATTCGTTCGTCCTCGAACGAGCATAGAAAACATACCCGGAGTAGTGAAAAGATGAGGGTAC
This sequence comes from Nicotiana noctiflora, assembly GCA_032618575.1. Lineage (NCBI taxonomy): Eukaryota > Viridiplantae > Streptophyta > Magnoliopsida > Solanales > Solanaceae > Nicotiana > Nicotiana noctiflora. Next base: position 57,591 of record JASVEL010002208.1, read on the forward strand.
TGGCTGCGCATATCCTGCTCGGTCTCCCAAGTCGCCTCCTCGACTGGCTGACCCCGCCACTGAACCTTTACTGAAGCGATGTTCTTTGACCTTAGCTTTCTGACCTGCCTGTCTAGAATGGCTACTGGCTCCTCAACATAAGACAGATCCTTGTCTAGCTGAACAGAAGTGAAATCCAACACATGCGACGGGTCACCATGGTACCTCCGGAGCATGGAGACATGAAATACGGGGTGAACTCCAGCTAGACTAGGAGGTAAGGCTAACTCATAGGCAACCTCCCCAATACGCCTCAAAATCTCAAAAGGACCAATAAATCTGGGACTCAGCTTCCCTTTCTTCCCAAACCTCATAACGCCCTTCATGGGCGAGACTCGCAGTAGAACCCGCTCACCAACCATAAAGCCACATCGCGAACCTTCTTGTCCGCATAACTCTTCTGTCTGGACTGGGCCGCACGAAGTCTGTCCCGAATCACCTTGACCTTGTCCATAGCCTCCTGAACCATATCAGTACCTAGCAACCTGGCCTCGCCCGGCTCAAACCAACCCACGGGAGACCTGCACCTCCTACCATATAGGGCCTCGTACGGTGCCATCTGAATACTAGACTGGTAGCTGTTGTTATAAGCAAACTCCGCGAGTGGCAAGAAGTGATCCCATGAACCTCCAAACTCAATCACGCACGCACGGAGCATATCCTCCAAAATCTGAATAGTGCGCTCGGACTGCCCATCAGTCTGGGGGTGAAATATCGTGCTCAGCTCCACCCGAGTACCTAACTCCTGCTGTACAGCTCTCCAGAACCGTGAAGTGAACTGAGTGCCTCTATCTGAAATGATGGAAACTGGAATACCATGCAGCCGAACTATCTCCTTGATATAGATCTCCGCCAGTCGCTCCGATGAATAAGTAGTGCTCACCGGTATAAAATAGGCGGACTTGGTCAGCCGATCCACAATAACCCAAATGGAATCAAACTTCCTAACAGTCCGTGGAAGTCCAGATACAAAGTCCATGGTAATGCGCTCCCATTTCCACTCGGGAATCTCAATCTGCTGCATCAATCCACCCGGACGCTGATGCTCATACTTCACCTGCTGGCAGCTGAGGCATCTAGAAACATAATCAACTATATCCCTCTTCATCCGCCTCCACCAGTAATGTTGTTTCAAGTCCTGATACATCTTCGCGGCTCCCGGATGGATGGAATACCGCGAGCTATGGGCCTCTCCTAGAATCACCTCCTCTAAGATCATCTACATTGGGCACACAGATGCGCCCCTGCATCCTCATAACTACATCATCTCCGATGGTAACATCTCGAGCATCACCACGCCGAACTCTATCCTGAAGGACAAGCAAATGAGGGTCGTCGAACTGACGCTCCCTGATGCGGTCAAATAGAGAAGACCGGGAAACCACACAAGCCAGAACCTGGCTGGGCTTCGAAAGATCCAGTCTAACAAACTGCCTGGCTAAAGCCTGAACATCCATCGCCATAGGTCTCTCCGAAGCTGGTAGATACACCAAACTCCCCAAACTCTCTGCCCGACGACTCAAGGTATCGGCAACTACATTAGCCTTGCCCGGATGATAGAGAATAGTAATATCATAGTCCTTCGATAGTTCCAACCATCTCCTCTAATGCATATTCAGGTCCTTCTGCTTAAGCAAGTGCTGCAAGCTCCGGTGATCAGTGTAGATCTCACAAGGAACCCCATATAAATAATGACGCCAAATTTTCAAGGCGTGAACAATGGCAACTAGCTCCAAATCATGAACATGGTAATTCTTCTCATGCACCTTCAGCTGTCTCGACGCGTAGGCAATCACCCTACCGTCCCGCATCAATACCGCACCGAGTCCAACTCGTGAGGCATCACAATATACAGTATAGGACCCCGAACCTGTAGGCAACATCAATATAGGGGCCGAAGTCAAAGCTCTCTTGAGCTTCTGAAAGCTCGCCTCACACTCGTCTGTCCACTGAAAAGGGGCACCCTTTTGGGTTAATCTAGTCATAGGTGCTGTAATCGAAGAGAACCCCTCTACAAAACGACGGTAATAGCCGCCAAACCAAGGAAACTGCGAATCTCAGTAGCGGAGGAGGGTCTGGGCCAACTCTGCACCGGCCTCCACCTTCCTCGGATCTACTCGAATACCATCACTCGACACCACGTGGCCCAAAAATGCCACCGAACTCAACCAGAATTCACATTTAGAGAACTTGGCATAAAGTTGCCTCTCCCTCAGAATCTGAAGCACTAACCTCAAATGCCAATTGGGCATTACCCAATCAAAACAATTCAAAATACACCAAAACCCACAAGTTGCCAAAACCCGACTTTCGGTACGCTTCTCGAAAAATTATGAAAGTTACATATTCGGCACCCTCATCTCAATACGAGTCTAAGCATATAAAGTTTACTAAATTCAGGCTCCATTTGCCCATTCAAACCCTTGATTTTCTAAAATTCAAGCCTAGGGTGAAAACCTCCATTAACACACCCCCAATTCCTCCAATTTCAGTCAAAAACACCATAGTTTAGCAAGGAAATGACATAATATAAATCCATAGATGATTACCTGATGACCCCTTTTGGTTTCTCTGAAAATCGCCCCTAAATCGCCTCTCACTGGGTCGAATGAAACCCTTACCCAACAACTACTATAACTAATCCTTCAACTTCTTCAACACAGGAGGAGCCATACGGTACGGTGGAATAGAAATGGGCCGAGTGCCCGCAACAAATCAATAGCAAAATCAATATCTCTGTCGGGCGGCATGCCCGGGAGATCAGCTGGAAATACATTAGCGAAATCATGTACCACTGGAACGGAATCAATAGAGGGAGTGTCAATACTGACGTCCCGCACATAGGCTAGATAAGCAGCACACCCCTTCTCAACCATACGCTGAGCTCTGAGAAAAGAAATAACACGGCTAGGGTGTGATCTAGAGTACCACTCCACTCAATACGTGGAATGCCTGGCATAGCCAGCGTCACGGTCTTGGCGTGACAATCAAGAATAGCATAATGGGGCGACAACCAGTCCTTGCCCAGAATAATATCAAAATCGACCATCCCGAGCAACAATAGATCCGCTCTGGTCTCAAAATAACAAATGGTAACCAAACACGACCGATATACGCGGTCCATAGCCAAAGAATCACCCACCGGAGTGGAAACATAAATGGGGGCACTCAAAGAATCCCGAGGCACACCCAGGTGAGAAGCAAAGTAAGAAGACACATATGAAAAAGTGGAACCAGGGTCGAATAGAACCGATGCCTCCCCGTGACTAACCAGAATAATACCTGTGATAACAGAATCAGATGCAATAGCCGCAGTGCGATCAGGAATAAAATCTGGCCTGACCCCTCTCTCGAGGGCGGCCTCTAGCACCCTGATCCCCGCCCCTGGCTGGTTGGGCAGGTGGGGTGGCAGCTGGGATTGGAATGATGGCCTGCTCACCCTACGAACCACGTTGAGGCTGCGAAGACTGTGGAGGTGCTCCTCTCCTGCGCCTGGGGCACTCCCTAACCAGATGGTCAGTATCCCCGCACTCAAAATAAGCTCCGGGAGGACGCGGTGGCTGTGACTGACCGGCCTCACCCGCACTAGTCTGACCCCTGGAGGTACCCCGCGCAAGAGGCGCACTGGAAACTGGGGGAGCATAATAAGGCTCCTGAGGTGCTGGAAAAGCTGGAGTCCTACCGACTGCTGGCAACGCTGAATGAACTGACGACCGGAATAACCCCTGCCAAAACGACCAATTGCTGAAGTGCGTGCACCAAAGAAATGGCCCGACTCACGAGACCTCTTGGCCTCCCTCTCTCCCCGCTCTCTAGGGAGCATACTCTCGATCCTCTTGGTAATGCTAACTGCATGCTGATAAGATATATCTGTCTCAAGCTCTCTGGCCATGCTGGATCGGATAGGCGGAATAAGGCCCTCAATAAATCTCCGCACTCTCTCTCGAACCGTGGCTACCAAAGCTGGTGCATGCCTGGCTAGGCGGGTGAAACTAATAGCATACTCCGATACTGACATGGAGCCCTGTCGCAATCTCTCAAACTCCGAGCGCCAAGAATCCCTAAGGCTCTGGGGAACAAACTCCGTCAAAAACAGATTTGAAAACTGCGTCCAGGTCAACGAAGCGGACTCCTCCGGACTATCCAACTCATACGTGCGCCACCAATCATAAGCGGTCCCACGAAACTGAAACGTAGTGAAGGAAACCCCGCTGGTCTCCACAATCCCCATGGTAGAAAGAATACGATGACACTCCTCCAGAAAACCCAATGCATCATCTGAAGCCAAACCACTGAACACTGGAGGGTCATATTTCTTGAACCTCTCCAATCTACGCTGCTCGTCCTCAGAGCCAGCTGGCCCACCTCCAGGCTGTGCTGGGGCGGCAGGAGGTATAACCATAATCTCTGGAACCAGTCCCACTGGCACTCGCTGCTCAAGTGTAACGGCTGCGGGAGTCTGGGCCCCTCCCCCGCCCGAGATGTAGCCGCGACGAGAGGAAGCAGTCCCGCTCGAGCTAAAGTGGTATACATATTCATGAACCGGACCAGGGTCTCTGTAGTGCCGGAGTAGTAGCAGCTGTAGTCGGTGTACCGGTGCCTGCGCTCCAACCTCGTCTACCGGTGGCACCTCAGCGGCAGCGCGCGAGGGTGCTGTGGCCGCACCTCGGGCGCGTCCTCGTCCTCTACCTCGGCCCCGGCCTATGACGGCAGCAACAGGGGGCGCGGGTACCTGATCATCGCGGTAGATCGTGTCCTCACCATCTGTGAGAGAATAAAAAGCAGTAGTTTAGATTTTTGATGCCAAAAATGTCGCACGACAAGGAATCCAAAAGAAATGAAGAGTTTCCTAAACAGTTACATAGCCCCTCGTAGATAAATACAGACGTCTCCGTATCGATCAGCGAGACTCTAAGTAACCGGTCTGTGTCCCATGACTCCTATGAACCTAGAGCTCTGATACCAACTAGTCACGATCCTAGTTCACCAATTGTGAACATGTCATGATGGTACCCAGTCCCCACGACTGGGTAAGCCTAACACGTTGCGGACTATACAAGTTATAAATACTTAAATAAGAAATAGCGGAAAAATATAGCATAAAAGATATGTAATCCGTGCCGCTTGGCACATACACCCGTCACACAATGAATAAAACACTACCAAGATCCGGAACCCCACGGTAACACAGACTAAAAGAGAAATACAACCGTGGCTCTATGTGTAAAGAGTATCTAACAACGAAATGAAGAAAAATGTCAACTAGTACTACTAGAATAGAAGGAAAGCCTCCGGATCTGCGGACGTAGCAGATCATACCTCGAGGTCTCCAGAAAAGCTGCGGAAATCACCTAGCACGAGCCTGCTCTGATGTACCTGGATCTGCACAACAAAAGTGTGCAGAAGAGTAGCATGAGTACACCACGGCGGTACTCAGTAAGTGCCAAGCCTAACCTCGATGGAGTAGTGACGAGGAAGGTCGTGGCCCTACTGAGAGAACAATAACAAAAAGACAATAACAATAATAAGCAGCTCAAAATGCTAATAATTTCCGCAATAACAACAATAGAATGATTACTGCAACCGTCTACAATTTAGCTAACAACAAATAACCAACTCAATAAAAATAAGTCCAGGACCTGTGGGAATTGAACCCACAGTCCCATTCTCAGTACCTCTGGGTCTCCGGGAATCGAACCCGCATCCCATGTCTCAATAATATCTCAATAACTCGGGATCTCCGGGAATCTAACCTACAGTCCACAAACAATATCACTCCGGGTCTCTGGGAATCGAACCCACAGCCCTGGGATCTCCATAATCTCGGGATCTCGGGAATCGAACCCGTAGTCCACATTTCAATAATCTCGGGATCTCGGGAATCGAACCCGTAGTCCACATTTCAATAATCTCGGGATCTCGGGAATCGAACCCGTAGTCCATAACCACAGCAAGTAAAGGAATACACAGAGAGAAGTATAATATGCTTAACGATAACTTCGCCGATGAACAGCGCCAGCGATTACCAGAAAACTCAATTAAGTCAATTAAGCAACTAGACAGTTAGATTCTATCTAATCATGCTTTTCTAACTACTACCGGGTAGAAATGTCGAATTTAACAGCTAAAAACAAGAATATTACTCATTAAACATTTTAAGTAAAGTATGTATTCAACAACCAGCGCATGTACACGCCCGTCACATCGCGTACAAGGCATTTAAAATATCACATAATATCCTAGGGGTGAAAGTCCCCCACACGAGGTTAGACAAGCCACTTACCTCAATGTTTACGAACAATTCAATCCGTGGCAATGCCCTTTTCTTTTCAAATTTGGCTACAATCCAATCGTATCTATACACAATTGAATTAATATCATCTATACTACTCAACAAACAAATTCCTAAGGCCAATTACAACTTTTACAACATTCTGCCCGAAGTAGTGAATTTCGACCCCGGGCCCACATGATCGGAACTCGGGGTTCGGACCAAAATTCGGTTACCCATCCCCCACGAGTTCAAGTATATGATTTATTTCAAAATCGGACCTCAATTCGAGGTCCAATTTCCCAATTTATGAAAAACCCTATATTCTACCAAAAACAAGAAATTCTACCATGAAAACCTTTGATTTCTATTGAAAAACATGTATAATGATGTTAAGAATTGAAAGAATTAAGTAAAAAATGACTTACAATTGTTTTGAAGAAGAAGGAATCCGTGAAGAATCGCAAATGGGTGTTTTTGGGTTGTGAAATGTGAAGAATGAAGCTGGAAATCGTGATTTACAGGTCTCTGTGTTCGCATTTGCGACCATGGGTTCGCAATTGCGAACCCCGACCAATTTCTGGAGTTTGAAAAATAAGCTAAGGCCGGGAAGTTCGCATTTGCGAACTTTTGTTCGCATTTGCGAAGCCAAGGCAAAAACTGGGGCTTCGCATTTGCGAACATATGTTCGCATTTGCGAACCAAGCTGGGAAAGGCAGTGTTCGCATTTGCGAACTAATGTTCGCATTTGCGAACATAGGCATTTAAGGGCAGTGTTCAAGTTCGCATTTGCGAACTATTGTTCGCATTTGCGAACACAGGCACAATAGGGGGAGTTCGCATTTGCGAACTATTGTTCGCATTTGCGAACTCTGCAGAATAGTGGGGAGTTCGCATTTGCGAACTCTGCAGACCAGTTGCTGACAGCAACTTCTAACATGACAAATTGATCTCGTGGCCTATCCAAAGTTCACCTGAGCCCTCAGGGCTCCAAACCAAATATGCACACTGACTTAAAAACATCATATGAACTTGCTCGCGCGATCAAATCGCCAAAATAACATCAAAAATCAATAATTCACATCGAATTCAAGCCTAAATTTCTTAAAACTTTCCGAATTGCACATTCGATCTAAAGCCCGACCAAACGACATCCGAATGACTTGAAAATTTGCTGACATATCCAAATTCACATAACGAAGCTACAGAAATTGTCAGAATTCCACTCCGACCCCCGGATAAAAATCTCACCTATCGTTCGGATTCGCCAAAATTTCAACCTTCGGCATTTCAAGCCTATTTGAGCTACGGACCTCCAAAATACATTCCAAACGCGCTCCCAGCCCCGAAATCACCTAACGGAGCTAATGGAACCATCGGATTTCAGTTCCGAGATCGTATTAACACTGTTCCGGCTACGGACCATTTTCTAGCTTTAAAGCTCTTATTTAGGGACTAAGTGTCCCAAAATGCTCCAAATTTCAGAATTGACTCTCCCGGCAAACCACAATAGCAAAAATGAACTTAGGGGAACAGTTAAATTGGGGATTGGGGCATAATTTTCTAAAACGACAGCTCGGGTCGTTACAATAACACAAATGGGTGATAAATGAGCCATACTTCTCTGCTGAGTATGGAATAAAACCACTCTCTGGGAGCATGTTCATCAATCTAGGTAGTAGTTCAGCTCCAATCACAAACAAGGAAGGAGATATTGGATCCCCTTGTCTCGTCTCTCTGGAAAATTTAAAGAACCCATGTCTAGTGCCATTAAGGTTGATCGAGTACCATACATTATGGATCAACCTCCAAACTCTGTAAATCCAGATCTCAGAGAAGCCCATTTGTCTCATAACCTGGCATAAGTACTCCCAATCCACTATGTTATAAGCCTTGGCTATGTGTAGTTTCATGACTACATTACCAGTCTGTGGGGATTGATTAATATCATGAACCATCTCCTGAGTTGGAACAATATTTTCTGTGATTACTCTCCTTTTAATAAATCCTGTCTGACATGGAGATACCAACTTCTGCATCAAAGTTCCCAATCTTTGGTTCATAATCTTTGAGATTATCTTGCAAGAGAAATTACTGAGACTGATAGGTCTCAACTTAGTAAATTGTTGTGGGCAGACCACGTTGGGGATCATGATCGGACTACTATGAGTAAATGCTTTTGGTAAAGAGGTTCTTAATAACTCTGATTAGTTCAGCATTTTCTTGGTTAAGGGCAGCTCTATTAATATCAGAATTGTCATTCATATATTTTTATTCCAGATCAGCAACCTTTTATTCTAGCTCCTTTTTAGAGTTAAATTTGCTCCCAACATAATTCCTTGACCTATCTGATAGCTTCCGTCACGACCATAGTTCACCAATTGTGAACACGTCATGACGGCACTTAGTCTTCGCGACTAGGTAAGCCTAACACCTTGCGAAAGTAATAACATTTGCGGAAAATTATAATCAAAACTAAATAACAGAAATAATATATATAATTGCCTCCTGGCAAATACACTTTGACACTTAGCATTCTGAAATTATCCCAAAGACCCGGAAATGCACAAGCAACACAGGCTATGAAAATCATAAGATACAGCTCTAATATCCGGAAATGTCAACAACAACTGAATACAAGAAATGAAACCGCTAACTACAAGATAGAGTAGAAGGAGACTCTTCGGTCTGCGGACGCGGCAGATGTACCTCAAGTCTCCGAACATAACGCCTGGATCACTGATAATGTGTTCGATTAGATGTACCTAGATCTGCACAACAAAAGTGTACAGAAGAATAGCATGAGTACACCACAGCGGTACTCAGAAAGTGCCAAGCCTAACCTCGATGGAGTAGTGACGAGGAAGGTCAGGGCCCTACTGAGAATAATATGATAACAATCTTGAACAGTGTAAAGTAGTAAATAATCTAAAATGACAGCAAAACATAATAGAAGCTACAAGTCACTAGCAATTAAAGCTAACAAGGAAAAATAACATAACAAGTGTCCTTCAACTGTCCGTGGATCTCCCCGGGAATTGAACCCGCAATCCACTCATCTCAGTAACAAGGATCTACGGGAATTGAACCCGCATTCCACTCATCTCAGTAATTAGGATCTCCGGGAATTGAACCCGTAGTCCACTCATCTCAGTAACAAGGATCTCCGGGAATTGAAACCACAGTCAACTTATCTCAGTAATAAGGATCTCCGGGAATTAAACCCGCAGTCCACTCATCTCAATAACAAGGATCTCCAAGAATTGAACTCGCAGTCCACTCATCTCAGTAACAAGGATCTCCGGGAATTGAATCCGCAGTCCACTCATCTCAGTAACAAGGATCTCCGGGAATTGAACTCACAGTCCACTCATCTCAGTAACAAGGATCTCCGATAATTGAACCTGCAGTCCCAAAATAAAAGTGCAGGGGGATCTCCTGGGAATTGACCCCGTAGTCCCAAAGTAAATGCGCAACCAACATTAGAGGAATATTCAGGAATTTAAGTATAGCAATACAAAGCAACAAATAATAATGGCCTAGCATGCCCCTAAGACAACTTAACAAATAGGAAACTTGGATCAATTAAACATGCTCTTCTACGCTAACACAAGCTATAATAGCAAGTAAAGTAAGACAATTATGAAAGAAAATCCAAATCAAGTATTTAAGTAAAAATCCGGGTTTTCAAAAACTTGCTCAAGTACGCGCTCGTCACCTCACGCACAAGGCATTCAATTATTAAATATCACATCCTAAGGGACAAAGTCCCCCACACAAGGTTAGACAAACGACTTACCTCCAAGAAGTGCAAGTCAACCTGAGACCACGCCCTTGCCATGAGTATTCGACTCCAAATGGCTCAACTCTATCCAATTAAATTGCATATTGTAAATAATAATTCAAGTAATTTATTCTACAATTAAATTCTAAGCTAATACGCAAAATTATAAAAAATGACCAAGATCACACAAACATCGATGAAGCTTGATTTCTAAAAGACAGGGTTTTTAGCCATACATATTCAAAATTCTCCCTTTAATGATACTACGATGATCCAATATAGTTATGTAACTTCAATCTACAATTCAACATTCAATAGGACCAATATTGGTAATAAATTCCATAACTTATGCCATTTAGGCATATTATCAAACACCTTGTAGGCATAGATATTTACACCTCATAATTATAGTATTGGTTCTTCCAACTATCACCATTAACCAACAATTCATTTAACCATCATTCCTAACCAATTTATAACTTCCAAATACAAATGTATGACCATCCATTCACACCCAACCAACAAAATTCCATCAAATAAATACCTTTAAATCCCTACCATGTTCATGTATTTAAATTGGCAATTTATGGCTTCCAATTACCATGCCATAAGTTATAATACTTGATTCATACTCATATTCCCATAATATATCCATATATGTAAGTCAAAGGTGTAGGATTTACCTTTTGGAAGAAATCTTGCAAAATCCTCCTTTGAGTTCTTGAAGGAATTTCTTGAAAATCTAAGTGTTTGATGAGAGGATTTCATCAATAATAGTATAGGAATGATGAAATTTCACACCAAGATGATGGAAATTACTTACCTTGAATATTGGGGGAATTGAAGGTCTTGAGAGGGTGAAAGAAGGACCCCAAGTTCGTCAAAATGAAATGGGTAAAAATGAACCCCGAAAGGAGTGTTATAGGCTGTTTTTGGGCACCCCAGGTGGCGCTGGGCGCTGCCTGTGGCGCTGGAACCAGTAGCTCAAATTTCTGAGCGCTACGGCTAGCGCCCGACGCTGGCGAAGGCACTAGAGATATGAAAATGGCCATAACTTGCTGTATACACCTCCAAATGACTAACGATTTGATGCGTTGGAAACTAGATCAAAGAGCTTTAATTTGACAGGTTGTGGGTCACACAAATCCTTATATAATGGGAGATATGATTGTCCAAAGTGAGGTCTTGTGTGCACTCATTTACAACTTTCGTCTTTTATGAAATTTCCAACTTCAAAAGTTCCCGCTAGCCATCCGAAATCAACCCAAGGCCCCCGGGACCTCAACCAAAAATACCAATACATTCTATAATATTACTTAAACTTGTTCCAATTATCAAAAAACCTCGACTGACGCCAAAATTATCGAATTACATTGAATTCAAGCCTAAGTTCTTCTAAAACTTTCAAAACACGCATTCGATCAAAAACCCAAACAAACCACGCCCGAATGACTTGAAATTTTGCAAACATGTCCAAAATGACATGATGGTGCTACAGAAACTTTTGGAGATCCATTCCGACCCTCAGATGAAAATTTCACCTATCAACCGGAAATTGCCAAAATACTAGCTTTCGGTATTTCTAGCATAAATGAGCTACGGACTTCCAAAATACATTCCGAACACGCTCCTAAACCCAAAATCACCTAACGGAGCTAACAGAACCATCGGATTTCCATTCTGAGGCCATCTTCACATCGTTTTGATTTCGGACCATTTTTCAACACTTAAGCTCCCATTTAGGGACTAAGTGTTCCAAAACACTCTGAATCCAAACATTGAACGTCCCGTCAACCCAAAATAGCATATATGAACTTATAGGAAGCAGTTAATAGGGGAAACAAGGTGTAAACTCTAAAAAGGACCGGCCGGATCGTTACAGCTTCCTGCATGTATTTTTGAGTTTTTGATGAAACTTCCAGCATGGCAATCCTTGCACATCGACGTTCCATGCTTGCTCCACTTATGACATAAAGTTAATTTTTTTTCAGTCAACAAAATCCAAGAAGCTAAAATATTTTATAGGGTCTCTCATCTTAGATTTCATAGTGATTAGTAGAGGGCAGAGGTCAGATCATGTTTTGATCAAGTGAGAAACCTGAGTGGAATCAAGTAGGTTCAACCAATCATGATTTATCAACACTCTATCTAATCGCTACCAAACTCTTATTTTTGGACACCAACCATTGCACTAAGTAAAATCAGAACTAGTGTAGCCAGTATCCAAAAGCTCACAATCCATGGTACATTGAATGAACGAACAAAATTTTGAAATATTATGGGGAGATCCTCCTTTCCTTTCTACTGGGTCAATGATTATGCAATTAAAGTCTCCTGTTACTAACCATAGAAGGTTGCATGAATCACTTATAGTTCTAAGACTCTCCCATAAATCCTCTCTTAGTTGATCATCACACTTTGCGTATATTGAGGTTCATCGTAGAGATACCTCATTAACTTTGATCTTGCAAGTAACCCATTATTCATCTCCTTCGACAATCGTACAGTCAAAATTATCTTTCCAAAAGATCCAAATTTGGCTATTATAGTTGGAAAAGGAATTTTGAAAACTAAGACTTCTTTGAATTTGTCCAATTTATTAGCCTCATAGAAAGGTTCACTCAAGGTAATAAATGAAAGTTTTTCTGAAGTAATCAATTGTTTAAGTCTTTCAAGAGCACCATTGGATTTTATGCTTCTGGTATTCCAATAGAGGGACTTAAACATAATCACTTAATTAGAGAAGATGTGACCCTGTGAGACCCTCCCAAGCCTTTGCTTGTTTTTCTTAGCCCCTCTAATCCCTCTACCTCTTGATGAAGTTTTGCCACATATCTTGCTGCCCCTTCCTCTTCCTCTATTAGATAGGTTCCCAATATTTGCCACCTCTCCATAGTCTGTTGTTACATTAACCTCAACCATTGAATGTGAGGTAACTGCCTCCACCAATCTATCTGCATGTTCATTACTGTTGTTTTCCTCATTGTCTATACTAGAGTATTCCTCACTTGTTTTTGAGCTTTCTGTTGAATTTGGCAAATAGTAGTCCCACACCGGTGGGAGATTTGATTTGGGGAGTGTTTCCCCCTATAAAAGAAGGCCTAATGTTTAGGATTTAAACACACCTCTGATTTGCCTTCTTATCTTCTTAAGATATTTGTATCTTCTCTCTTTAGTATTATTTCACTTGTATTTGGAGTGGAATAAAATATTGGTTGTGTCCGAGGAGTAGGCAAAATTAGCCGAACCTCGTAAATTTTAGTGTTCTTTATATTGTTGCTTTATTGTCTTATTTATTATTTGGTGGCTGCCATAATTTTTGGTATAGTAGTTGTGACTTATTCACACTATATACATTTAGCTTCCGCAACAATTGGTATCAGAGCCAAGGTATTATCTCGGTATGCTCTGTGGTTGCAGCGTAGTCTGATCTTCCACATCAGAAAAGATTTATCTTGGTAACTGAGTCAAGGTTCTTTCTCGGTATGCTCTGTGGTTGCAGCTTAGTCTGATCTTCCACATCAGAAAGGAAATAATCTTGATTTGTGTCGTCAACTATTAAATAATATTTATGTCAAAGATGGGAGACAATAAACAAGAAGAATCTACATCAAGTGTCAGCAATACATCATCGTTGGCATCTTCGCTTATGACAAGAATTGTGTCAAATGCGAAATTTGCGGTAGAAATTTTTGACGGGTCCGGACATTTTGGGATGTGGCAAGGCGAGGTTCTAGATGTCCTTTTTCAACAAGGGCTAGATCTTGCTATTGAAGAAAAGAGACCATATGGTATTGGAGTAGAAGATTGGAGAATTATCAACCGTGTTGCTTGCGGTACCATTCGATCCTACCTTGCTAGAGAGCGAAAATATCCATACACAAAGGAAACTTCTGCTAGTAAATTATGAAAAGCACCGGAGGATAAATTTTTGAAGAAAAACAGTCAAAATAAATTGTACATGAAGAAGAGACTGTTTCACTTCACCTATGTTCCTGGTACCACGATGAATAAACATATCACCAGTTTCACTAAGTTGGTCACGGATTTGCAAAATATGGATACAACTTATGATGATGGTGACTTGGCCTTGATGTTGTTGGCGTCACTTTCTGACGAGTACGAGCACCTTGAAACTACTCTACTCCATGGAAATGACGAAGTTTCTCTCAGAGTAGTTTGTTCGGCTTTATACAGCTATGAACAAAGAAAGCGAGAAAAACAGAAGGGCGGAGAAGGAGAAACACTGTTCGTGAGGGGTCGTCCTCAAAATCAAACGAGGACAAGGAAAGGAAGATCTAAGTCAAGATCTAAACCCAGCAAAGATGAATGTGCCTTTTGTCGAGAAAAGGGGCACTGGAAGAAAGACTGTCCGAAGTTGAATAATAAGGCCAAACATAACAATGGAAAGGCCATTATGGATTCAAATATTGCTGATTGTGATGATTCAGATTTCTCATTAGTTACAATGGAGCCGTCTATCACACCTCCTTTTTTCGCAAACCCCAAGGGCGCGAAGGAGTTTTTTCAATTAAAGGACAATCAAAACGGGATTTATTTAATGAATTCAGAGTCGCCACTTGGGAGATTTATGGTGTCCCAAGTCACCGGTTGAATCCCGAATCGAGGAAAAGAATGACTCGTTTAACAGTCCGCGAACCAGAAATCCGGATAAGGAATTCTGTTAACCCGGGAGAAGGTGTTAGGCATTCTCTAGTTCCGTGGTTCTAACACGGTCTCTCAACTGTTGTATTTGGCTTGATTATTTGATTTTAACAATTTCTGAACTTATGTGCAAAATTTCATTTTTTAACCGCTTTTAACAAATTATTCATTATTTTAGTAAAAGAATCGCAACATCATGAAAATGTGTTTCAAACCACGTCACAATCAATGTACTCGTAATTATCAACACATTTCAACTTTGTTGAAATTTGGATTTGGGTCACATAAAGGTGCACCCGAGTTTAAGAAGGTAAATATTATTAAATAGCGCGCCTAAAGCAATTGATGCGTTGTTAACTTTGCGGGAGGCCATGAAAATTTTGCTAAATGACACACCCCGAATTCGAAGGATTATTTACAAAAGGGCGTTTTTGTAACAATACAATTCTAAATTATTATTCCAAATTTTAGAAACATCTACACTCCATTTATATACATGTTTTGTTTAAACCATTTCTCTATACTTTCCCATTCACTATCTCTCTTCAGCTTTTTACTCAAGTACTGTGTGACTTTTGTTAACACACAACACAAATATATAGTGATAGGTGACTAGATTTAACATTATAACTTCATGATATTGCAAATATTGCACATGATACAGAATGCTTGACGTAGGCTTAAACAAAACAAAAAAATGCTCCAGAATACTTTGATAAAATATTGCATGATTAATCAACCAACTTTCACTCGCCTTCATATTGAGTTAATCATAACCATTAATGAACTGGATTAAACCAAACCCACTACCAGCTTTATAAATTATTCATTTGCCAAGTGATTATCATATTAACCGAAGTTATAGTAATATTAAAGTCATTAAATACATAAATAAATAGTCTCATCTGAAATTACCCGTACAAATTATTTAAAATGACTTATAGAAGGTTCATGACAGCATTATAAAGACAAACATGAACAATATTAATTCCAAAAAACTCATGACAAACGCATCTAGGAGACAGATTCATTCATGTTAAACATAGTTAATAAGAACACGAAGAAAGTAGAAACGAACCTCAATATGACCAAACTCTTTCGATATGATTCTGTCCAAGATAGTACAATGAACGCCATGAAACAAAACCTCTATGTTGGTAAACAAAGCTGGAGGTTTTCGACTCAATCGTCAAACCAAATGGAGCCATAATCGGCGAGCAGAACCAACGAACTAGAACCTTGCATCGGCACCCCAACACTTGACTGAAATAGAACCTCCCTAGACGGTGACCGTCGGCGACCTTAAAACTGGTTCGTGCGGACTGGTGGTCGACGGTGACTGAGTTTCGTCGACGACAAAGGCAGCAGGAACGACGAGTTGAAGGGATCGTTTGGTGAGCGTCGTTTGGGCAATGACGTGGGCTGGAGCGGATGTTGCTGGTCGTTCCAACGAAGAACACGAAGCAGTAGCAGAATGGTTGGAGCTGTTGAATGGACATGAAGGCCGATGGAGTGGACCGAAATGGTGGAGGGTGGTTTTTAGGTTTTTAATGTTGTTTGCTGAAGGAAGTCCCTGACCGAATAGTAGTCTTTTTTCGTTTATAGTGTATTGTCTCTATCTGCCTCTTTTTCTTTTCATCAATAGAAGTATATATTTGTATTGTATATTCTTTTAATTGTAGTGCCCACTTAGTGTAATGCTCTTTTCCCTTTTCTATTGTCCCCCTCCCCACATGCGTTGGTCCCCCTTTTTCTTTTTGGCTTTCTATTTTTTTGCCCTTTCCCCCATCCCTTGTCCGTTGGCCATGTTCTAAAAATTCCCATGTGAGATACCAAGAGTCATGGGTCTCCACATGGGTTTCAAGAATTATGGGCTTCATCTCGTGCTCCGTCCGTGTCTCCCACGTGTGGTGGGCTCGGATTATTATGGGCTAGGTCCGAAAATTATAAAACCGGGTAGTTTGAACCCGAATATTATTCTTTGCCCGGAACCGAGAATGAGAACATAGTGTTATTAATTAATCATACGTAAGCAAAATAACTATAAGACTAATAATTAAAACAAAATTATTTTTTTATATTTTTTCAAAATTAAAGTAACTACAAAATGTTAATGAAACTATTTTAATTATTTTTATTTTTATATAAAGATAAAAATATAAAGTACTATTTTTTGTATTTTTCAAGTTTAAAAATGACTACGAAACACTAATAAAACTATATTTTTGTTATTTTTCATTTTAAGGTAAAAATAAAGTAATAGAGTCAAAATTAGCTGAGATAGCTATATTAGGCATAAACTAAATATTTTACGCTAAAAATATAAAAAATCTCGGGTAGGGGCAAAATTACGCATCTACAGCTGCCCCTCTTTGCTTGAAAACACAAAGAGGTTTCAGACAAAGAACGACTAGATAAGTGTTTTGACCCGACCCTTATTCAGAGAGACTAAACTAAGAGGAAAGGAATGTGACTGAGCCCTTGTATCTGAGCTGCCTACATATCCTTGGCTATAAAGGAATCAGGCCACGTGTAGTTCAGAAGTGAGTAAGAATATGGAGTAACCGAAGTGGAGAGCCAATCGAGGTGCCGTTTCGTCGAGGTTCCGTTCCATCGAAGTTCCGGTCCGTGGTCCTGCTATTACATCGAAAATCAAAACATGAGGAAGACTAACTAAGCCTATCAGCTACTAGTTACAAGATTCCTATCTATAAGTCTTCTGAAGCTTGATCTTGAGTATTGGTTGGTGCTTCATGCGGACTCTAAATTTGAACCTTGATACTTGCTAGTTGCGGGTGCTGCTTTTCGGATCAAGACCAGGTATACAGTGCTTGTGACCTCGGCCATGTCTTGGGCACACCACATCTTTCATCAACTTCTGCACTTGAATTAACTCCTTGCTTTTTCATTGTGACTCACTTCTGTTGATCATCTCGGACTGTTGACTCGCATTCCGGTCGCAAGCTTCTTTTGTTGCTAACTTGCATTGCACTCCGAAGTGAATTCCCTTACTTGTGATCTTCGAACTATTCTCCTTCGAAGTCTGAATCTATCTTTTCTAATCCTTGTTGCCTTCCTTCTTATTCATGTTGGGGATTTCCGCTACACTCTGTCACTTTTCGATTGTTCACTATCCTTATCAAATCTTGGAAACTGAGACGCCGTTCTGCTTTTCCGGCGGGCTTCTGACTTTAACGACAAACTCTAATCATAAACCGCCATTTCATTCTTCAGACGGGCATCTAATTACCAAAACTTGAAATGTATAGATCGAATGAACTAAGATTTTGATATCTTAGAAGAAAGATTCATCTGACTAAGATTTTGACGCTAGGAGATAATTCCTCAGACTAGGTCTAAATTGTTGTGATCTCAGGAGAAAGATTCATCGGACTGAGATTTTGATGTCTTAGGAGAAAGATTCATCGGACTAAGACTTTGACGCTAGGAGATAATTCCTTAGACTAGTTCTAAATTGTTGTGATCTCAGGAAAAAGATTCATCAGACTAAGACTTTGACGCTAGGAGAAAGATTCATCAGACTAAGATTTGACTCTAGGAGATAATTCCTCGGACTAGGTCTAAATTATTGTGATCTCAGGAGAAAGATTCATCGGACTAAGATTTTGATATCTTAGGAGAAAGATTCATCGGACTAAGATTTTGACGCTAGGAGATAATTCCTCAGACTAGGTCTAAATTGATGTGATCTCAGGAGAAAGATTCAGGTCTAAATTGTTGTGATCTCAGGAGAAAGATTCATCAGACCGAGATTTTGATATCTTAGGAGAAAGATTCATCGGACTAAGATTTTGACGCTAGGAGATAATTCCTCAGACTAGGTCTAAATTGATGCCTTACTTGAAATCTTCCAATTGTTGCTTCCTTCTTCTTGTTGCTTTCATCTAAAAGCTCTAATTGTTGTTTTTCACTTCCTATTAAATTATCTTTAACTATAACTTCAAAAACTAAATCGCCACTCCATTCTTCAGGCGGGCTCCCTGACTTCAACTATAACTCAAAACTAAATCGCCACTCCATTCTTCAGGCGGGCTCCCTGACTTCAACTACCACTTCAAAATAAATCGCCACTCCATTCTTCAGGCGGGCTCCCTGACTTCAACTACAACTTAAAACTAAACCGCCACTCCATTCTTCAGGCGGGCTCCCTAACTTCAACTACAACTCAAAACTAAATTGCCACTCCATTCTTCGGGCGGGCTCCCGACTTAACTTTAAAACTAAATCGCCACTCCATTCTTCAGGCGGGCTTCCTGACTTCAACTCATAAACTTCGAAACTAAATCGCCACTCCATTCTTCAGGCGAGCTCCCTGACTTCAACTAACTTTAAAACTAGATCGCCACTCCATTTTTCAAGCGGGCTCCCTGAATTCAACTACAACTTCAAAACTAAATCGCCACTCCATTCTTCAGGCGGGCTTCCTGACTTCAACTCATAAACTTCAAAACTAAATCGCCACTCAATTCTTCAGGCGGGCTCCCTGACTTCGACTAACTTCAAAACTTGATCGCCACTCCATTCTTCAGACGGGCTCCCCGACTTCAACTACAACTCAAAACTAAACCGCCACTCCATTCTTCAGGCGGGCTCCCCGACTTCAACTACAACTCAAAACTAAACCGCCACTCCATTCTTCAGGCGGGCTCCCTGACTTCAATTACAACTCAAAACTAAATCGCCACTCCATTCTTCAGGCGGGCTCCCTGACTTCAACTACCACTTCAAAATAAATCGCCACTCCATTCTTCAGGCGGGCTCCCTGACTTCAACCACAACTTCAAAACTAAATCACCACTCTATTCTTCAGGCGGGCTCCCTGACTTCAACATCAACTCACTAACTCCATCCCATCCTTTCTTCTAAATTACCTTGTTTCGGAATTGCTTTCCTCCTAGGTCGTGTTATTTTTCCCTTGACTGCCGGGGATATCTTTGGAATTGTTTACTTACCTACTGGGGATGATGTTGCTGGGAAAATCTTCTCTATTTCCTCCTTTTCTACTTCCTTCAAAACCTTTTATTCTCTCCCGGGATCGCGGGGGATTTAAATGTCATTAGCTGAGGATTGTCCTGTCGGGGGACCCTTTTCCTTTTTCCTCTTTCCGAACCTCCTTCGAGACTTTGTACTTTGCTCCATTGAAAAACTTATAGGATATAATGCTGCCGGGGAAATCTCGAAATCAGTGTTTCATTTTTCCGAGAACTGCTGGGGATGATACCGGCTTCTTGCATTTCTGAACGCAAGCTTCCTCATTTTGTCCTGTCTGTTGGGGGTATAATTTCCTCTATCATAGCTTGTAGTTTTCTTTCTTTCAAAGCTGCTGGGGATAATTGGCTTCAAAGATCATTTCCTTGCGTTATCTGGCTTCTTTCCCCAACCGGGTATTTGGTTTCTAGAAAATTTTCGTAACGGGAGAAAATTTTCTGCCCCAGTTTGAAAATTTTCTTCGTGACATGTTTTTTTGCCAACAACCCCTCTTTTTCCTGTTTCAAATCAAAGAAAAATTGGTTAGTTTTAAAATGTGGTGGCTGGTTGTGGTGCTCATGCTGGGGATGGTTCTCCTCCTCTTTCCCTGCTCTGCGTTTCATTATCAAAACTTGCTGGGGATGTTATTATTTGATGATATTCATGCTGGGGATAGCTTTCTCCTTTCTTGATTTCCCGCCTTCCTTGATGATTCTTTATTTGCGAACCTTTCCATGTGGTTTTCCACTGGTATCCTGACCACCCGAATTCCTATGATAGTGACCCTGCGTGAAGACCTTGCATGTTTTACTGGTGAACCATTTTCACTGGAATACCTTTCTGCTGGGGATATCTCCCTTTCTTTTGCGGCATATCTAAGGAATAGGCATTTACCGACCTTTGAGTCCCCTTGACCTTGGCCTTGAAGTCATTAACCTTCCTTAAGATATCCTCATCGACACCAATCCATCCCCTTGTCATTTTCCTATTAGTGGGGAATATCCCTCTGGACACTGGCCTTGCGCTTGATCCCTCCTGACTTATACCACTTGGGGGTACTAATCAAAATCCCGTCTTGCGTAATTGGAAAGCTGATGGGAAATTTTGCAGTCATTTCTTGCAAACAGACTCTATTGGGAATTTTCGATAAAAAAGAGAAAGATAAAAGGAAACAGAATAAAAGACGAAAAGGAAGATGTTTCTATAAAAAGAAAAATTATAAAGTAAACCTATCAAACGTGGATACCCACTCTAATGGACATGACATGCACATATAGCCTATCCTCCGTCGTTAAACCTCTTTTGTAATCTTCGCCTAGGGTTTTCCCATCTGGTTTCCAATCTTCGTTCGGTTTGTAGTGCCCGAGGGTTTTCACTATCAAGCCTCCCTCATTACGGTTTTCCTATCAGCTTTCATCGCCTTATGGTGCCTGTGAAGGTTTTCACCGCTAAGACTCTCTCATTTGTATTTCTCTTCACTTGGGGATTGGGGGTGTTACCACTAAGATTCTCTCATATTTCTTCTGCTGCAGATCCGAGTCTTTTCTGATAGGAATCAGAGTGTTATGTTCTGATAAGACTTCTCTCATTTGCCTGACTTGGCCTCTTTTGAAGATTGGTCGAAAGGTCTTTCTTTGGACCGTAATGTGGATTTGGATAGGGCTAACATGAGATGGTATTAAAGGCTCAAAACCGAACAACGTGGGTTCAAAATTACAACCTTCGGAATCTACATTTTCCTTTATAAACACGACTTTTTGTTGCCCCAGTTTTTTGCTTGGGGATTTTTTATTTTTATTTACACTATGACCGAGCTGTGAAGCGCCTACGTATCCTCTTTGAGGAATCAGGTCAAACGTAGTTCCCAATTCCTCTTTTTCAAGTTTCTTTTTTTCACACATTTTTCTTTTTCTTTTCTTTATCTCTTTTTGTTGTTTTCTTTTTCTTTACTTTTTTCTTTATCCCTTTCCTCTCTTACCTTTTAAACTTGTGTTTCTAGTCTTTGCAACTAATTCCGAAGGAGTGATATGAAAGAATTTAAAATAAGGCTCAAAGGGTTGATGATGGATAAAGTATTTGGATAGCAGAACAAAATGCCTTCGTCATTCCAATCTTCAAAACATGCCAAGTGTAAACAACACAATTAATATTCGTCATATCTTTAAAGCACTGTTGGGCAACACTCTCATTTTCATTATTATGAACGACCCCATGACAATTTTGGCAGCTTGCCTTTTACAGTTTTCTTTTACTTGCCCCAGTTTCTCATGACTCGGGTTTCGAATAATCTCAAACCGTTCTTATTTCATTTAAATATCTCGATCACCTCCCAATGGTTTTGTGATTAACATTTAAGATCAGGCCAGAACTATGTGCGCACGTCATGTCACTAGAGCTAGCAGAAAAGAACTATAGGAAGGAGAGGACTAAATAACAGAAAATGTCTAGAAATAATATAAAATAGGTCATTGCATTAACCGATAAAACAACGACTCGAACAACCAAAAAACAAAACTGGGGTTACAACCCTTAGAACGAACCTAGACCCCTTTAGATGAGACACTATGATCAAAGAAAAATACAAGGATAAAAGGTTTGAGCCACAAAACAACATTCGGATTACCATTCTGAAATAACTCGGACAAATAGAAATGACAACAAAATAAGCCACCACAAATGACTCTCCAATTGATAAGCCTGACATTTAGCCACGAATTTGATTATCAGAACCACTAGGGCCTTCTCTCATTTCAGTCGGCAAATTCCCGAGTGGATTCTCATATTCCGTGCCACCGGGCATCACCGCCAGAAAGTGTGTATCATCAGGTGCAGGTAACGGATTCAGCGCAATATTCTGGGTGTCACTATTATGAATCACAATCAATCTTTCTTGGATCATCCTTTGTATTTCCCTTTTCAAATCCCGACAACTTTTCATGTTGTGCCCCTGGGCATAGGAATGGTATTCACACCTTTTAGATGGGTCAAAGCTCCTTCCACGTGGGTCCACATGATTTGGAGGGATGGGTGCAATTATGTCCTATTGCTTTAACTTCTCAAATAAGCTTGAATAGGAAACTCCTACTGGTGTGAAATTATCCTTCAACTTCGGTTCCCTTCTATACCCTTGGTTTGGAAGTGGGTTATAAGGTATTTGGAAATTTTACAGAGGCTGGTAGAGATTTTGTGATGCTCGTGCTCGCTTTCTTGGATGATTTGATGGCTGAATAACATACCGGGGTGGATCAACTGAGTATGGTGGGTTCGGAGGTGGATAGTAATGCTCAGGGGAGTTATGGAAAACCTGTCGAGACATCGCATACCATCGAGGTGTTCTTATGGAACCTTTTCTTGACCCTGATATCATCATGACTTCTTCATCCCTCTCATTCATGTCACTAGATTCAAATTGGACAGCCTGAGCTGCAGCCTTGAGAGCCGCTTGACTTATAATTCTGCCTGTCTTAAGACCGTTCTCTACCATTTCTCCCATTTTGATTACACCCAAGAAGGATTGACCAACCGCAGACATCATGTTCTGAAAATAATCCGGCTCTTGAGCCTGAAGGAAGACAGTGATTAACTCATGGTCATCCATGGGTGGCTCAGCACGAGCCGCTTGCTCTCTCCATTTAAGGGCATATTCCCGGAAACTTTCACTTGATTTCTTCTTCAGATTTGAAAGAAAAATGCGGTCTGGGGCAATGTCGATGTTGTGTTGGAATTGTTTGACAAAGGCCTGTGCCATGTCGTTCCAGACGTGCCAGCGAGATGCATCTTGATCCCAAAACCATTCGGAGGCTACTCCTGTAAGGCTTTCCCCAAAGTAAGCTATTAACAATTCTTCCTTTCTTCCCAGACTCCTTAGTTGATTGCAATACCTTTTCAAATGGGCTATAGGGTGTCCATGTCCATTGTACTTTTCAAATTTGGGAATCTTGAAACCAGGTGGCAAGTGGACATCGGGAAACAAGCATAGTTCTTTGAAAGCAACACTCTTTTGACCCGCCAACCCGTGCGTGTTTTTCAACCGCTGTTCTAAGCTTTTCAATCTTTGGGTTATTTCCTCCTGTACCATCTTTCGGGGATCTTGCGTTGTCCGCTTGTCACAAACCAACCACCTTCTACTTACTTTACAATTCAAGACAATACATGTTAGAATGGACTCAGCCAGTCCTTATCAATTTTTTTTTTGCTTACTTTTTTTTATATATACATATACAGTTGTGGTCGAATCTTATGGAGATTGCCTACGTATCATGACACCGCATGAATCAGACCGAGCGTAGTTCTTGCAAATTAATGCAAGAAATAAATAGATGTTTATTTGATTTTTTTTCTTTTTTGAAGAAAAATTGTAAAAGCCGACTCCAACTACAAACTCTGATGAAAAACTTTCACACCTTGTGCCAGAGATTTCTACAAGAATAAGAATATTTTTAGCGCCAATTATGACTATTTCTACAAAATTAGCCATGTAATGGCTTATTTGGCAAAAATGGCTATTTTTGCAAAATTTATTTAATAAAAAACAAATAAACTTGAAAAAAAAATTCCTCCTGTGGCTCATGGGGGCATCGTTCGACATCGCCATAAGCCAACACAAGACTAAGAAGTTTCTAATATCAATTGACTATTTTTACAAAATTGGCCATGTAATGACTTATTTGACAAAGCGGCTATTTTTGCAAAATTTTATTTAAGAGAATACAAATTCAAATTTTTTATCTTGGGGCCTATGGGGCATCGTTCAGCACCGACACAGGCCAACACAAGACTGAGGAAGTAAAAATGCAAAAATGTGGCTATTTCAGCAAAATTCCGGCCATGTAATGGCTTATTTGATAAAATGGTTATTTTTGAAAAGTTGAGTGATGACTCCAACTTGATTTTGCGGATACGGTATTTCGACATTTCCACGAGGGAATATTTCAAGGTTGTGCCCAAAAATTATTTACAAAGACTCAAAGTGGCTATTCTTGCAAAAATAGCCTTCCGGCGTCCTTTTGGGGAACATTCGGCTTATTTTAAACAATAATAACATCACCCAATTTATTTATAACAAAATCAAAAATTTGACATTTTTGGTTATTTTTGCAAAAGGGGTGTGAACCCGAACTTGATTTTGAGGTTATGGCCTTTCAACATTTCCACAAGGAATATCTAAAGGCTATGCCCGCAAATTATTAAAATAATTCAAAGTGGCTATTTTTGCAAAAATAGCCTTCCGGCGTCCTTTCGGAACATTCGGCTATTTTCAAAAACGGCATCACTTTGATTTTATTGACTAAATTAAACATACATTTTTTTTTTGATTTTTTTGAAATGGGTAGTAACCCAAACTTTATTTTGAGGCTACGGCCTTTCAACATTTCCACATGGAATATTTCAAGGCTATTATTCAAAAAGAAAAAGAAAAGACTTCAAAGTGGTCATTTTTGCAAAAACAGCCTTCCGGCGTCCTTTCGGAACATTCGGCTATTTTTAAAAACGACGTCACTTTGATTTTATTGACAAAATTAAACACACATTTTTTTTGATTTTTTTAAATGGGTGGTTGGACCCGATGACGGTTGCCTACGTATCCCACCTAATGGCGAGAATCAAACCTGCGTAGTTCGGTCAAATAAAAACAAACTACATGTCACGACCCAAATCCGATCGTGATGGTGCCCAACAATCAAGCTAGGCCAGCCAGACCAACAATTTAATTATCACACAATACCAGTCCCCAAATGGACAACCCAAGAAGAATATATGAGTTTAAGAACTCCAATAATAATAATACTGAACAAAATACCGACACTCCCAAAGATCCGGAGTCACAAGTCTAGAGCCTCTAACAAACCCAACAGGAATAGAGAGTACTGTATAGAAATACTCAAGTCTGAATACAAGATACAAAATAACAACTGGAAATAAGAGGAGAAGCTAGGTTCTGCGAACGTAGGCAGCTACCTCAGCAACCCGATATGACACTGCAACCGCTTGAAATGCCTGTCTACTGCTCCTGAGTACCCTGAGTCTGCACACAAAAGGTGCAGGGAGTAGGGGTGAGTACTAAGTACTCAGTGAGTAATAAATATATAAAAGCAACTGAAGATAAGAAATCCATAAAATACCACAATATGAAGCTACACTACAGTCCGAATCTCCTACGAACTAGCATCAACGGTACAATTCAACTACCACAGAGTAATTCAACAAATAAAGATGCAATGCAATGCATATAACCGCTACGGCGTGTAGCCCGATCCAATTTAACGTCGACGGCGCTCACTGGGGGTGTGTACAGACTCCGGAGGGGCTCCTACAGCCCAAGCGCAATACTGCTGCGGCGTGCGGCCCGATCCACATATCAACCACTGCGGCGTGCAGCCCGATCCCATGCTCAGTCCACAATAAGCAATTAAGTCACAAAATAATTCATTTTCCTTAATTCCAGTTCTCAATTCATAATTTATGAAAAATACTTTAACTTTATTAAATTTGTAAAAGCCGGTGACTTAGCATTTCAAAAGTGTGATTTCAATTTCCAGGATTGAGATCAGTGATTTAAGCAATTATAGCTATCACATAAATATTGTCCTCTAAGGACGCTACAGATCGGCACAAGGCCCCAAACAAGGCTTACAGTCCACAAATATATCAAATACAGTGTATTTCCAACACTAACAACATATTATTCATTTCCGGGATGGACCAAGTCTCAATCCCCGGTCACAATCAATCCCGTACCTGCCACGGTGTGCGAGCCACGCCCTACTAGCGTCACAATGTGCTAAGCCGGGGTTTCGAACCCTCAGGCTACCATATACACAAACTACTCACCTCTAGCCGGTCGTAGACTCGTCCGCGATGCCTTTTCCTTTGAATTTAGCTCCCTCGTGCGTAGAATCTAGTCAAACCATAATAATTATATCAAATACGGGTCAAAGAATCATAACCCATTACAATTTACATGAAATTCGCATAAATACACCAAGTTGGTAAAACCCGACCCCGGGCCCACTGCTCGAAAAATTTCGAAATTAGTACCAACGCGACCCTCATCTCACCACGAGTCCGTGCATATAAAATTTATCGAAATCGGAGTTCAAATGGCCTTCAAAATCCAAAAATCCCGTTTTCAATACTTAGGCCACATTTCTTCAAGATTTCTACCCAATTTCATGAAGATTGATGTTAATACTACCATAAAATGATGTTTTTGAGTCAAGAATCTTACCTCCGACGAAAACCGGATGATTCCTCAGTGATTTTCTCGAGTTTTCTTCTCTCTAGGGCTCAAAATTGAGTTTTGGGTTAATGAACCCGTAACCCCTCTGTTCTGTGATTAAATTCTCTGCCAGACCCATTTACCTTACGTGATCGCGACTCGCCTCACGCGATCGCGATGTTCAAAAATCCAGACTCACACGATCGCGACTCGCCTCACACGATCGCGATGTTCAAACATCCGGCTTCACGCGATCACGTCTCTCTTCCTGCGATCGCGTAGCAGAATTTTCCCTGGACCCCATTTCTCTTCTACGCGATCACGTAGATGCTCATGCGATCCCGATGGCCACTCGGTTAACTCTACGCGATCACGATTGGTGCTCCTGCGATCGCGATCGCCTAGCCCCCAACCCTACGCGATCGCGTCCCCCTCCCCGCGATCGCGGAGAGCAAAAACCTGCTGCATTTATGACAACAACCAGCCTTCTCATTTTTTCCAAAAATGGTCCGTTTGGACCCCCGGATTCATCCCGAGACCCCCGGGACCCCAACGAAAACCACCAACATACTCCAAAACACGATACGAACTTGTTCCAATCATAAAAACATCATACTAAACATCAAAATCACCATTTACACACGAATTCAAGCCTAAGTTTATTCAAAACTTTCAAAACTAACATTCAATCCAAAACCCGATCAAACGATGTCCGAATGACCTGAAAATTTGCGGACATATCCAAAATCACATAACGAAGCTACAGAAATTGTCGGAATTCCATTCCGACCCCCGGATCAAAATATCACCTACCATCCGGTTTCGCCAAAATTCAACCTTCGCCAATTCAAGCTTAAAACTACACCGGACCTCCGAATTCAATTCCGATTGTTCTCCTAAGTCATAAATGATTCCCCGGAACTAGTCGAATCATCGGAATCCGGTTCCGAGCACTCTAACTCAATAGTCAACTCTTGGTTGACTTCTCATATTCAAGCTTTCTTCAAACATGCTATTTGTTTCATTTTCAATCCAAATCACTCCTAACTCACCCGATATACTCTAATACCTGTTATAAAAGCATAAGATATGTAAATGCAAGGTAACGGGGTGGTAATTCCCATAACGATGGGCCGGGTCGTTACATTCTCCCCAACTTAAACAAACACTCGTCCGCGAGCGGGTTAAGAAACATACCTGGAGCATCAAACAAGTGTGGGTATCTGCTCCGTATTTCCTGCTCGGTCTCCCAAGTTGCTTCCTCCACGGGACGCCCTCTCCACTGCACTTTCACTTAAGCTATATCCTTAGATCTCAGCTTACGAACCTGTCGACCCAAAATGACTACTGGTTCCACATCATAAGTCAAATCCTCATCTAGCTGTATCGTGCTGAAATCTAACACATGAGACGGGTCTCCGACATACTTTCGGAGCATAGATACATGGAACACCGGGTGAACTCCCGACAAACTGGGTGGCAAAGAAAGCATATAAGCCACCTCCCCAACTTTCCTAAGCACCTCAAAAGGTCCAATAAACCTTGGGCTCAACTTCCCTTTCTTTCCAAACCTCATAACACCCTTCATAGGCGAAACCTTTAGCAACACCTTCTCACCTACTGAATAAGACACATCTCGGACCTTCCGGTCCGCATAACTCTTCTGACGCGACTGAGCTGTGCGAAGTCTCTCCCGAATCACCTTCACCTTGTCTAAGGCATCTTGGACTAACTCTGTCCCCAACAACCTAGCCTCGCCGGGCTCGAACCAACCAACTGGAGACCTACACCGCCTCCCATATAAAGCTTCATACGGTGCCATCTGAATGCTGGACTGATAGCTATTATTATAAGCAAACTCCGCCAAAGGCAAATAATCAGCCCACGAACCACCGAAATCAATGACACAAGCACGCAACATGTCCTCCAATATCTGAATAGTACGCTCAGACTGTCCATCCGTCTGTGGATGAAATGCTGTGCTCAACTCTACCTGTGAACCCAACTCTCGCTGAAATGTCCTCCAGAACTGAGATGTGAACTGAGTACCTCTGTCTGATTTAATAGAAATAGGAACTCCATGCAATCTCACTATCTCACGGATGAATATCTCTGCCAACCGCTCTGAGGTATAGGTAGTACACACTGGGATGAAGTGAGCCGACTTGGTCAACCTATCCACCACCACCCAAACTGAATCAAACTTCCTCGCTGTCCGAGGGAGTCCACTAACAAAGTCCATAGTTATTCTTTCCCACT
Source organism: Nicotiana noctiflora (assembly GCA_032618575.1). NCBI lineage: Eukaryota > Viridiplantae > Streptophyta > Magnoliopsida > Solanales > Solanaceae > Nicotiana > Nicotiana noctiflora. The sequence continues at coordinate 86,817 of JASVEL010002208.1, forward strand.
TCCACTCCGGAATATCAATACGCTGGAATACACCACCAGGTCTCTGATGCTCATACTTGACCTGCTGACGGTTTAGACACCGAGCCACATGGCTCACAATATCTTTCTTCATCTTTCTCCACCAGTAATGCTGCTTCAAATCCTGATACATCTTCGCGGCTCCTGGATGAATAGAATACCTCGAACCGTGGGCCTCCTCCAATATCAACTCACGAAGGCCATCAACATTGGGCACGCATATCCGGCCTTGCATCCACAACACCCCATCACTATCAATAGTGACATCTCTGGCATCATCATGCTGAACCATGTCCTTAAGGACAAGTAAGTGTGGATCATCATACTAGCGCTCTCGAATACGATCATATAAAGAAGAACGAGCTACTACACAAGCCATAACCCGACTGGCCTCACAAATATCTAGCCTCACCATCTGATTAGCTAACGCCTGAACATCAACTACTAGGGGTCTCTCCCAACTGGAATATACGCCAAACTGCCCATACTAATAGCCTTCCGGCTCAATGCATCAGCCACTACATTGGCTTTCCCGGGATGATACAAAATAGCAATATCATAGTCTTTAAGCAATTCAAGCCATCTCCGCTGCCTCAAATTTAGATCTTTCTGCTTAAACAAATGCTGAAGGTTGCGGTGGTCCGTATATACATCACAAGATACACCATATAGGTAATGCCTCCAAATCTTCAAGGCATGAACAATAGCAGCTAACTCCAAATCATGAACAGGGTAGTTCTTCTTGTGGGGCTTTAGCTAACGAGAAGCATATGCAATAACTCTACCCTCCTGCATCAACACACAACCGAGTCCAACTCTAGAAGCATCACAATACACCGTATATGACCCTGAGGCTGATGGAAACACAAGTATCGGAGCTGTGGTCAAAGCCTCCTTGAGCTTCTGGAAGCTCTCCTCACATTCATCAGACCACACAAATGGAGAATTCTTCTGTGTCAACTTAGTCAACGGTGAAGCAATAGATGAGAAACCCTGAACAAACCAACGATAATAGCCTGCCAAGCCGAGAAAACTCCGAATCTCTGTAGCTGAGGAAGGTCTGGGCCAATTCTGCACTGCTTCGACCTTCTTTGGATCAACCCGAATACCATCACTGGACACTATATGTCCCAGAAAACCGACAGTATCAAGCCAGAACTCACACTTAGTGAATTTCGCATAGAGCTTCTCTTCTCTCAACCTCTGCAATACCACCCTCAAATGCTGTGCATGCTCCTCCTGGCTGCGTGAATACACCAGAATATCATCAATAAACACAATCACAAAAGAATCAAGGTACGGCCGAAATACACTATTCATCAAGTGCATGAATGCAGCTGGGGCATTAGTCAGCCCGAAAGACATCACCAGGAACTCGTAGTGCCCATATCGCGTCCTGAACGCTGTCTTCATAATATCTGAGTCCCTTATCTTCAACTGATGATAGCCCGATCGAAGATCAATCTTAGAAAATACACTAGCTCCCTGGAGCTGATCAAATAGGTCCTCAATACGAGGCAATGGGTACTTATTCTTCATTGTTACCTTGTTCAGCTGCTTGTAATCAATGTACATTCTCATTGTGCCATCTTTCTTCTTTACGAACAACACCGGTGCACCCCAAGGTGACACACTCGGGCGAATGAAACCCTTATCTAAGAGTTCCTGAAGTTGTTCTTTCAATTCTTTTAACTCCGTTGGTGCCATGCGATAGGGAGGAATAGAAATGGGCTGAGTGCCCGGCATCAAGTCAATGCCAAAGTCAATATCCCTGTCAGGCGGCATGCCCGGCATGTCTGCTGGAAATACATCCGGAAACTCCCTCACAATGGGGACCGAATCAAGACTGGGTGTCTCGGCATCAACATTTCTAATGAAGGCCAAATAAGATAAACAAACCTTGCCAATCATTCGTTGGGCCTTTATATAAGAAATCACCCTATCGGACACATAATCAGTCAAGCCACGCCACTCGATCCTCGGATTACCTGGAATAGCTAGTGTGACTGTCTTGGCATGACAATCCGGAATCGCATGGTAAGGAGATAGCCAATCCATGCACAGAATCACATCGAAATCTACCATGCCCAGTAGTAATAGATCAACTCGGGTCTCCAGACCCCCAATAGTAATAATACAGGATCGATATACCTGATCCACAACAACAGTATCCCCCACTGGGGTAGACACATGTACGGGCAAAACAAGAATACCACGGGTCATACCCAAATGATGTGCAAAATAAGTAGAGACATAAGAATAGGTAAATCCGGGATCAAATAAGATAGAAGCATCCCTGTGGCAGACTGAGATAATACCTGAAATGACCGCATCTGAAGCACTAGCATCCTTCCTATCCGGAAGAGCATAAAAACGAGCCTGGCCTCCACCAGTACGATCCTCGCGCCTAGGGCGACCTCTGGATACCTGGCCACCAGTCCTAGACGACTGTGTTGGCGCCGAAGAAACAAGAGTAGAAGACGAGGGCTGATCCCTCTGCTGAGACCGTTTACGGAGCCACTGAGGACACTCTCTCCTGATATGGCCCAAATCACCGCACTCAAAACAACGGCCTGAAGATGGAAGAAGGGGCTGCTGAGGACCCCTCGCTACTGATGAATCCTGTGCTGAGGAAACAGGAGCAGAGCTCTGAGCTGGAAGAGCACTCAGTGCGGGCTGACTCTGCTGACGGTTCTGCTGACCCTGATAACCCTGATGGCCCTGCCGACCACGATCTGATGAAACCCCACTGGCCTCTGCACGTCCAAACTGATGAGACTTGAAAGAGCGACCTCTGCTATGCTAAAATTGGCCCCTAGACGGAGCACCATTGTAACTGCCAGTACCACGAGGCCTCTTAGCCTATCTCTCCTCCCGCTCTCTGCGGTGATCTATCTCAATGTGACGGGCAGCATCAACCACCTCCTCAAAGGTAACTGGCAAAACTCTCTCCCTGGTCATCAATATGCGGATGGGATAAATAAGACCATCGATAAATCTCTGAATCCTCTCTCTATCTGTAGGAACCATCCACATGGCATGACGGGCCAACTGTGTGAATCTCATCTCGTACTGATTAACCGTCATCTCTCCCTGCTTCAACCACTCGAACTGACGTCGCAGCTCCTCTCTCTGAGACTGAGGCACGTACTTCTCCAAAAATACCGTGGAGAACTGCTGCCAAGTGAGGGGCACTGCCCCAGCGGGCCTACGCCTCTCAAAATCCTCCCACAACCGAAATGCCGCACCTGTGAACCGAAAAGTGGTGAATAAAACACCGCTGGACTCTAGAATACTCGCGGTGCAAAACATACACTAACATTTATCAAGAAAACCCTAGGCGTCCTCGCCCTCAGCTCCACTAAATACCGGAGGCTGTAGCCTCTCAAACCTCTCTAGTCAACGCTGCTCATCGTCGGGCATAATTGGAACCACATGAGCAGGAGCTGGTGTAACGGGTGCAACTGGCTGAACTGGAGCTGCCCCAAGTGACTGAATACCCTGTACTACCGGCTCGGATGTGCGAGCCACGGGGGTCTGAGCCAAGCCTGTGCACACTGATAAGATCTGAGCCAAGGTCTCCTGAAGACCCGGTATCACAATGGGCACTGCCGGTGCCTGAACCTGAGTTGTCGGAGCGTCTGCCGCTGGAATCTGGTCCTGAGTCTGGGCCACTGGTGCAGGAATCTGACCCTGAGTCTGGTCAGCTGGTGGGTCAGCAGGTGCTGCTACTGTTGCCCTACCTCTACCACGACCACGGCCTCAAGGTGCCAATGGTGGTCGTCCGCCACGTCCGCTAGCACGTGTTCTCGCCATCTGCGAGAGAATGGAACATGGAAAATTTTAATTTCATGATAACACAGATCGCACGATATGAATCCAAGAAAATGAGGTTTTTTCCTAAAGTTTCTGTAGCCCTTCGAGGATAGATACGGACGTCTACGTACCGATCCGCGAAAGTCTACTAAACCGGCTCATGACTCGCGAGTCCTAATAACCTAGGCTCTGATACCAAGGTCACGACCCAAATCCGGTCGTGATGGCGCCCCACAATCAAGCTAGGCCAGCCAGACCAACAATTTAATTATCACACAATACCAGTCCCAAATGGACAACCCAAGAAGAATATATGAGTTTAAGAACTCCAATAATAATAATAATGAACAAAAGTATTGACACTCCCAAAGATCCGGAGTCACAAGTCTAGAGCCTCTAACAAAACCCAACAGGAATTGAGAGTACTATATAGAAATACTCAAGTCCGAATACAAAATACAAAATAACAACTGGAAAGGAGAGGAGAAGTTAGGTTCTGCGAACGTAGGCAGCTACCTCAGCAACTCGATGTGACACCTGCAAATGCTGGAGATGCCTCTCTACTGCTCCTGGGTACCTGAGTCTGCACACAAAAGGTGCAGGGAGTAGGGGTGAGTACTAAGTACTCAGTGAGTAACAAATATATATAGGTAGCTGAAGATAAGAAATCCATAAAATACCACAATATGAAGCTACACTACAGTCCGAATCTCCTACGAACTAGCATCAACGGTACAATTCAACTACCACAGAGTAATTCAACAAATAAAGATGCAATGCAATGCATATAACCGCTACGGCGTGTAGCCCGATCCAATTTAATGTCGACGGCGCTCACTGGGGGTGTGTACAGACTCCGGAGGGGCTCCTACAGCCCAAGCGCAATATTGCTGCGGCGTGCAGCCCGATCCACATATCAACCACAGCGGCGTGCAGCCCGATCCCATGCTTAGTCCATAATAAGCAATTAAGTCACAAAACAATTCATTTTCCTTAATTCCGGTTCTCAATTCATAATTTATGAAAAATACTTTAACTTTATTAAATTTGTAAAAGCCGGTGACTTAGCATTTCAAAAGTGTGATTTCAATTTCCAGGACTGAGAGATCAGTGATTTAAGCAATTATAGCTATCACATAAATATTGTCCTCTAAGGACGCTACAGATCGGCACAAGGCCCCAAACAAGGTTTACAGCCCACAAATATATTAAATACAGTGTATTTCCAACACTAACAACATATTATTCATTTCCGGGATGGACCAAGTCTCAATCCCCATTCACAATTAATCCTGCACCTGCCACGGTGTGCGAGCCACGCCCTACTAGCATCACAATGTGCTAAGCCGGGGTTTCGAACCCTCAAGCTACCATATACACAAACTACTCACCTCTAGCCGGTCGTAGACTCGTCCGCGATACCTTTTCCTTTGAATTTAGCTCCCTCGTGCGTAGAATCTAGTCAAACCACAATAATTATATCAAATACGGGTCAAAGAATTATAACCCATTACAATTTACATGAAATTCGCATAAATACACCAAGTTGGTAAAATCCGACCCCGGGCCCATTGCTCGGAAAATTTTAAAATTAGTACCAACGCGACCCTCATTTCGCCACGAGTCCGTGCATATAAAATTTATCGAAATCGGAGTTCAAATGGCCTTCCAAATCCAAAAATCCCGTTTTCAATACTTAGGCCACATTTCTTCAAGATTTCTACCCAATTTCATGAAGATTGATGTTAATACTACCATAAAATGATGTTTTTGAGTCAAGAATCTTACCTTCGACGAATACCCGATGATTCCTCAGTGATTTCCTCGAGTTTCTTCTCTCTAGGGCTCAAAATTGAGTTTTGGGTTAATGAACCCGTAACCCCTCTGTTCTGTGATTAAATTCTCTGCCAGACCCATTTACCTTACGCGATCGCGACTCGCCTCACGCGATCGCGATGTTCAAAAATCCAGACTCACGCGATCGCGACTCGCCTCACGCGATCGCGATGTTCAAACATCCGGCTTCACGCGATCGCGTCTCTCTTCCTGCGATCGCGTAGCACAATTTTCCCTGGACCCCATTTCTCTTCTACGCGATCGCGATGGCCACTCGGTTAACTCTACGCGATCGCGATTGGTGCACCTGCGATCGCAATGGCCTAGCCCCCAACCCTACGCGATCGCGTCCCCCTCCCTGCGATCGCGGAGAGCAAAAACCTACTGCATTTATGACAGCAACCAGCCTTCTCATTTTTTCCAAAAATGGTCCGTTTGGACCACCGGATTCATCCCGAGACCCCCGGGACCCCAACGAAAACCACCAACATACTCCAAAATACGATACGAACTTGTTCCAATCATAAAAATATCACACTAAACATCAAAATCACCATTTACACACGAATTCAAGCGTAAGTTTATTCAAAACTTTCAAAACTAACATTCAATCCAAAACCCGATCAAACGATGTCCGAATGACCTGAAAATTTGCAGACATATCCAAAATCACATAACGAAGCTACAGAAATTGTCGGAATTCCATTCCGACCCCCGAATCAAAATATCACCTACCATCCGGTTTTCGCCAAAATTCAACCTTCGCCAATTCAAGCCTAAAACTACACCGGACCTCCGAATTTAATTCTGATTGCTCTCCTAAGTCATAAATGATCCCCGGGAACTAGTCGAATCATCGGAATCCGGTTCCGAGCACTCTAACTCAATAGTCAACTCTTGGTTGACTTCTCATATTCAAGCTTTCTTCAAACATGCTATTTGTTTCATTTTCAATCCAAATCACTCCTAACTCACCCGATATACTCTAATACTGTTATAAAAGCATAAGATATGTAAATGCAAGGTAACGGGGTGGTAATTCCCGTAACGACGGGCCGGGTCGTTACACTTATTATATACAATATATGGTTCAAATGCCAATAAACATTTATATACTGCATATAATTCTTTTCTATTAAATTTCCATTTTATTTCCAGGTTTGTAAATGTTCCTGAATAATACCTACAATGATGTTCTATTTTTTCTTTATCATACCTGTATTTTAATACTCCTCCATATCAAAAACAAACTATTTTGAAACTATTTTTTTTCATTTTCCTCAATATAAAAAAAACCGGTTAGCCTGCAAGTCTGAAGCAAATAAATGCGTAAAACAAACAGGATGCAGCAGGATGGTCTTTTCATTTCAGGTCACCTGTCCTAGACAGACCCAACCCCTGTGTTGAGTCCCCTAAGTCAAATGCAACATGAGACAAATAAACGTTCCTACTAGGGATCCGACATGAAGCTTTGTTATTCTAGGTTTAAAAACCTGGGTTTATTGTTCTAGACCTGGCTTACCCGAGTGGACAACTCGAGCCGAGGAGGAGGCAGCAACCCGGGAATACAGAAGCTTCACCGATTTTGCAAATTATCCAAACCTCGTTCTAAAGTGGGAATTAGACACTATACAGAAAAGAAGTCACACAAAGTGCACCCTTCTTCATGATTTAGAAGACTCAGAGAGGAGATTGGTTTCGGCACAATTTATATATACAATTCACAAGAATATCAAAGCGGTAAAAATAACATTTAGCACATTAAATACAGACATATAATAAAATCAGATAATAATAAGCCAAATACAACAATTATTCAAAGCTCGAATTCTTAAACCCTGAACCAGTGGTTCTGGGTTTGCCTTCCCCAGCAGAGTCGCCAGAACTGTCACACCTCCTTTTGGCGCGCCTCGGGTAAGCGCGAAGGAATTTTTCCAATTAAAGGACAATCGAGGCGGGATTTATTTAATTAAATCAGAGTCGCCACTTGGGAGATTTATGGTGTCCCAAGTCACCGGTTGAATCCCGAATCGAGGAAGAGAATGACTCTATTAAACAGTCTGCGTACCAGAAATCCGGATAAGGAATTCTGTTAACTCGGGAGAAGGTGTTAGGCATTCCCGAGTTCCGTGGTTCTAACACGGTCGCTCAACTGTTGTATTTGGCTTGATTATTTGATTTTAACAATTTCTGAACTTATGTGCAAAACTTCATTTTTTAACCTCTTTTAACAAATTATTCATTATTTTAGTAAAAGAATTGCAACATCATGAAAATGTGTTTCAAACCACGTCACAATCAATGTACCCGTGATTATCAACACATTTCAACTTTGTTGAAATTTGGATTTGGGTCACATAAATATGCACCCGAGTTTAAGAAGGTAAAAATTATTAAATAACGCGCCTAAAGCAATTGACGCGTTGTTAACTTTGCAGGAGGCCATGAAAATTTTGCTAAATGACACACCCCTATTTCGAAGGATTATTTACAAAAAGGAATTTTTGTAATAATACAATTCTAAATTATTATTCCAAATTTCAGAAACATCTACACTCCATTTATATACATATTTTTTTTAATCCATTTCTCTATACTTTCCCATTCACTATCTCTCTTCAGCTTTTTACTCAAGTACTGTGTGACTTTTGTTAACTTACAACACAAATATATAGTGATAGGTGACTAGATTTAACATTATAACTTCATGATATTGCAAATATTGCACATGATGCAGAATGCTTGACGTACGTAGGCTTAAACAAAACAAAAAAAATGCTCGAGAATACTTTGATAAAATATTGCATGATTAATCAACCAACTTTCACTCGCCTTCATATTGAGTTAATCATAACCATTAATGAACTGGATTAAACCAAATCCACTTCCAGCTTTATAAATCATTCATTTGCCAAGTGATTATCATATTAACCGAAGTTATAGTAATATTAAAGTTATTAAATACATAAATAAATAATCTCATCTGAAATTACCCGTACAAATTATTTAAAATGACTTATAGAAGGTTCATGACATCATTATAAAGACAAACATGAACAATATTAATTCCAAAAAAATCATGACAAACGCATCTAGGAGGCAGATTCATTCGTGTTAAACATAGTTAATAAGAACACGAAGAAAGTAGAAACGAACCTCAATATGACCAAACTCTTTCGATATGATTCTGTCCAAGATAGTACAATGAACGCCATGAAACAAAACCTCTGTGTTGGTAAACAAAGCTGGAGGTTTTCGACTCAATCATCAAACCAAATGGAGCCATAATCGGCGAGCAGAACCAACGAACTAGAACCTTGCATCGGCACCCCAACACTTGACTGAAATAGAACCTCCCTAGACGATGACCATCGGCGACCTTAAAACTGGTTCGTGCGGACTGGTGGTCGACGGTGACTGAGTTTCGTCGACGACAAAGGCAGCAGGAACGACGAGTTGAAGGGATCGTTTGGTGAGCGTCGTTTGGGCAATGACGTGAGCTGGAGCGGATGTTGCTGGTCGTTCCAACGAAGAACACGAAGCAGTGGCAGAATGGTTGGAGCTGTTGAATGGAGATGAAGGTCGATGGAGTGGACCGAAATGGTGGAGGGTGGTTTTTAGGTTTTTAATGTTGTTTGCTGAAGGAAGTCCCTGACCGAATAGTAGTCTTTTTTCGTTTATAGTGTATTGTCTCTATCTGCCTCTTTTTCTTTTCATCAATAGCAGTATATATTTGTATTGTATATTCTTTTAATTGTAGTGCCCACTTAGTGTAATGCTCTTTTCCCTTTTCTATTGTCCCCCTCCCCACATGCGTTGGTCCCCCTTTTTCTTTTTGGCTTTCTATTTTTTTGTCCTTTCCCCCATCCCCTGTCCGTTGGCCATGTTCTAAAAATTCCCACGTGAGAGACCAAGAGTCATGGGTCTCCACGTGGGTTTCAAGAATTATGGGCTTCATCTCGTGCTCCGTCCGTGTCTCCCACGTGTGGTGGGCTCGGATTATTATGGGCTAGGTCCGAAAATTATAAAACCGGATAGTTTGAACCCGAATATTATTCTTTGCCCGGAACCGAGAATGAGAACACAGTGTTATTAATTAATCCTACGTAAGCAAAATAACTATAAGACTAATAATTAAAACAAAATTATTTTTTTATATTTTATCAAAATTAAAGTAACTACAAAATATTAATGAAACTGTTTTTATTATTTTCGTTTTTATATAAAGATAAAAATATAAAGTACTATTTTTTGTATTTTTCAAGTTTAAAAATGACTACGAAACATTAATAAAACTATATTTTTGTTATTTTTCATTTTAAGGTAAAAATAAAATAAAAGAGTCAAAATTAGCTGAGATAGCTATATTAGGCCTAAACTAAATATTTTACGCTAAAAATATAAAAAGTCTTGGGTGGGGGCAAAATCACGCATCTACACCGTCAACGTCATCAGACATATGGTTGATGGATTCGACTTGTAGCTATCATATGTGTCCCAACAGGGATTGGTTTGTGGACTTTCAAGAAGGAGAATATGGAGTCGTCCAAACAGCGGAGAACAGCCCTCTAACCTCATATGGAATTGGTTCAATACGATTAGGGAACCATGATGGAATGATCAAAACATTAATAGATATTCGATATGTACCGGGTTTTAAGAAAAATCTCATCTCTGTGGGAGCTCTGGAATCAAAAGGGTTCAAAATTATTGTAGAAAATGGTGTGATGAGAGTATGCTCCGGTGCACTAGTGGTAATGAAGGCTAATCAAAAGAACAATACCATGTACGTTATCTCGGTAGTACAATTATTGGGACAGCGACAGTGACGTCGAGTGATAACAAAGAGGCAGAAGCAACCAGGCTATGGCACATGCGCTTGGGACATGCTGGAGGAAAATCCTTGAAAACTCTATCAGATCAAGGATTGTTGAAAGGGGTAAAAGCTTGCAATTTGGAGTTTTGCGAGCATTGTGTCAAAGGGAAATAGACAAGGGTTAAATTTGATACAGCAATCCATAATACTTAAGGCATTTTGGATTATGTACACTCTGACGTTTGGGGTCCTTCCAAAACACCTTCATTGGGTAGGAAGCGCTATTTTTTGACCTTTGTTGATGATTTTTCCCGAAGAGTATGGGTGTATGCAATGAAGAGCAAAGATGAAACGCTGGGAATTTTTCTCAAATGGAAGACGATGATGGAGAATCAAACGGGCAGAAGGATCAAGTGTATTCGCACAGACAATGGAGGTGAATACAAAAATGATCATTTCAATAAGGTCTGTGAAAATGATGGCATCGTCCGACACTTCACTGTCAGACATACACCACAGCAAAATGGAGTGGAAGAATGCATGAACCGGACCTTGCTGGAGAAGGTACGGTGTATGTTGTCCAATGCTGGCTTGGGCAAAGAATTTTGGGATGAGGCAATTACATATGCATGCCACCTCATTAATTGTCGGAATTCCATTCCGACCCCCGAATCAAAATATCACCTACCATCCGGTTTTCGCCAAAATTCAACCTTCGCCAATTCAAGCCTAAAACTACACCGGACCTCCGAATTCAATTCCGATTGCTCTCCTAAGTCATAATTGATCCCCCGGAACTAGTCGAAACATCAGAATCCGGTTCCGAGCACTCTAACTCAATAGTCAACTCTTGGTTGACTTCTCATATTCAAGCTTTCTTCAAACATGCTATTTGTTTCATTTTCAATCCAAATCACTCCTAACTCACCCGATATACTCTAATATTGTTATAAAAGCATAAGATATGTAAATGCAAGGTAACGGGGTGGTAATTCCCGTAACGACGGGCCGGGTCGTTACACTACATCTATAAATGAAATAAACTATATATTATTATTATTTTTTTTTTCCACACATTTTTTTTTAATTTTAAATTTTTTTTTCTTTTTTAAGTAAAAAAACAAACTATTTTGAAACTATATATTTTTTTTAATCACACATTTTTTTTATTTTACACCAAACATTTTTTTTTCTTTTTAAGTAAAAAAAAAACAAACTATTTTGAAACTATTTTTTTTTTCATTTTCCTCGATATAAAAAAACCGGTTAGCCTGCAAGTCTGAAGCAAATAAATGCGTAAAACAAACAGGATGCAGCAGGATGGTCTTTTCATTTCAGGTCACCTGTCCTAGACAGACCCAACCCCTGTGTTGAGTCCCCTAAGTCAAATGCAACATGAGACAAATAAACGTTCCTACTAGGGATCCGACATGAAGCTTTGCTATTCTAGGTTTAAAAACCTGGGTTTATTGTTCTAGACCTCGCTTACCCGAGTGGACAACTCGAGCCGAGGAGGAGGCAGCAACCCGGGAATACAGAAGCTTCACCGATTTTGCAAATTATCCAAACCTCGTTCTAAAGTGGGAATTAGACACTATACAGAAAAGAAGTCACACAAAGTGCACCCTTCTTCATGATTTAGAAGACTCAGAGAGGAGATTGGTTTCGGCACAATTTATATATACAATTCACAAGAATATCAAAGCGGTAAAAATAACATTTAGCACATTAAATACAGACATATAATAAAATCAGATAATAATAAGCCAAATACAACAATTATTCAAAGCTCGAATTCTTAAACCCTGAACCAGTGGTTCTGGGTTTGCCTTCCCCAGCAGAGTCGCCAGAACTGTCACACCTCCTTTTGGTGCGCCTCGGGTAAGCGCGAAGGAATTTTTCCAATTAAAGGACAATCGAGGCGGGATTTATTTAATTAAATCAGAGTCGCCACTTGGGAGATTTATGGTGTCCCAAGTCACCGGTTGAATCCCGAATCGAGGAAGAGAATGACTCTATTAAACAGTCTGCGTACCAGAAATCCGGATAAGGAATTCTGTTAACTCGGGAGAAGGTGTTAGGCATTCCCGAGTTCCGTGGTTCTAACACGGTCGCTCAACTGTTGTATTTGGCTTGATTATTTGATTTTAACAATTTCTGAACTTATGTGCAAAATTTCATTTTTTAACCTCTTTTAACAAATTATTCATTATTTTAGTAAAAGAATTGCAACATCATGAAAATGTGTTTCAAACCACGTCACAATCAATGTACCCGTGATTATCAACACATTTCAACTTTGTTGAAATTTGGATTTGGGTCACATAAATGTGCACCCGAGTTTAAGAAGGTAAAAATTATTAAATAACGCGCCTAAAGCAATTGACGCGTTGTTAACTTTGCAGGAGGCCATGAAAATTTTGCTAAATGACACACCCCTATTTCGAAGGATTATTTACAAAAAGGAATTTTTGTAATAATACAATTCTAAATTATTATTCCAAATTTCAGAAACATCTACACTCCATTTATATACATATTTTTTTTAATCCATTTCTCTATACTTTCCCATTCACTATCTCTCTTCAGCTTTTTACTCAAGTACTGTGTGACTTTTGTTAACTTACAACACAAATATATAGTGATAGGTGACTAGATTTAACATTATAACTTCATGATATTGCAAATATTGCACATGATGCAGAATGTTTGACGTACGTAGGCTTAAACAAAACAAAAAAAATGCTCGAGAATACTTTGATAAAATATTGCATGATTAATCAACCAACTTTCACTCGCCTTCATATTGAATTAATCATAACCATTAATGAACAGGATTAAACCAAATCCACTTCCAGCTTTATAAATCATTCATTTGCCAAGTGATTATCATATTAACCGAAGTTATAGTAATATTAAAGTTATTAAATACATAAATAAATAATCTCATCTGAAATTACCCGTACAAATTATTTAAAATGACTTATAGAAGGTTCATGACATCATTATAAAGACAAACATGAACAATATTAATTCCAAAAAAATCATGACAAACGCATCTAAGAGACAGATTCATTCGTGTTAAACATAGTTAATAAGAACACGAAGAAAGTAGAAACGAACCTCAATATGACAAAACTCTTTCGATATGATTCTGTCCAAGATAGTACAATGAACGCCATGAAACAAAACCTCTGTGTTGGTAAACAAAGCTGGAGGTTTTCGACTCAATCATCAAACCAAATGGAGCCATAATCGGCGAGCAGAACCAACGAACTAGAACCTTGCATCGGCACCCCAACATTTGACTGAAATAGAACCTCCCTAGACGATGACCATCGGCGACCTTAAAACTGGTTCGTGCGGACTGGTGGTCGACGGTGACTGAGTTTCGTCGACGACAAAGGCAGCAGGAACGACGAGTTGAAGGGATCGTTTGGTGAGCGTCGTTTGGGCAATGACGTGAGCTGGAGCGGATGTTGCTGGTCGTTCCAACGAAGAACACGAAGCAGTGGCAGAATGGTTGGAGCTGTTGAATGGAGATGAAGGTCGATGGAGTGGACCGAAATGGTGGAGGGTGGTTTTTAGGTTTTTAATGTTCTTTGCTGAAGGAAGTCCCTGACCGAATAGTAGTCTTTTTTCGTTTATAGTGTATTGTCTCTATCTGCCTCTTTTTCTTTTCATCAATAGTAGTATATATTTGTATTGTATATTCTTTTAATTGTAGTGCCCACTTAGTGTAATTCTCTTTTCCCTTTTCTATTGTCCCCCTCCCCACATGCGTTGGTCCCCCTTTTGCTTTTTGGCTTTCTATTTTTTTGCCCTTTCCCCCATCCCCTGTCCGTTGGCCATGTTCTAAAAATTCCCACGTGAGAGACCAAGAGTCATGGGTCTCCACGTGGGTTTCAAGAATTATGGGCTTCATCTCGTGCTCCGTCCGTGTCTCCCACGTGTGGTGGGCTCGGATTATTATGGGCTAGGTCCGAAAATTATAAAACCGGGTAGTTTGAACCCGAATATTATTCTTTGCCCGGAACCGAGAATGAGAACACAGTGTTATTAATTAATCCTACGTAAGCAAAATAACTATAAGACTAATAATTAAAACAAAATTATTTTTTTATATTTTATCAAAATTAAAGTAACTACAAAATGTTAATGAAACTATTTTTATTATTTTCGTTTCTATATAAAGATAAAAATATAAAGTACTATTTTTTATATTTTTCAAGTTTAAAAATGACTACGAAACATTAATAAAACTATATTTTTGTTATTTTTCATTTTAAGGTAAAAATAAAATAAAAGAGTCAAAATTAGCTGAGATAGCTATATTAGGCCTAAACTAAATATTTTACGCTAAAAATATAAAAAGTCTTGGGTAGGGGCAAAATCACGCATCTACACCGTCAACGTCATCAGACATATGGTTGATGGATTCGACTTGTAGCTATCATATGTGTCTCAACAGGGATTGGTTTGTGGACTTTCAAGAAGGAGAATATGGAGTCGTCCAAACAACGGATAACAGCCCTCTTACCTCATATGGAATTGGTTCAATACGATTAAGGAACCATGATGGAATGATCAGAACATTAACAGATGTTCGATATGTACCGGGTTTGAAGAAAAATCTCATCTCTGTGGGAGCCCTGGAATCAAAAGGGTTCAAAATTATTGTAGAAAATGGTGTGATGAGAGTATGCTCCGGTGCACTAGTGGTAATGAAGGCTAATCAAAAGAACAATACCATGTACCGTTATCTCGGTAGTACAGTTATTGGGACAGCGACAGTGACGTCGAGTGATAACAAAGAGGCAGAAGCAACCAGGCTATGGCACATGCGCGTGGGACATGCTGGAGGAAAATCCTTGAAAACTCTATCAGATCAAGGATTGTTGAAAGGGGTAAAAGCTTGCAATTTGGAGTTTTGCGAGCATTGTGTCAAAGGGAAATAGACAAGGGTTAAATTTGGTACAGCAATCCATAATACTTAAGGCATTTTGGATTATGTACACTCTGACGTTTGGGGTCCTTCCAAAACACCTTCATTGGGTAGGAAGCGCTATTTTTTGACCTTTGTTGATGATATTTCCCGAAGAGTATGGGTGTATGCAATGAAGAGCAAAGATGAAACGCTGGGAATTTTTCTCAAATGGAAGACGATGATGGAGAATCAAACGGGCAGAAGGATCAAGTGTATTCGCACAGACAATGGAGGTGAATACAAAAATGATCATTTCAATAAGGTCTGTGAAAATGATGGCATCGTCCGACACTTCACTGTCAGACATACACCACAGCAAAATGGAGTGGAAGAATGCATGAACCGGACCTTGCTGGAGAAGGTACGGTGTATGTTGTCCAATGCTGGCTTGGGCAAAGAATTTTGGGATGAGGCAATTACATATGCATGCCACCTCATTAATCGCTTACCATCTGCTGCTATTAATGGCAAGATACCATTTGAAAAATGGTATGGAAATCCTGCTGTAGATTATGACTCTTTGCACATATTTGGCTCAACTGCATATTATCATGTGACGAAGTCAAAATTGGATCCAAGGGCAAAGAAGGCTATTATTATGGGGATTACTTCTGGAGTCAAAGGACATCGCTTATGGTGTCCTATGACAAAGAAAGTAATATTCAGCAGGGATGTTACCTTCGATGAATCTTCTATGGTAAATAAGGTAACAAATGAAGATACCAAACAAGATGATGGTACTTCTAAGCAGGTGGAGTTTGAGGGAAAATTTATTTTTCCTACACAAGAAGTAGAGGAGGAAACAAATGAAGATTATCCTCTGGAAGGAGAGCCGGTAGAGGAGATTCCAACTCAGGAACCTCAACAACAACTTGAATCAATAGCAACCACCAGGCCAAAAAGGAAAATTACAAAACCTGTTCGTCTCATAGAGACAGTTGCTTGTGCAACCGCAATTGTAGCTGATGATGTTCCTACCACTTATAAAGACGCAGTACAAAGTTCAGAAGAAGAAAAGTGGAGGATTACCATGAATGATGAAATACAATCCCTTCATCAGAATCATACATGGAGATTGGCCAATCTCCCGAACGGAAAGAAAGAAATTGGGTGCAAATGGGTATTTGCAAAGAAAGAAGGATATCCTAACCAAGTAGATGTTCGCTACAAAGCAAGATTGGTGGCCAAAGGATATGCTCAAAAGGAGGGAATTGATTACAATGAAGTATTTTCTCCAGTTGTAAAACATTCCTCCATTAGAATTATGTTGGCTTTAGTAGCACAGTTGGATTTTGAACTAGTTCAGATGGATGTAAAAACTGCATTTTTACATGGAAATCTACATGACTCAGCCAGAAGGATTCAAAGTTGCTGGAAAGGAAAACATGGTGTGCAAACTTGAAAAATCATTGTACGGGTTGAAACAATCTTCTAGACAATGGTACAAGCAATTTGACAAGTTTATGTTGCAGCAAGGGTACAAGAGAAACACGATCATTGTGTGTATTTGCGCAAGCTTAAAGATGGTTTCTTTATATATCTTCTCCTATATGTTGATGATATGTTGATAGCTTCCAAGAATTCGGAAGAAATTGATAAGTTGAAGAATTAACTGAAGAAGGAGTTCGAGATGAAGGATCTGGGTGAGGCAAAGAAAATTCTTGGCATGGAGATAATAAGAGATAGACGTTCAAAGAAACTCTGTTTATCTCAGAAAGAATATTTGAAGAGAGTACTACAACGTTTTGGCATAGATGACAAGACTAAGCCGGTTAGTACTCCACTTGCTCCCCATTTTAAGCTAAGTACTACTATGTCGCCATTGGATGAAGCTGAACGAGAGTATATGTCAAAGGTACCATACGCAAATGTTGTTGGTAGCTTGATGTATGCAATGGTCTGTACGAGACCTGACATTTCACAAGTTGTTGGAGTTATTAGCAGATATATGCATAATCCGGGAAAGGAGCATTGGCAAGTTGTGAAGTGGATTCTACGGTATATTCATAATACTGTAGATGTCGGGTTAGTTTTTGAGCAGGAAGGCAATCAGTCTGTAGTTGGATATTGTGACTCGGATTTTGCGGGTGATCTCGACAAACGAAGATCAACTACTGGTTATGTGTTTACTTTTGCAAAGGCACCAGTTAGTTGAAAGTCTACTTTGCAGTCAACAGTTGCTTTGTCTACAACAGAGGCAGAGTACATGGCTATTACAGAGGCTGTGAAGGAGACAATTTGGCTTCAATGATTGCTAAAGGAGCTTGGTGTTGAGCAAAAGGGTATCATAATTTTTTGTAATAGTCAAAGTGCTATTCAATTAGCGAAGAACCAAGTTTATCATGCAAGGACGAAGCACATTAATTTTCGGTATCACTTCGTACGAGAAATCATAGAAGAAGGTGGAGTCACGGTGAAGAAAATTCATACTACGGAGAATCCTGCTGATATGCTGACAAAAGTGGTGACTGCGATTAAGTTTCAATATTGTTTGGATTTGATCAACATTGTTGAACACTGACGATTGAAGATGAAGGCATAACCAAAATTTATTATAGAGAGAAAATTGAAGATGTGGAATTTTGCCAAGGTGGAGATTTGTTGAATTTGGCAAATAGTAGTCCCACACTGGTGGGAGATTTGATTTGGGGGGGGGTTTTCCCCCAATAAAAGAAAGGCCTAATGTTTAGGATTTAAACACACCTCTCATTTGCCTTCTTATCTTCTTAAGGCATTTGTATCTTCTCTCTTTAGCATTATTTCACTTGTATTTGGAGTGGAATAAAATATTAGTTGTGTCCGAGGAGTAGGCAAAATTAGCCGAACCTAGTAAATTCTGGTGTTCTTTATATTGTTGCTTTATTGTCTTATTTATTATTTGGTGGCTGCTATAATTTTGGTATAGTAGTTGTGACTCATTCACACTATATACATTTGGCTTCCGCAACACTTTCATCCTCTGCATAATCCATATCATCTAAGCTGTGATACCCTATTTCAGAGGAGTTGGGGTGTTCCCGAATCGTAAGATCGTCATCAACTTCCTTACTCTTGGTCTCAATATCAGTTCCACAAATTAGCTTAAGATTTTGTTGTCATCGTCTCCTGGATCAATTTCATACACTGCTTCATTTGATCTGAACTTGAGTATTTAATAGGTTACCATAATCTTCTGGAATAGATGAGGGTGCAATGTCTTCCTGTGTGTTTTCTTGTGTTTCATATCAACTATTTTGGAATTTTTGTTTTCTTTCGAGAAAATGCATAAACACCCCCGTTAAATTTATAGGAAAAGTCATTTACACATCTTAACTTTACGGGTGTCCTAACATCTCACTATTGTTATCTAAACTAAATTTTATACATCCCTCAAAATACCAAACCAGTCTTGTAGTGTGTAGTGTTAACACGCGCCATATATCAAAATACTGCACAGTTTCCTTTTTTATTTTTACTTTTTCTTTCCTTTTTTCACTCTTTTTTTCATTTCATCTTCTCCAGCTTCCTTCGTCGTTATATTCGCACCCAACCACCATGGAAGACAATCACAACCATAACCTCCCTTAAACTCATAAACTCTATCTCTGAAAATCAGAACCACCTCCCGTGCTAGTCCACTTTAGCACCTCTAATTTGACAATTTTTCCTTCACATCAATCTCACAAAAGAATACCCACACATCCAGATCTAGAAGAAAACAAGAGAAAATTCTTGTACAAAAATGGTATTTCAAGCTCTCCAATCAAGTATTAAAATTATTCCAACTTAAATCCATGACCCAAGCTCTGTACGAAAAATGGTATTTCAAGATCTCCGTGTATGGCGATCCTAGGAAAATTTTCCATTATCCCTTGGTTATCTCCTTCTATCTCTATATCTATATAAAATTAACTGTACTATATAACATTCTTTTTTATCTTCTTCAAATACTATTTAAAAAAATGAAGAAAACGAAGAAATGAAGAAAGAGAAAATAGTTCTGTTAAAATGAAGAAAGAGAAATGGGTACTTTAAAATGAAGAAAGAGAAAATAAAATGAGAAAGAAAAGAGAAATGAATAAGGAAAGAGAAAAAATAGAATCAAGTTTAATTAGTTAGAGTATCAAAGAGGAATGTGACATCTAGACATGTAACTTAATATTAAGTTGATTTATTTGCCTCGCGCGCATCTAGGAAATGAACTAAACTTTTCATGACAGATCATCACTTAATGGGGTATTAAATTTAGTTTAGATAAAAATAGTGGGGTGTTAGGACACCCGTAAAGTAAGGTGTGTAAATAACTTTTTAGAACAAGTTTAATGGGTACTTTATGCATTTTCTCTTTCATTTTCAATTTGCTTTGGTTCTATCTGATGATTCACCAAATTTGCTTATTTGTCTATATTCTCCTCCTCCTCGACCACAATATTTTGTTTCTTCCTTTTATTGAAAGATCTGGTTTTGGCTTCAAGTTATCCTTGCTACAGTTCCCCTTTTCTATCTGATTATTTGAGTGACTTTTCTTGTATCTTTATGAGTGATCTCATTGTCGCGCCTTTTTTTCCTCACGAAATCGGGTTTCAATATTTTGGGGACAACTGCTTTCCTTTTAGGATTGGGTAAGGGATTTCAAGATTCGCCACCTAACAGATTAAGGTGCGTTAGGGCACCTAAAGCAAATAACTCATATAACTAGTTACGTCATCAGAGATTGAGTAAGGGCTCGAAATTATCTTGAGGGAAAGGTGTTAGGCACCCCTCGAGGTCCACAATGGTGGGTCTCGGTCAAACTAAATTAAGCGGATTAGTCTTATGGAAAAATAAATAATTAAGACAAATAGATAATTACTTTAAACACGAATTAAAGGGGTCCTACATTTTTTAGCCTATATGATCATTTCCATGCAATACTTGGTAAGTTTCCCAAAGTAGGAGCGCTAGAAATAGCATTAGCGCACTGGTCATCATTTTCTTTACTACCCAATTGCTATCTTTGAATTATTTACCTAATCGTTCTAGTAGCTTTTAATGCGTACCTTATGCGTGCACTACTCGTCCCTTACCAATGGTCCTGAAGGTGTTTAGGACTTCTACTTTTGTATGGATCTAGACTCACATATGTTGCTTAAAAATGAGAAAGCTAAGCGACAAACAAAAATTCAGGTAAGACTGTCACATAAGAAGCAAATAAAGGCTCATGTTAACCTCCACATCTAAACAACAAATGTACGCAATTCAAATAGAGAATTTTATCAATTTAAGACCGTATAGGCAGGTATCTAGATGAGCATAAATAGAATATAACATAACAACTTTATTAAAGTGAGCAGCAATACCTATCAGTTTGCCTACTGATTTTTGTTGATATTCTGAATCTGGGCATGTTTCAAGCAGCGAAAAATCTCAGTCTTTGGACCCAGGATTCTTAATTACCCTACAAGCTTGCCCAAGTGAGGACCAGAGAAGAATCCTATATGCATTGTATCTAATACTGTTAATTGATGACTACAGTTTATAAGCCAGTTACTGACTTTAACAAACATATTTTTATCTCTTTAGATCCTATAGACATGCTTTCTAATTTACAGAATCAGTTTAGCTCCTATAAATACGATTTCTATGTGATGGGACTAATTTATTTCTTCTCCATAGACATGATATCTAAATTGTAGAAAACTGATTTTAAATTCCATACAGGCATGACATCTTAATTACAGAAACTGATTTTTTATATCCCCTATATGCATGATATCTAAATTGCAGAAACTGAATTTTTTTATATATCTCCTTCAGGTATGGAATCTATGTGGGTAGGGATGTTAACAAATTGCCAGGCTAATTCAGTAATTTACACAAAGAAGATCCTATATATATGATCTCTACTGCATATTGAGATTGAGAATATGCATAGATCGTGTGTTCTTGATACAGATTTGATAAAACAACCTATAAGCAGGATTTCTAGGATGCCAAGTATGAAACTCCATATTTCAAACGGTAAGACAAGATCCTATAGGCATGATTTCTACGCGAGCAGTAACATTCACACAATAACCTATAGGCAGTATTTCTACCCGAGTTTGAACAAAGATATATAAGAAAACCCCTCCCAGTTTTTACTACTAACCCAATATCTGTTTATTACAATAATTGTTACATTATTACACACCAATATGAATGAATTACATAATACTATCTATTAAACTATTGGGAGCCTTAGCAGGCCTAATATCAACCTAGAAACCAGGCCTTCAAACAAAGCAATTTTAAAGCCTACATGCAGTCCATCCATGATACATATAACTGGGCTTATGGTACGTCAAAGTTTTCAAGGGCCATAGGGCCCCCGAGCAATGCCCACACCAGAACCTTTCAAAGGAAACAACTTTGTAACAGGTTGGAAGACCAACCCCAATGTGTCATAGTTCGGATGAGTCTCAAGGACCCTAGGGAGTGCTCACACTAGGAGTAGTAGGAACCTATGTAACTAAGAGTAGAAGTTTTGAAAATAGTATATATAGGAGAAAACTACCCTCTATAGCCCCTCAAAATTTTAATAGCCCATGTTTTGAC
Source organism: Nicotiana noctiflora (assembly GCA_032618575.1). Lineage (NCBI taxonomy): Eukaryota > Viridiplantae > Streptophyta > Magnoliopsida > Solanales > Solanaceae > Nicotiana > Nicotiana noctiflora. The sequence goes on from JASVEL010002208.1 coordinate 108,845, forward strand.
CCACTTTCACAAAATGGCCATCCGGCCCAAAGATATTGCATATATTAGCCGAACAAAATGAATATGACAACACAAGTGCTTGTAGCTCAGTGGGTGGAGCGTCAATTTCATAAGCAGACGGTCGCAGGTTCGACCCTTACCTAGCGCAATGGAGAAATATTTTTTGCAATGTATAAATATTGTATCCTAAGTTCGATAGTGTATCATTGGCGTACATTAAGTCTATCTAACTGCGCTTATGTATCTAAAGTGTATATATTTGTGTATCCCAAATATAACTTGTATTGTGAATGTATAATTTGTCTAAAAATGTATAAAAATTGTGTATAATGTGTATTTTTTTATATTTTGGAGTGTATCATGTATTTTTGTATAGTGACAGTCGTTTTGTATATATTTTGTATAGTAACATCTATTTTGTATATTTTTTGTATAGTGACAATCTGTTTTGTATATTTTTTCTATAGTTACATCTATTTTGTATATATTTTGTATAGTTACATCTATTTTATATATTTTCTGCTGTATAGTGACAATCTATTTTGTATATATTTTGTGAAAATTGGGGGAGTTTTCGGTGAGTAGGTGGGAGAATTGTGTCATTATTATCACCAAACTGGCTGAGATTAGTGGGTCTGGCGTTTTGCTACCAAATGGCACTGATGCCATTGACATTTGCGCAATCCTCATTCAGGAGAGAAGCTTTAATAAATTGTTTTTGAGTAAAAGATAAAAAGAAAAAGTGTAATGTAATGAGCCAAAGGGGTACTGTGGGAGCAAGGAAAGTTGGGAATTGGGAAGATTTCCAAAATTTAATGAAAGAGGTTTACTTCAAACAGATTCATAATAAAAATTAAGTGGGTGAGGAGTTGTCTCTTTGTCTTTGTTAAGTGTGAACGGTCGAAAAAAAGGAGAGGGGGGAGGGTTATAATGGACAAAGAATGTGACGGATGGAGAAGAGGGAGGAAAACCAGGTATTGAAAAAGCTCTGATTTCTTGCTAACTAAAATCAATGGTGCTTTCTTGCTTTGGAGTTTTGGCTAGTCGGTGTAATTAGTTTGGGGTTATATGTTGTCTGACTAATATTTATGGCTACCGAATGCTATTTCTTTTCTCCTACCGGCTAAAAGTGATCTTCTCTCTATATATAAGGGGTAGGGGATAGTTTTAGAGAAAAAAAATTCAGGAGCAAAGAGAAACAGAATTCCACCTAGACAAGCAGAATCCAGACAGATTGATATAAATACAGTGTCAACTAAAGCAGTCACAAAGAGCAGGGGCACTTGAATTACAAACAAAACTGACCAGACATATTTGCAGTACACAAACATGTTATGAATTGAGGCATACAACTGAACCAAATAAGATTTCACATGACTGAAGTTGACTTGGTTTATTAATTATCACTTGGTGGAATCATATAGACATGAGTCTCCACCTGGTAGGTTAATGGTGTCCCAAGTCACCGGTTGAATCTAAACCTTCTAATTATTTGGATTTTCGGGCGAATTATGATATTATTCTTATCTCCTTATCAAGAACACAAGAATAACATCATGTATTGAACAGAAAAATATGCTAAAGTTAAAATAACTAACCGAACAAACACAGAGAAGAATCATAGGAATTTAAAGCATACTAGTCTAGAAAGAAGTACACAGAAATCATGGATCAAACAGAAACATGCTAAGGTAAACTAACCATACCAGCACATTGAACAAGATGGGTTAATATGAATTAATGCATCCTAGTTAAGGGAGAAATAAACAGGAAACAGAAGCATGTTAAGGTCTATAATAGACTGACTACATAAGCATATAGAATAGAATCAGATAATCAGGAATTAAGACATACCAGTTAGGGTAGAAAGTAAACAGGAAGGGGATGAAAACTAGAATCCAAGAATCTAGCCTTGGCGTTCAGCCTTCTAGGCAGTGCGGCAAATCAGAGTAATAGAAAGAACTCAAGTAGTGTGAGTGTAAGTGTGTTAGTAAAGGTTTGTAAGGGTGAGCTTGTGTCTCAGTGTGTGCTGGTAAGCTTAGGTGTCTCTTTTAAAATCAGAATGGTGAAAGGATTATATAACATACAATAGAATAAACAAGTAAGGTACGAATATCAAGGGCACACAAATAAGGTATGCAAAATTAATTAACCAATTAACTAAGGCTAAACATTAATCAATTAAGAAGACAGGATCCTGAAAATGTAATTTAAATTAAGGAGAATCTTATACGAAATCAATTAGCAGACAGAATTGAGGTTTAATAAAGTAAGCAATAAGGCGAGGGACCATTTGTAGGTCGATCATAATAATAAAAGCATAAAAATCAAGCTAGTAATATAATTAAGGAAAATAGTACCAATTATGAATCACATATAAGGAAAGAATAAGTAAGAATCTTTTGAAGAGATATCAATTTTGAAAATGAGTATAATTTCAAACCTTAATTAAGCTAGTAAACCAATTAATTAATTTATTGGACAGAGCCAAAATAAACGGGCAAACATTAGAGCAAGTAGTAGAATAATTAGAAACCCCAGGGCATAAAGACATAGGGATAAAAATCAGTTAAAAAGTTAAGGAAGAAAATCGGAGTTAAGCGCTAAAAATTTTCAAAATATTTTGCATAAACTTAAAAGAAGGAACCCTAGCTTTTAGAGAAAAACAAAAACCAGTTAACAATAATAAGAAAAACAACAGAGTCTTAAAGGAAAGATAATAAACAAACTCAAACCGCTTCAGATATAAAGAGATATGAAAGATTTAGTCTGAAATAGTTAGGTTATGCAAAAATATAAATGGAGGTGAGAAAACTCTGTTTTGAACTAGAGATTTGAAGCCATAAACACGAAGTTATCAGTATTCACAAACATAGGAACGGACACAAACGAATTCATCGAGAAAATGAGGTATTTGAACCAAGTTTGTGTGAATCGCTTGAGATTCCATCAAGTGACATGGAAGTCGAAACACTTGTAGAGGTAGGAGGCCGGATAAGGCCTATAATAGAAGAAGAAAACCATGGATCAAAATGTTTTTGGTCACGGCTGGCTAGGTTTAGGAGGAGAGTAAGAGAGAAAAGAGGAGGAGAGGGTTTCAGGGGCAGCGCAGATTTGGTAAAAGGATTAGGGTTTGGGGTTGTTGGTTAATTAAAAATGGAAAGAATATTCTAGACTGTTGATCTCTTTAGATCAACGGCCAGGAGCGAATTTGGGGGTTGGGCGATTTATATAAATGGGGTTCTGGGTTAATGGGTTAACTTAATTAGGCTGGGGTAGTAATTTGGGCCAGATTCGAAAGAAATCATATTCAAAGAGGCTATTTGTTAAATACCCAATTAATTTGATAAAATAATTTTAACAAATAGCTAATAAATGATAAAAAATGCTATTTTATGCATGAAAGTGATTTAATATAATTATTAAATATTACAAAAATATTAAAGGTTATTTTCCGTGTAAATAATGTAATTATGCATATGCATGGGCTATTTTTGCAAAATATGCCATTTAAGCTTTAAAAATGCAAATGTAATTATTGTGAGCACGTGATTTTTGCACCGGACAATTAATTCCAAAATTAAAATAAGTATATTTTTGAGTGCAATTACTTGCTTTGTTTGAAATTAGCTACACTTTGTGTGTTTGAATAAATAGAAATTAGAAAAAATCAAAAAAATTAGGCTAGGTAATTACTTTGTTTTAGTTAATTAGTTTTAAGAAGAAAATTACCAAAAATAGTTTTAAGAAGTGAAAATTAGGAAAAATAGTAGAAAATTGCCAAAAAATATTAAATAATTAGAGTAAGTAGGAAATTAGGTTTTTATAATATTCCATAAAAGAAAAGAAAAAAATATATAAAAGAAAATACTCCCTCCGTTTCAATTTATGTGAACCTATTTCCTTTTTAGTCCGTGCCAAAAAGAATGACCACTTTCCTTATTTGGAAACAATTTACCATCATGCAATGATTTATAGTCACACAAAATAAAGGTGCCTCATTTTACACCACAAGATCAAAAGTCTTCTCTCTTTTCTTAAACTCCGTGCCCAGTCAAATGGGTTCACATAAATTGAAACGGAGGGAGTACATAAAAATAAATAATATCAGAAAATGCAAAAGAATATATGCTGTGTAATAAAATTGGGTCAAATTAATTGAAATTAGTGGTCCAGTCTGCTAAACCCAAGATTTTGGCCCGCCTGATTCCAAAAGAGATTGAATCTCAGCCGTCCGTCCTGTTTAATCCAATGGCTGAGATAAAAGGACGAATTAATTAGTTAATTAAAATAAGTAGTTTTGATCTCAGCCGTTCGTGTGAGCTGATCTGATGGATGAAAGTTTTGGTCTCATTGGTAATGAAACTACGTCGTATAAGTAACGCCTCTGTGAGCCGTTGATCTCCATCAATTGAACGGCTCAGATCACCTCGGACGCCTGGCCTATAAAAGGGTTGTGTCTGAACGATTTTGGCCATTTTGCCAATCTCTCCAACCCTAGCCGCCCCAAGCCCCCTCTCCTCTCTCCTTCTTCGTCTTCTCTTTTTTTCACACAGACCTCGTCGGCCATGGAGGCCACCACCTCTCACGGTGGTCTCCGGCCACCCCCTTTGCCTCCCTCGCTCTTTTCTCCTTCTTCTTCGCCACAAACACCCAGAAACCCTAGAAAACAAACCTTCTTCCCAAACTCCGGTCACCGGAACTTCACCGGTGACCACTCAAATAACAAGAACCTTTCCCAAACCAACGCCAAAAGAACCACAATAGCTTGATCTATCACCCTACCCCAGTGGCTTCCCTCGAATCTGCCGGGAACTCGTCGAATATCCCATAAGATGTCGCCAGAACCCTAACTCCGGTGACCCCCAAACTCAAACCTCTTCAAGACCTTGCCTTTTATCCTCTCCAAATATCCCCTTAACCAGAAAACCCCAAAAGGCTTCATCTTTAAGCCTAAAAAGAAAAACCAGAAGAGAAAAACGAAAAAAAAGGGATTAAAGAAAAAGAAACGAAGAGAAAGGTCTGAAAGCCTGAAAAGAGAGAAGAGAGTGAGAGGAAGCTCAGGGGACAGGCCCTGCAAAGCTAAGTCCCTCACTCTGTGAATTTATTTGCTTTTTTCTTATTTTCTTTTGTGATATTTTGTTCTATGTTTTCTGCTTTGTTTCTCCGATTCGAAAACTTGCTTAGTGTTAGGATTTTTGTTTATCTATTTTTATGTTACTTTCCTGCTTTGTTTCTCTGATTCGAAAACCTGTTTAGTATTAGGATTTTTCTATTTATCTATTTTTATACTATTTTGTTTGCTTTGTTTCTTTGATTCGAAAGATTTGTGTAGTATTAGGGTTCATCTTGTGTTTCTTCTGTTTTGTTTATCATGTTCTTTTCTTTTGAATCTTCAATAGCATGCCTATTCTTTTCTCTTTATGATTCCTTGTGTGGATTTTTGATCTGATTTAAAGATTTCACTAGAATATCTTTCCTTTCTCTTCATCTCTATCATTTGTTAGTATTAGGCTTCTCCATTTTGTTTGCATGTTTAAGCTCTTAATCTCATTCTGTCTTAATCTTTTCTATTAGCTCTCGACAATATGAATGTTCGTCTCTTTTGTCTCTGCATGTTTAGATTAGTTCGTCCCTTCTAGAAATCTCTGTTTATTCTGTTGCCTTGCTTAAGATTTGCCTCTCTTTGATTAGCTCTTTTTCACGTCTACTCTGTTTAAGGGTTACTGTTACGATTTTTTTTGTTTAAGCTTGGTTGTTCTCTGATTAACATCCCTTCATGCCTATCTCTGACCTTTGCAAACCATGTTCTTTTCTGAAATTGCTTCATGAGTTTTATCTATATGTGTTTTGGTCAAGACCATCTTAAGTATGACTTGGCATTTTCAGTGGTTCATTAAGTATAAGAAAGTTTTAAATATGCTTGTTTAATGATTAATTGACACTGTGTTGTAAAATTTGAGCATGTAAGGCTATTAATTGAGATTCAATAATATTCAACCCTTTCTCTATGAATATTGATTAATTGACAAACAGTTCTGATTTCATTAGCTATGTGTGCAATTATTTGTGTAACTGGCTATGTTTGTAACATGCCTTGTGTTAAGTGAATACTGTTAATACCTGTAATGCCTAGGTGGATTGGTTATAGCTGCAGTAATATTAAAACTTATAAGTGATTAAAATTGAAACATGTGTTAAGTGTCTTAGAATAGGCTAAAACTGAAAATCACAAAATAGGTCACAAGTTAAATAAGAGATCGGAGTGGTCAATTTTTGCAATTGACCTACTCTGTTAGGTCCCTCACACTGACCAACACTTAAAAGTTGGCTAGTTGTGTAATAACTGGCTAAGTCTGCAAAGGCAGACTTGCCCAGGCTCTGTTTGAGCCCTGAACCTTAGGTGGCTAGGTCTGCAAAGACCCTAGCCCAACCTATGTTCGGTAATTGGGCTTCATTTGCCCAGGCTGAGTCTCAACTTGAGACTGGCCATTAGTTTAATAGTCTGAATGCCTTAATAAAGCAGGCTAGTCCTGCAAATTAGTTTAATTAGTCTTAAATGAATAAAAATAGGTTATTAAGCAATAATTGGCCTAAGAGTGGTCAACTTTGCAAAAGGTTGACCAACTTTATAAGGCCCTAACACACAGTCCACCTTAAAAAGGGGCTGGTTGTGCAAAATGGCTAAATCTGCAAATGCAGACTTGCCCAGGCTCTCTTTTGAGCTCTGAACATTAAAGTGGCCAAACCTGCAAAGGTTTTTGGGCCCAACTGTTCAGCAATTGGGTTTAATTACCCAAGCCAAGTCTCAACTTGAGACTGGCTAGTTTTTAAAGAGTTAATTTCAATAATAAAGCAGGCTAGTCCTGTAATTAGTTTAAAATTGAAGTAACATGTTCTTAACTAACTGGAACTAAGCTAAAATGGGTTAAAATTGAAATAGTTCCTAACAATAGACTTTGCCAGCCCTTAAATACCAATGCAAGGGCTGGCTATTAGTTAAATAAGTCCCAAAGAAGCTGAAACTTGACCTAGGCAGGTCGGGTAAATCAGCAATGACCTTGAGGGCATATAGGGAACTTGAAATAGTAGTTTGGTAAATAGTTTGAAACATAAGAGGGTAAGAGAGTCATTTATACCTCTGATTTCTGCAATTTTGCAGAGCTTTAAGGGTATAATGGTCTCCCTAAAAAGGGAAATCAGTAAAAATCCCAAACCTCTAGGTTACATTGGTAAAAAGCCCCAAAAAGAATCTTTTAAAACCTTCCAGCACATGCTGGAAGGGATTTGATAACTGAAAAGAGGGGCTAAGTGTAAGTTTGATAAATTTTAGAGAGGGAGAAGTGGGATTAATCCCATACTTTCTCCCCAAGTTTCAGCCCTTCCCACAACTATAAATACCCCTAAAAAAGGGCTGATAGGGGGTTCCAATCAATTGATCTGAAATTCACTTAGGCTGGTTTTTGAATATAAAAATTTCATAGAAAAATAGCAAGATAACAGTAGGTTTCTTCTGCAATTTTCGAGTGAAATTTGGGGGATATTCAATCTGATTCTTTGGGTTTTCTGCTCGATTATCTGCTTGGGCTTCCTCTTGTGTTGTTGTTGCTGTGGTTTTCTTTATTCATTGACCTCCATCACTGTTGCATTGCTGTTCGAAATTTTGCTGTTCTTACATGCCTGTTTCCCTAGACTCATTGGAATTCCTTGTTGATTCAGGTACATTTATCCTTCGTTTGAACTTGTAATGGCGAGCTATTTGAGATGAAAAAATGAAGATCTGGATTATTTTATTATCTGTCATGTAATTTTAATTTAGGTTTTGTAGTGTATTACAATAGATAGTAGAGAAAAACAAACACAATCATGTAATATCTAATATAATAGTAGTAATGTAGTAGTAGTATAGTCATAGGTCGCCCATCACTTAGTTAAATAGGAAAAACTCTTAAAACAAAAGTTAATTGATCCTCGCACACGTTAATAATAACATGCTCACTTAGTTAATCTGTTATGTTAATCAATATCAGAGTTTGAGTAGGTTTAAAAGGAAACAAACAGATGAGTAGTGAAGTTGGCTTTGATAATATCAAATAGGTTTTGCTCTTGCTAAACAAAGGTAGTTAATCATATCAAGCGAGTCAACCTCTAGATATCAACAAGTGCAAAAGAGAAAGGAAGCAGTAATTCTTTCGAGACTAGATTTGTAACATTGATTGAGTCCAAATCGTAATATAACCGTGCATGTGTAGTCAATCACTTAGCTTTAGATAATCTGGTTCTTGTCAATAAGCGATTGGATTGTTTAAATACTGTATCACATAGTTGAATCGTCTCTTTGACTGAGTAATTTCAATACTGTTATAGGTCATTAACAGAAAACAAAGAAATGGGATTAGTTCATTCATATATACATTAATTAGTTGTAATCTAGGATTAATATTGATATTCTTGTACAGCGATATTCCCTTTCGGATTAATAAAAGAGTGATTTAATTTAATTCCAGTGTGTTTGATTTACTATGAGTTCATTGTCTTTGCTTTTCTTTATTACTGCCTTAATCCGATTTTGGGCCTGACAATTAGTATGGGCCTAGACTATGTCCACATAACTGTTGGGCTAGCGATGAATTACCCAAAACAGGTCTGGTTTTAAGAACCAGGACCCCCTTGTTAATGTATTAAATCCTGTTCTGCAAATCCAGGCCCCAATAAACAATAGAAACCATGTGGGTCTGGAATACTTAGTGTTAAAATACGATTAAGAAAAAAAAACAATATAGAAAACGTAGTATACATTAAGATTGAACTTTTAAAATTAAATTAGGACGAGCCTCGCCCACCGTTAAACAAACGGGGCCCCCATCTAGTAATGGTTTAATACAATTAGACTCGGGAAGGCTAATAGCGAATTCCATAGCCTCGCCCAAAAGATTTAAAAGCCGATAGACGTTACTTTAGGGCACGATTTTAATGTACCTTCCATTGAATGAGTGTGCACTTGGTGCGACTCAAATCCAAATCTCGGCAAAGCTGAAATACACCGAAAGTCATAGGCGTACTGGTTGCGGTATGACTCGAGGCGTGTTTTCGCAATGCCGCAAATTCCATAAAAATAATACTTAAGTAAAAAGCACTATATGTTGTTAAAATCTGTGATTGAGTCAAACAAGAGTCAGGAACGACAATTGAGCGACCATGCTAAAACCACGAAACCCGGGAATGCCTAACACCTTCTCCCGGGTTAACAGAGTTCCTTATCCAGATCTTTGCTTCGCAGACATTTTTTAAGAGTCAAATTCCTCGGATTCGGGATTAACCGGTGACTTGGGACACCATTATCTTTCCCAAGTGGCAACTCTGATTAATCTCAATAAAATCCTGAACCGATTGTCCTTTAATTGGAAAAACTCCTTCCTCTATGCTATTATATCCGTCTCGGGTATTTGAGTGTCGAGGTATACCCTACAAGCGTATATATATGCTTATTTCCCAAAGTGGGGTAGTAAAAAGGGAGGTGTGACAGCTCTGGCGACTCTGCTGGGGATCCCAACCCCGAACTTCGGTTTCAGGGTTTAAGAACTCGAGCTCTTTGGAATTGCCGTTCGTGATATTGTTTGACTTCATTATATGATTTGAACAACATGCTATGTGCTTTATCGCTTTGAAATTATGTGGATTGTAAATAAAAATTGTGCCGAAAACCTTTCTCTCTTCACCCCCGGGGATGTGCTTACTGGTTGAGACACCCCTTTCTGTTAAAGTCACCCTAAATTAAGAAAATAGAGGCCGGATAAGTTACAAAGCCGATTGACTCCGTGAGGCACCGGTACGTAGCCCCCTCCTCGATTCGAGTTGTCCGCTCGGGTACACGGTCTAGCACTCTGTGAAACCGTAAGATTTTGAACATAGGTCTAGGACGATTATTTGCATCATATTTGACTTAGGGGACTCAACACAGGGGTTGGGTCCATCTAGGACAGGTGACCCGGTATTGGAAAAGACCGAGCATGTTATGTGTTGCATTTTTATTGTCCTTCATCGTTATGCGGACCGGCGGAAATCCCGAGGATAGGAAAAATTGTTGAAGAAGAAAAAAAGAGAGAGGAAAATAAGAGTTATAGAAAATAGGCATCCGAAAAATTTGAAAATTTGAAAAATAGATGGAACAATTTTTGTTGAAAAATTGGTCAATTAATCTGACCGAACTACGCAGGTTTGATTCTCGCCATTAGGTGGGATACGTAGGCAACCCTTAAACGGGTCCAACCACACTTTTAGAAAAAAAGACCAAAAAGATTTTTCTTTTCAAATAATCGAAGTGATTGCTATTTTTGGAAACGGCTGAATGTTCCGAAAGGACGCCGGAAGGCTGTTTTGGCAAAAATGGCCGCTTCGAAAGCCATATTTCTTTCAAAAAATGAAAACTTGCATTGAAAAAGATTTTTCCTTTTTCTAAATAAAATCGCCTTAATAAATGTGCAGGACGAGCACAATGATGAATGAACATTTCTCCTTAAATAAAATCCCTTTGGAGCTGAAACTGTGGTGGCAAGACATGAGATCAGATGGTCAGGACTGGGTCAAAGGTTACTTGAAAGATCTTACGGGATTATTGGACATAATCCCCCGAGGCGACGTGATTAGAGCGTTGGTCACATTTTGGGATCCGGCACACAATGTATTGCATTTCCCAGATTTTGAACTCACCCCTACTCTAGAGGAAATTGCTTTCTATATCGGGAAGACTGAGGTTCCGTTAAAAGGAAAATACCCGGTATCTCCAAGGACGGTAACGGTGCATCGTTTTCTGGACTCTTTGAAAATTGCCAGGAATGTTCACAACGAAGATCTAGCCAACGGGTTTTGTTCCTTAAACTTCATATACAGTAGGTATGGACGCGCTGGGGGTTTCAACGACCCCCCACGAACAAGTTATGCAGCAAGTCCAACCGAGCAAAATGGGAGGAGCACAGGAGGTTTTCTTTCTTAGTGGCATTTCTCGGAATTGTCATATTTCCAAGAAAAGATGGACATATCAGCATAAAGGTTGCCGGGGTAGCCAGCACATTGATAGTACAAGACAATTGTACTCTAGCCCCAATGATTGTAGCTGACATCTACCGTGCTCTGACTGCGTGCAAAGCGGGAGCCAACATCTTTGAAGGGTGTAATTTGATTTTGCAAATTTGGTTAATTGAATATCTATGCCATCATCCTTCGTTCTCAAGTTATGGTTCGGCTGAACGAACATGTTTGGAAGAATTCTGTACGAGAACAAAAGAAGTAAAATTGCCGGAGGGAGTCAAAGATTGGATTTTGCATCTTCGATCATTAACGGATGGCCAGATCGATTGGACATATGATTGGCTACCTCTTGACGAGGTAATATATTTGCCGACGGAAGGGTCACCATTTTTGATCATGGGCTTGAAAAACATGCAACCTTATACCCCATACAGGGCCCTGCGACAATTGGGTAGATGTCAAATTATTCCGAGAGACGGGGACCTCAGTTCGCAAGCTATAGAAATTGGTCCGGATGGGCAATTCCCGGAAGAAAAGATCCGGCAAATCTGGAATGAGTGTCAAAACCTAAAAATGGATACTTGTGTGCAGAATAGAGCCCGGGGAGAAGTATCATCAAGATACTCCACATGGTACTGACGGGGTGTTGAGCATGAACGTCTTTCGAAAATACCTCACCGCCTACAATGAATTCATCCTCTACATACCCTGATTACCATCACAATTATGTCTCCACTTCCCAAGTACCACCACCTCCAGCAAAACAAGCACCACCTCACCTACCCCAAGTTGCTCCAGTGTATGTGGCTCCTCCGCCCGCTGCCCTGCACAAATCATCTAGTGAACCAATGTTCCACATACAAGATCCTCATTACTACCCGCCCGAACCAACTTTCCGACAGCACGAATCTCATACCCCGCTGATGGAAACGAGTGAAGAGAGAATTGCTAAGAATGCGGGGCAAGAAGAGATGGCCAGGAAGGTGAAAAGTGTGGAAAATGCCTTTCGCAATATGCAAGGATTGGGAGGGCAAGTGAGCGTGGCATACAAGGATTTATGTCAGTTCCCTGAAGTGCAACTTCCCGTTGGATTTAAGTTGGCAAAGTTTGATATGTATAGCGGACATGGAGATCCGGTGGCCCACCTCAGGGGATATTGTAGCAAAATGAGAGGTGCGAGAGGCAGGGATGAGTTGTTGATGGCGTATTTTAGCCAGAGTTTAAGTGGTTCAGCTTTAGAGTGGTATACTCGACAGGATCATACAAGGTGGTTCGTCTGGGATGATCTTGCGCAAGCCTTTGCAAATCACTTTCAATACAATCTAGAAATCATACCTGATAGACTATCCCATACAAAGATGGAGAAAAAGCCAGGAGAAAGCTTCAGGGAGTTCGGTTTCAGATGGAGGGAGCAGGCTGCAAGAGTAGATCCACCGATGAAGGAAGGAGAGATGGTGGATTATTTCCTACAGGCTTTGGAGCCTACATATTACGGTCATTTAGTGTCAACAATTGGAAAAAGTTTCAATGAGGTCGTGAAGATGGGAAGCTTTGTTGAGGAAGGTTTCAAAACAAACAAAATCATGAGTTTTTCGGCTATTAAGGCCACAAATCAAGCAATACAGACTGGGAACGGAGGAGCAATGGGAAAGAAGAAAAAGGAAGAGGTAGCAACTATAGAGAGCAGGCCATGGAACCGTAACCCGCATCACCACCCACCAAGACCCTACCACCAATACTCACCAAACCCATCAACTCCATATAACTCACCGCCACCATCTTACCCGCCAACTTCGTATAACACACCAACCGCATATAACCCACCACCACCATCTTACCCACCAACAGTCCCACACTACCACCACCCACAAGCCCAAACCTACTCACCACCACCACTACATGTGTGGAGAACCCAAGCCCCACATAATGTTTACCATACACAAAACACATACCCCACTTCTAAACCCTACAGAAACCCAAACAGACCCAGGCCTGACTCAGAATGGAGAAATAAGTCAACGTTCACCCCGTTGGGGGAATCATATACCAGCCTTTATCACAAATTAAAAGAATTGGGAATGTTGAGCCCGGTTGCACCAAAACTCCCAAACCCACCTCCGAAAAACATTGATCAATCTGTCAGGTGTGAGTATTGTTCAGGAACACCAGGCCATGATACTGAAAAGTGTTGGCAACTGAAGAATGCTATCCAGGATCTTATTGATAGTCGGAGAATTGAAGTGCAAGCTCCAGAGGCTCCAAACATCACGCAAAACCCACTGCCAACTCACCATGAAACGCATATGATAGAATTGGCGCAGGGTGAGAGCAGTCGAAAGCCATCTCAGTCTGTTATGATGATAAAGGCAAGTAGCAGAACGGAAAAGGAAGCCGAGAAAGAAAAAGCGATTGTTGAAGAACCAGCAAAAAACTAGTAGTGGTGGAGGGTTTGAAGGTTGTAGTACCAGGCGTGAAGCCGATATTGATTGTGAAAGGCGCTAGTATAGAACCAGTAATCATAAGACCGGTGGTGCAGATGCCGGTAGTGAGCACGAAGACTGTACCTTGGAATTACAACAAGGTAGCAGTGATTTATAAAGGGAAAGAGGTAACTGGGAAAATTAATGAAACCCACGGTCTGACTCGGTCTGGGAGGTGCTTTGCCCTAGAAGAGTTGAGAAGAATGAAAACGGTGAAAGAGAACCAGTTAAAGAAGCCAATGTCAGAAGAAGAGGCGGAGGAATTCCTCAAAAAGATAAAGTCACAAGATTACTCTATAGTTGAGCAGCTGAGGAAGACCCCTGCGCAGATCTCTTTGCTATCTTTGTTAATACACTCGGAAGAACACAGGAAGGCTCTGATGAAGATACTGAACAAGGCTCATGTTCCAGAAAAGATCTCAGTTTGCCACCTGGAAAAGATTACCAGCAAGATCTTCGAGTCTAATAGGAACACATTCTCAGATAAGGAATTGCCTGTTGAGGGAACCGAGCACAATAAGGCGCTTTACCTTACGGTAAAAAGTGAGGAGTCGGTGGTAACCAGAGTGTTGATAGATAACGGATCCAGCGCTAACATTTGCCCATTGTCAACTCTGGGAAAGCTGAACATCAATCTAGAGAGAATCCGGAAGAACAGTATAAGTGTAAGAGGATTTGATGGTGGAGGGAAAAACACGTTAGGAGACATTGTCTTGGAAGTGACCATTGGTCCTGTGGATTTTACTATGGAATTCCAGGTGCTCGACATTGCTGTGTCGTATAATTTGTTGCTAGGCCGACCCTGGATCCACGCGGCCAAGGCATTACCATCGTCTTTACACCAGATGGTCAAATTCGAGTGGGAGAAACAGGAAATAGTGGTACACGGGGAAGAGAATGCCTGCAATGTGGTGACACCGTTTGATGATGCTGAAGGAGATAGGGGTCCTTGGGTCTACCAAGTGACAGATGCCATAGCAGTGAACAGAATTGCTGAAGGGGAAAAATTGCCGATCCCTATGGTGGCACCAACTGCTGTGATGGTGGCCAAGGAAATGCTCAAAAACGGGTTTGCGCCAGGAAAGGGATTGGGCAAAGCATTGCAGGGACTTATTCAACCGGTTCAACTTCCAGAAAACAAAGGTACTTTCAGCTTGGGGTTCAAACCCACCTTTGTCGACATCCAGAGAGCCTCCAAAGCCAAAAAGAACTGGACCCTGCCTAAGCCTATACCCAAACTATCCGACATCTTCATTAAGCCTGGTACAAAATATCGGACATCTGCTGTGACAAAGTACATCGAGACCCGCCCTGATGAAGAAATTCTGAGTTTTGAGAAGATATTTGGGGATGTGAATATGGTTGAAGTGGGGGAAGGCACAAGAAAAATGGATGTGCAGTTTGTAGGACCTGGAATCATGTTGAACAATTGGGAAGCCACTCCTTTCCCTATCAGGAAGGAGTCCTGGTAGTTAGCTCCGAAAAATAATTACTTTTGTAGTTTTCCCACCCCCCTCATGAAAAGAAAATCAAATGTATCCCAAACTTTGTTCATCCTTTTATCAATGAAATGCAGTTTTCCCTTTTCTTCATTTTTGCCTTATTTTTCTTTATTTTTTCTTTTGTACAGTTCTGCATGTGTTCATTCTGATGCCATGTCATGCGTGAAGGATTCTAGACCCAGTTCTGACAGTCACATTACCATACAAGAAATTGAGGAAGATAGTGAGATAGAATGTGAGGATGAGGAAGCCCAGGGGGAAATAAGTAAGGACATGAAACAATATGAGGAAAAACCCAAACCGAATCTGAGTGATACAGAATCCATAAATTTGGGGAGCGAAGACAATGTCCGGAAAACAAAGATTAGTGTTCATTTGGAGGCACCCCTCAGGGATGAATTGATAAGGTTGTTACATGAGTTTAAGGACATTTTTGCTTGGTCCTATGATGACATGCCCGGACTTAGCACTGGTTTGGTAGTACACAAGTTGCCTATCTATTCTGAATGCCGGCCGGTAAAGCAAAAGTTGCGGAAATTCAAAACGGACATTAGTGTGAAGATAAAAGAAGAGGTGAATAAGCAGTTTGAGGCAAAGGTCATACGAGTCACTAAATACCCCACCTGGTTGGCAAACGTCGTGCGGGTCCCGAAGAAAGATGGAAAAACCAGAGTGTGTGTGGACTATAGAGACCTCAACAAAGCCAGTCCGAAGGATGACTTCCCATTACCAAACATTCACATATTGATCGAAAATTGTGCCAAGCATGAAATCGGTTCATTTGTGGACTATTATGCCAGTTATCACCAGATCCTGATGGACGAAGAAGATGCTGAGAAAACTGCCTTCATTACACCTTGGGGAACGTATTGTTACAGAGTAATGCCGTTTGGATTGAAGAATGCCGGGGAAACTTATATGAGGGCAATGACCACAATGTTTCACGATATGATGCATCAAGAAATTGAAGTATATGTGGACGATGTCATCATAAAGTCCAAAAAGCAACATGATCATGTGAGAGATTTGAGGAAGTTTTTCCAAAGACTCCGGAGGTACAATTTAAAGCTCAATCCTGCGAAGTGCGCCTTTGGAGTACCTTCAGGGAAATTGCTGGGGTTTATAGTGAGTCAGCGAGGTATTGAACTAGATCCATCAAAGATCAATGCTATCCAAAGTCTACCTCCACCGAAGAACAAGAAGGAGGTAATGAGTTTGCTAGGAAGGTTGAATTACATTAGTCGATTCATTGCTCAGTTGACATCAACATGTGAACCGATCTTCAAGTTGTTAAAGAAAGACGCAGCAGTGAAATGGACCGACGAGTGTCAGGAAGCCTTTGACAAGATCAAGGAATATTTGGCCAATCCTCCAGTGTTAGTTCCTCCAGAGCCGGGGCTACCTCTGATTTTGTATCTGACAGTGCTTGACAACTCCTTTGGTTGTGTGTTAGGTCAACACAACGAGACGGGCAAGAAAGAACAAGCCATATATTACCTCAGCAAGAAGTTTACATCCTACGAGGTGAAATATACTCAACTTGAAAGAACTTGTTGTGCGTTGATGTGGGTAGCTCAGAAATTGAAGCACTATTTGTCGGCATATACCACATACTTGATATCACGTCTTGATCCTCTGAAGTACATATTTCATAAGCCTATGCCTACGGGAAGACTTGCTAAATGGCAGATTCTGCTCACAGAATTTGACATTATCTATGTGACTCGTACGGCGATGAAGGCACAAGCTATTGCAGACCACTTAGCGGAGAATCCGGTGGATGATGAGTATGAGCCATTGAAGACGTACTTTCCGGATGAGGAGGCAATGAATGTCGAGGAAATGGAACAAAATGAGAAGCCAAGATGGAAAATGTACTTCGACGGAGCCGTCAACAGCAAGGGCGTTGGTATCAGAGCGGTACTCATTTCAGGCACGGGTCAACACTATCCCGTCACAGCTCAGCTTCGATTTTTCTGTACCAACAACATGGCCGAATATGAGGCGTGCATCTTAGGATTAAGGATGGAAATTGACATGGGTGTTCAAGAGATTTTGGTCATGGGTGACTCGGATCTCATGGTACATCAAATCCAAGGAGAATGGGAGACACGAGATTTGAAATTGATACCTTATCGGTATTGTTTGCACGAGTTGTCCCAAAGATTCCAGTTTATAGAGTTCAAGCACATCCCAAGAATGCACAATGAGATCGCAGATGCTTTGGCCACATTGTCCTCCATGCTGCACCATCCGGATAAGACATATATAGATCCACTCCAGATTCAAGTCCGTGATCAAAATGCTTATTGCTTTGTTGTAGAGGAAGAATTGGATGGAGAACCATGGTATCATGACATCAGGGAATACCTGAAAGCTGGAAAATACCCGGAGCAGGCCACTGGAGATCAGAAGAGAACCATCAGGCGCTTAGCTAACGGATTTTTCCTCAGTGGAGGAGTTATATACAAGAGAACACCAGATCTGGGGTTGTTGAGATGTGTGTATGCACAACAAGCTGACGAAATCATGATTGAAGTACATGTTGGAGCCTGTGGACCCCATATGAGCGGATATGTCTTAGCAAAGAAGATTTTGAGAGCTGGGTATTACTGGCTCACTATGGAGCGTGATTGTATCAGGTATGTAAGGAAATGCCACCAATGCCAGGTACATGGAGATCCGATCCACTCCCCGCCTTATGAGTTGCATACAATGTCTGCACCTTGGCCCTTTGTCACTTGGGGCATAGATGTTATCAGCCCGATAGATCCAGCCGCTTCCAATGGGCATAGGTTCATTTTGGTTGCAATTGATTATTTCACCAAGTGGGTTGAGGCAAAGACATTCAAAGCAGTAACGAAGAAAGCGGTGGTGGACTTTGTGCATGAGAATATTATATGCCGATCTGGAATTCCCAAAGTGATCATCACGGATAATGGAGCCAATCTAAACAGTCACCTCATGGCAGAAGTTTGCGAGAGATTCAAGATCACACATCGCAATTCCACACCTTACAGGCCAAAGGCTAATGGGGCAGTAGAAGCGGCGAACAAGAATATCAAGAAGATTCTCCGGAAAATGGTGGAGGGATCCAGGCAATGACATGAAAAGTTGCCCTTTGCTCTCATGGGTTACTGCACGACAGTGCGTACTTCTATCGGAACCACACCTTACTCACTGGTGTATCGAACGGAGGCTGTTATACCCGCAGAAGTAGAAATACCGTCATTACGGATCATAGCTGAAGCTAGAATAGATGATGATGAATGGGTAAAAGCCCGGTTGGAACAATTGAGTTTGATTGATGAGTAGAGGTTGGCCGCAGTCTGCCATAGGCAGTTGTATCAACGAAGAATGGCCAGAGCATACAATAAGAAGGTACGACCCCGAAAGTTTGAAGTCGGACAACTCGTATTGAGGCGTATCCTACCGCATTGGGCCGAGGCAAAGGGCAAGTTTGCGCCAAATTGGCAGGGACCATTTGTGGTATCGCGGGTGTTGTCCAATGGAGCATTATATTTAACAGATGTTGAAGGAAAGTGCGTAGAGACTGCTATCAATTCGGATGCGGTCAAAAGATACTATGTATGATTCCTTTTCAATTATGTGTTTTGTATTTTGTTGTGATTTTGGAATTGAAATGATGAAGGCATTTTATTCTCTATCCAAACAATTTATCCATTGACAACCCCTTTGAGCCTTAATGAATATATTCTTTCATATCCCTCTCTCGGAATCGCTTAAAGCGCAATAAGATCAAAATTGACAAAATGAAAAAAAAATGATGAAATAATGATGATGGAAAATGATGGAAACAATGAAAAAAAATGAAAAAAGAGAGAGAAAAAGACAAAGAAATCGGGAAAAAGTCAAAAAGAAATCCATCTAACTAATATGTTGGATGAACCACATCTGACTTGATCCTGAAAGGGTACGTAGGCAGCCTCTCTGAGGTTCAGTCACAATAAAGGAAAAATCCAAAAATTCCCCACATATTGAAACTGGGGCAGAAGTTATGTTTAATAATTTCGAGAGTTGTAAATATTTTTGAACCCTCGTGAAATTTTGAGCCTTTATACCTTTCTTTCTTAACCCATCCAAAAGCCACGCTACAGTCCAAAGAAAGACCTTATGATCAATTCCGAAATGATAACGAATGCAATGAAGGAAGAGCAAGACATCGGACAACACCCGTGGTAAGAAAACAAAAGACAAAAAAAAATGAAAAAGTGAAAAATGAGAGAGTCTCATCGGTGAAAACCTTAACCGGCACTGTGAGACGACTGTGAGTTTGAGAGAAATAAAATGAGAGACTCTCATTAGTGAAAACCTTAACCGGCACTGTGAGGCGATTGTGAGGTTGAGAGAATAAATGAGAGAGTTCTATTGGTGAAAACCTTTCGAGGCACCGTAGGGCGACCGTGAGGACTACCAGAAAAGAGAAAAGGCAACAAAAAATAGTATCGGTTTGGGGTTGAAAACAATTTGGAGACAGAATAATGATTGGAACGAACTGGGTCAGAGTTTAAATACATGGCATGGTCAGCGGAATCAGCCGGCAAATACCCAGATAAGTTCTATCATCTCTCCCAAAACACCCTTACTCTCTTTCATTTTTCTGCATTTCATTGTTTATCCTTTGAGAGCTAACTACCAGCTCCTGATAACGAACGCTGAAACAACACTGGGTCAGAAAGAAGGAGAAGACGGGAAGGAAATAAAAAAGTTTGGCAAACATGGCCAAAGGAAAAGAAAACAAAACAAAAAGGGGAAAATTAAGAAAAGACCAAAAGAGTTTGCAAGAGATAAGCAGTTGAAAGTTACACAGCATGAGAAAAGCAAAAAGAAGAAAGCAATAAGAAGCAGGGACGGTAGAGGCCAGTTGCCAGCAGTTTATATCTAATAAATTTTGTTTCATGCAGGAACAAATTGTCACTAATCACTTTAAAGTGAATGTGACCAATGTGGAAAATAGAAAACACAAAAGCGAAAGTTTGCCAATAAGAGGAGAAATTCACAAGCAAGAGGCAATTGGTAAAAGAAAATACCAAAAAAAAAAGGAAGGTAGCATCTTTTAAAATCCACTCCCCAGTCCTCAGGCTGCGGGAATACTTTTCTGCATCGCATTGCACGTTTAATTTCTGTTAGGCGCCCACCTTCAAATACGGGAATATTTTTCTGCATCGTATTGCACGTTTAATTTCTGTTTGGCGCCCACCTTCAAACATGGGAATATTTTTCTACATCGCATTGCACGTTTAATTTCTGTTAGGCGCCCACCTTCAAATAGGGGAATACTTTTCTGCATCGCATTGCACGTTTATTTCTGTTAGGCGCCCACTTTCAAACACGGGAATACTTTTCTGCATCGCATTGCACGTTTAATTTCTGTTAGGCGCCCACCTTCGAATACGGGAATACTTTTATGCATCGCATTGCACGTTTAATTTCTGTTAGGTGCCCACCTTCGAATACGGGAATATTTTTCTGCATCGCATTGCACGTTTAATTTCTGTTAGGCGCCCACCTTCAAACACGGGAATACTTTTCTGCATCGCATTGCACGTTTAATTTCTGTTAGGCGCCCACCTTCGAATACGGGAATACTTTTCTGCATCGCATTGCATGTTTAATTTCTGTTAGGCGCCCACCTTCAAACACGGGAATATTTTTTTGCATCGCATTGCACGTTTAATTTCTGTTAGGCGCCCACCTTCAAACACGAGAATATTTTTCTGCATCGCATTGCACGTTTAATTTTTGTTAGGCACCCACCTTCAAACACGGGAATACTTTTCTGCATCGCATTGCATGTTTAATTTCTGTTAGGCGCCCACCTTCGAATACGGGAATACTTTTCTGCATCGCATTGCACGTTTAATTTCTGTTAGGCGCCCACCTTCAAACACGGGAATATTTTTCTGCATCGCATTGCACGTTTAATTTCTGTTAGGCGCCCACCTTCAAATACGGGAATACTTTTCTGCATCGCATTGCACGTTTAATTTCTGTTAGGCGCCCACCTTCAAACATGGGAATACTTTTCTACATCGCATTGCACGTTTAATTTCTGTTAGGCGCCCACGTTCAAACACGGGAATACATTTTTGCAAGTTATGGTTATGTAGCTAAAAGCCCACACTGAGGCAGAAAAAAAAAAGAAGAAAAGTTTGTTGTTTTGTTTTGTTTTGAGCAGGTTTTAGCTTGAGGACAAGAAGTACCATTGAAAATAAAAAAAAAAGGGGGGGGGGGAAAGCAAGAAAAGAAAGTCAACAAAAAAAAAGAGAGTCGGTATCAAAGAAAGTCAACAAAAAAAGAGAGTCGGCATCAAAGAAAATCAACAAAAAAGAGAGCCGGCATCACAGAAAATCAAGAAAAGAGAAAGAAGAGCAAAAGCTAGATTAGGAACAATTGTAATTGTAGGATCATAGCTTAGAATAGCTTCTTCATTTTACATTTCTCCCCGGTGTAATAAGGAGTAAGTCAGCAGGTCTCAACAGTGTCAATGCAACAGTAAGTCTGGTAGTTTTTAAACTACCAGACCTTCCCGAACTACACTGACCTGATTCCTGTTTAGCCCAGGATATGTAGGCAACCTCTAAAGCAGGGTGCGGTCAAAAGATTTTCAAAAATGCTTTTACGGAATGTGCCAATGTGCAAAAGTCTATCATTTCTGCTCACTTGTCTTTGCACTGAAACTCTTCGTGTTCCCGAGCAAAGAGGGGCAGTTGTGAGCACGTGATTTTTGCACCGGACAATTAATTCCAAAATTAAAATAAGTATATTTTTAGTGCAATTACTTGCTTTGTTTGAAATTAGCTACACTTTGTGTGTTTGAATAAATAGAAATTAGAAAAATTCAAAAAAATTAGGCTAGGTAATTACTTTGTTTTAATTAATTAGTTTTAAGAAGAAAATTACCAAAAATAGTTTTAAGAAGTGAAAATTAGGAAAAATAGTAGAAAATTGCCAAAAATTATTAAATAATTAGAGTAAGTAGGAAATTAGGTTTTTATAATATTCCATAAAAGAAAAGAAAAAAATATATAAAAGAAAATACATAAAAATAAATAATATCAGAAAATGCAAAAAAATATATGTTCTGTAATAAAATTGGGTCAAATTAATTGAAATTAGTGGCCCAGCCTGCTAAGCCCAAGATTTTGGCCCGCCTGATTCCAAATGAGATTGAATCTCAGCCGTACGTCCTGTTTAATCCAATGGCTGAGATAAAAGGACGAATTAATTAGTTAATTAAAATAAGTAGTTTTGATCTCAGCCGTTCGTGTGAGCTGATCTAATGGATGAAAGTTTTGGTCTCATTGGTAACGAAACTATGTCATATATGTAACGCCTCTGTGAGCCGTTGATCTCCATCAATTGAACGGCTCAGATCACCTCGGACGCCTGGCCTATAAAAGGGTTGTGTCTGAACGATTTTGGCCATTTTGCCAATCTCTCCAACCCTAGCCGCCCCAAGCCCCCTCTCCTCTCTCCTTCTTCGTCTTCTCTTTTCTTCACACAGACCTCGTCGGCCATGGAGGCCACCACCTCTCACGGTGGTCTTCGACCACCCCCTTTGCCTCCCTCGCTCTTTTCTCCTTCTTCTTCACCACAAACACCCAGAAACCCTAGAAAACAAAACTTCTTCCCAAACTCCGGTCACCGGAACTTCACCGGTGACCACTCAAATAACAAGAACCTTTCCCAAACCAACTCCAAAAGAACCACAATAGCTTGATATCACCCTAACCCAGTGCCTTCCCTCGAATCTGCCGGGAACTCGTCGAATATCCCATAAGATGTCGCCGGAACCCTAACTCCGGCGACCCCCAAACTCAAACCTCTTCAAGACCTTGCCTTTTATCCTCTCCAAACATCCCCTTAACCAGAAAACCCCAAAAGGCTTCATCTTTAAGCCTAAAAAGAAAAACCAGAAGAGAAAAACAAAAAAAAATGGATTAAAGAAAAAGAAACGAAGAGAAAGGTCTGAAAGCCTGAAAAGAGAGAAGAGAGTGAGAGGAAGCTCAGGGGACAGGCCCTGCAAATCTAAGTCCCCTCACTCTGTGAATTTATTTGCTTTTTTCTTATTTTCTTCTGTGATATTTTGTTCTATGTTTCCTGCTTTGTTTCTCCAATTCGAAAACTTGCTTAGTGTTAGGATTTTTGTTTATCTATTTTTATGTTACTTTCCTGCTTTGTTTCTCTGATTCGAAAACCTGTTTAGTGTTAGGATTTTTCTGTTTATCTATTTTTATACTATTTTGTTTGCTTTGTTTCTTTGATTCGAAAGATCTGTGTAGTATTCGGGTTTATCTTGTGTTTCTTCTGTTTTGTTTATCATGTTCTTTTCTTTTGAATCTTCAATAGCATGCCTATTCTTTTCTCTTTATGATTCCTTGTGTGGAGTTTTGATCTGATTTAAAGATTTCACTAGAATATCTTTCCTTTGTCTTCATCTCTATCCTCTGTTAGTATTAGGCTTCTCCATTTTGTTTGCATGTTTAAGCTCTTAATCTTATTCTGTCTTAATCTTTTCTATTAGCTCTCGACAATTTGAATGTTCGTCTCTTCTGTCTCTGCATGTTTAGATTAGTTCGTCCCTTCTAGAAATCTCTGTTTATTCTGTTGCCTTGCTTAAGATTTGCCTCTCTTTGATTAGCTCTTTTTCACGTCTACTCTGTTTAAGGGTTACTGTTACGATTATTTTTGTTTAAGCTTGGTTGTTCTCTGATTAACATCCCTTCATGCCTATCTCTGACCTTTGCAAACCATGTTCTTTTCTGAAATTGCTTCATGAGTTTTATTTATATGTGTTTTGGTCAAGACCATCTTAAGTATGACTTGGGATTTTCAGTGGTTCATTAAGTGTAAGGAAGTTTTAAATATGCTTGTTTAATGATTAATTGACACTTGTGTTGTGAAATTTGAGCTTGTAAGGCTATTAATTGAGATTCAATAATATTCAACCCTTTCTCTGAATTTTGATTAATTGACAAACAGTTCTGATTTCATTAGCTATGTGTGCAATTATTTGTGTAACTGGCTATGTTTGCAACATGCCTTGTGTTAAGTGAACACTGTTAATACCTGTAATGCCTAGGTGGATTGGTTATAGCTGCAGTAATATTAAAACTTATAAGTGATTAAAATTGAAACATGCATTAAGTGTCTTAGAATAGGCTAAAACTGAAAATCACAAAATAGGTCACAAGTTAAATAAGTGATCAAAGTGGTCAATTTTTGCAATTGACCTACTCTGTTAGGTCCCTCACACTGACCAACACTTAAAAGTTGGCTAGTTGTGTAATAACTGGGTAAGTTTGCAAAGGCAGACTTGCCCAGACTCTATTTGAGCCCTAAACTTTAGGTGGCTAAGTCTGCAAAGACCTTAGTCCAGCCTATGTTCAGTAATTGGGCTTCAATTGCCCAGGCTAAGTCTCAACTTGAGATTGGCCATTAGTTAAATAGCTCAATTAAGCAGGCTAGTCCTGCAATTAGTTTAATCAGTCTTAAATGAACAAAAATAGGTTATTAAGCAATAATTGGCCTAAGAGTGGTCAACTTTGCAAAGGTTGACCAACTCTATAAGGCCCTAACACATAGTCCACCTTAAAAAGGGGGCTGGTTGTGCAAAATGGCTAAATCTGCAAATGCAGACTTGCCCAGGCTCTCTTTTGAGCCCTGAACATTAAAGTGGCCAAACCTGCAAAGGTTTTGGGCCCAACTGTTCAACAATTGGGTTTAATTACCCAAGCCAAGTCTCAACTTGAGACTGGCTAGTTTTTAAAGAGTTAATAAAGCATAAAGCAGGCTAGTCCTGCAATTAGTTTAAAATTGAAGTATCATGGTCTTAACTAACTGGAACTAAGCTAAAATGGGTTAAAATTGAAATAGTTCCTAACAATAGACTTTGTCAGCCCTTAAATACCAATGCAAGGGCTGGCTATTAGTTAAATAAGTCCCAAAGAAGCTAAAACTTGACCTAGGCAGGTCGGGTAAATCAGCAATGACCTTGAGGGCATATAGGGAACTTGAAATAGTATTTTGGTAAATAGTTTGAAACATAAGAGGGTAAGGGAGTCATTTATACCTCTGATTTCTGCAATTTTGCAGAGATTTAAGGGTATAATGGTCTCCCTAAAAAGAGAAATCAGTAAAAATCCCAAATCTCTAAGGTTACATTGGTAAAACGCCCCAAAAAGAATCTTTTAGAACCTTCCAGCACATGCTGGAAGGGATTTGATAACTGAAAAGAGGGGCTAAGTGTAAGTTTGATAAATTTTAGAGGGAGAGAAGTGGGATTAATCCCATACTTTCTCCCCAAGTTTCAGCCCTTCCCACAACTATAAATACCCCTAAAAAAGGGCTGATAGGGGGTTCCAATCAATTGATCTGAAATTCACTTAGGCTGGTTTATGAATATAAAAATTTCAGAGAAAAATATCAAGATAACAGTAGGTTTCTTCTGCAATTTTTGAGTGAAATTTGGGGGATATTCAATCTGATTCTTTGGGTTTTCTGCTCGATTATCTGCTTGGGCTTCCTCTTGTGTTGTTGTTGATGTGGTTTTCTTTATTGATTGACATCCATCACTGTTGCATTGCTGTTCGAGATTTTGATGTTCTTACCTGCCTGTTTCCCTAGACTCATTGGAATTCCTTGTTGATTCAGGTACATTTCTCCTTCGTTTGAAGTTGTAATGGCGATCTATTTGAGATGAAAAAATGAAGATCTGGATTATTTTATTATCTGTCATGTAATTTTAATTTGGGTTTTGTAGTGTATTACAATAGATAGTAGAGAAAAACAAACACAATCATGTAATAGCTAATATAATAGTAGTAATGTAGTAGTAGTATAGTCATAGGTCGCCCATCACTTAGTTAAATAGGAAAAACTCTTAAAACAAAAGTTAATTGATCCTCGCACGCGTTAATAATAACATTCTCACTTAGTTAATCTATTATGTTAATCAATATCAGAGTTTGAGTAGGTTTAAAAGGAAACAAACAGATGAGTAGTGAAGTTGGCTTTGATAATATCAAATAGGTTTTGCTCTTGCTAAACAAAGGTAGTTAATCATATCAAGCGAGTCAGCCTCTAGATATCAACAAGTGCAAAAGAGAAAGTAAGCAGTAATTCATTCGAGACTAGATTTGTAACATTGATTGAGTCCAAATCGTAATATAACCATGCATGTGTAGTCAATCACTTAGCTTTAGATAATATGGTTCTTGTCAATAAGCGATTGGATTGTTTAAATACTGTATCACATAGTTGAATCATCTCTTTGACTGAGTAATTTCAATACTGTTATAGGTCATTAACAGAAAACAAAGAAATAGGATTAGTTCATTCATATATACATTAATTAGTTGTAATCTAGGATTAATGTTGATATTCTTGTACAGCGATTTTCCCTTTCGGATTAATAAAAGAGTGATTTAATTTAATTCCAGTGTGTTTGATTTACTATGAGTTCATTGTCTTTGCTTTTCTTTATTACTGCCTTAATCCGATTTTGGGCCTGACAATTAGTATGGGCCTAGACTATCTCCACATAACTGTTGAGCTAGCGATGAATTACCCAAAACAGGTCTGGTTTTAAGAACCAGGACCCCCTTGTTAATGTATTAAATCCTGTTCTGGAAATCCAGGCCCCAATAAACAATAGACATCATGTGGGCCTGGAATACTTAGTGTAGTATAGAAAACGTAGTATACATTAAGATTGAACTTTTAAAATTAAATTGGGACGAACCTCACCCGTCGTTAAACAAGCGGGGCCCCCATCTAGTAATGGTTTAATACAATTAGACTCGGGAAGGCTAATAGCGAATTCCATAGCCTCGCCCAAAAGATTTAAAAGCCGATAGACGTTACTTTAGGGCACGATTTTAATGTACCTTCCATTGAATGAGTGTGCACTTGGTGCGACTCAAATCCAAATCTCGGCAAAGCTGAAATACACCGAAAGTCATAGGCGTACTGGTTGCGGTATGACTCGAGGCGTGTTTTCGCAATGCCGCAAATTCCATAAAAATAATACTTAAGTAAAAAGCACTGTATGTTGTTAAAATCTGTGATTGAGTCAAACAAGAGTCGGGAACGACAATTGGGTGACCGTGCTAAAATCACGGAACCCGGGAATGCCTAACACCTTCTCCCGGGTTAACAGAGTTCCTTATCCGGATCTTTGCTTCGCAGACATTTTTTAAGAGTCAACATCCTCGGATTCGGGATTAACCGGTGACTTGGGACACCATTATCTTTCCCAAGTGGCGACTCTGATTAATCTCAATAAAATCCTGAACCGATTGTCCTTTAATTGGAAAAACTCCTTCCTCTATGCTATTATATCCGTCTCGGGTATTTGAGTGTCGAGGTATACCCTACAAGCGTACTTATATGCTTATTTCCCAAAGTGGGGTAGTAAAAAGGGAGGTGTGACAATTATAAAAATAAAATTAAAATATTTAAGCACTATTTAATCATAAATGATGAATTTAGATGATTAAATCATCTTAAAAATAATGTGAGGGATAATTATTGGATATTTGTACACTAAAAATGCAGAAATAAATTAGTTGAAAGCCTTTTAAAGTTATAGAAATACTTATGCATATTTGTAAATGCATGTACACTATTTTGAAAATATATATGCATACTAAAAATATAGGAGGGAAAAATTGGGCATCAACACATGTTCATCTTTACCGGGAAAGGATGAAAGAGTTGTCGGATGAAGATATGATGACCAATCTTGACCGAATGGGGGTGTTTTGAAAAATATAGGCCGAACCCTAGTCTCTGAGCTGCCTATATATATATATATATATATATATATATATATATATATATACCTGGTTAGACAGGAATCAGGCCATGTGTAGTTTTGGACCAAACAGTGAATGAAACCGATGGAATTGTTATAGGAATGGTAGTATTTTTCAGAAAAGGTTCTTTTGTGAAGGTTAATATCATACGGGTTTATGCAGAGTTATGAAGGAGAATTTGAATTGTAATAGACATATCACAGGGAAGGTATCTGAACGATCATAGAGTAAAGTCAAGTAATTGATGGGAATCAGATACATGTAAGATAATGGAAGAGTGTAAATGGTAGGAGCAGAAACCGGAGCGAAGGTTGCTCTAGTTTGAAGAATGGTTAACTCCTGAATTACCTGCAAAACTTAAAACACGATGCGTGCAAACATATATAGGTTACTGCGAGTATTTAAACATGATGCAAATTCCCTTTGGACCATGAAGGTTGTTTTTGAACAATGAGGATGACGTCCTCAGACCATGACATCCCGGGCCATGAATCATGAGATAAAGGATTTGCAGGCCATGAAATGATGTTCTTGAGCCATGAGAATGGTTCCTCTGAACCATGGCGCCTTTGAATAATGATGTGCAGTATTAAGAGATCCTCAGGTTATTACATGATATCTTCAGGCTATGAGGATGATGCCTTCGGGCTATGACTCATTTGGACAAGTTAGCTGTACATCAGCCCATGAAGTATGGAGACATGATAACAATGGTAATAATAAGGCAACTCTTAGCCTCATGTAGTGCTTGGGGGTAGATCTTAGCCCTGAGAGAAGAAGATAATGCAAATTGAAATTGGAGCAACACTTATGCGAAAAGAGACAATGCTTAGTCTTACAACAAGGCAATGTTTTTCCTTATGAAAATAGGGAGGAACAACTTAGCCTCATGCAAGAAAGGGAGATAATTCTTATTCTCATGCGGAGAGTAGGTAATGCTTAGCCTTATGCAAGATTTGAGACAAGGCTTAGTCTCATGCAAGGGAAGGCAGTGCTTAGCCTTATGTGAATATAGAGGCAGGGCTTAGCCTCATGCAAGATTTTGAGATAGGGATTAGTCTCATGTAGAGATAAGGCAATGCTTAGCATTATGCAAATATGGAGGCAGGACTTAGCCTCATGCAAAGAAAAGGCAATGCTTAGCCGTATGCATATATGGAGGTAGGGCTTGCCTCATGCAAAGAGAAGGCAATGCTTAACATTATAAATATATGAAGGCAGGGCTTAGACTTATGCAAAGAGAAGGAAATGCTTAGCCTTATGCAAATACGGAGACAGGGCTTAGCCTCATGCAAGATTTGAGACAACGCTTAGTCTCATGCAGAGAGAAGGCAATGCTTAGACTTATACAAATATGGAGTCCAGGATTATCCTCGTGCAAGATTTGAGATAGGGATTAGTCTCATACAAAGAGAAGTCAATGCTTAGCCTTATGAAAATATGGAGGCAGGCTTAGCCTTATATAAGATTTTGAGACAGGGCTTAGTCTCATGAAGAGAGAAGGCAATGCTTAGCCTTATGCAAATATGGAGGCAGGGCTTAGCCTCATGCAAAGAGAAAATAATGTTTAGCCTTATGGAAATATGGAGGTAGAGCTTAACCTCATGCAAGATTTGAGACAAGGCTTAGTCGCATACATTGGGAAGACAGTGCTTAGCCTTATGCAAATATGGAGGTAGGGCTTAGTCTCATACAAAATTTGAGACAGGTCTTAGTCTCATGCAAAGGGAAGGCAATGCTTAGTCTTATGCAAATATGGAGGCAGGGCTTAGCCTCATGCAAGATTTGAGTAGGGCTTAGTCTCGTTCAAAAGAAAGGTAGTTATTTGCCTTACGCGGTGAACAAGTAGAAAATAGAAGTAGAATATTTCTTAGTTGGAGATACATTTGCGTCTGGTGCCTAATAGTTATGAAGATAGTGATTTTGATATGTGTATATTTGTGAATACTCCTGTTATGTTCATTGTGTCTGCATCCAAAGAAAAATTGTGAGTTTTGTAGGGGGAAGTTGGCTCATGCCTTTGTTTGCTTGATTTGCTTTGCTTTGTTCTAGAGATCTTGTTCAAGTTACCCTGAGTAATATCTGGCTGCCATAGAAATGAAATTATTGAAAAATATGCATTTATTTGGTGAAAGAGTTATTTTTAAAACATAACGGTAAATTAGATGAACTAATGACTGTAACACTTTTATAGACATTGCAGCTTCCTTGCATTAGAATTTTGAGGGTCCTCCTCAAAATTCTGCCCCAGTTTGATTCTTCGGCCGTTCTGCGTGCAACACTGTTTGTTGGATCTGCCCCAAAATTTTGAGAATCCTTCTCAAAATTTTGCCTCGATCACTTAATCGCTGACTGTTTGTCATATGATGGCATCAACCAGACTTGTTCTGGAATTTTGAGGGTCCTCCTCAAAAATTTTCCCCAACATCTGTCTTGGGAAATAAAGATTTTATTAAGATGTGACCGAACCCACAGGGCTGCCTACGTATCCCCTCTTAAATAGGAATTAGGTCAAGCATAGTTCAGTTACATCATATGAAGAGACATAAATAGTTTACACATAGTATCTTTTGACTACATTTGAATTGATGGGCTTTGGGCAGATTTCTCATCCATTTCTACAAGCATGAGTGCTCCATCTATTAGCACCCGATGAACCATGTAAAGAACTTGCCAGTTGGGTTAAAATTCCCCTTTGGCTTCATCCTGATGCGGGAAGATCCATTTCAGCACCAGCTGCCCCGGTGCTAATTGTCTTGGTCTGGCCCTTTTGTTGAAAGCTCTGGACATTCTATTCTGATAAAGCTAATTGTGACATACTACATTCATTCATTTTCAGTCTATGAGGGCTAGTTTCTCATAACGACTCTTTATGCATTCTGTATCATTGAGTTCGGCTTCTTGTATGATCTTTAAAGAAGGAATTTCTACCTCGGTTGGGATGACAACTTCGGTACCATAAACCAGTAAATAGAGAGTTGCCCCAGTTGATATGTGAACTGTGGTACGGTACCCCAATAGGGCAACGGGTAACTTCTCGTGCATTGATTTTCTACCATCTTCTTTAGTATCTTCTTGATGTTCTTATTGGCGACTTCCACAACTCCGTTCATTTGATGCTTGTGTGTTCTAGAGTTTTTGTTTTTGAGTTTTGAAGGTTTCACACTTGGCTTTCATCAGATCACTATTGAGATTGGTGGTATTATCAGTGATAATGGCCTGGGGAACCCCAAATCAACAAACAATACGATCCATAACAAAATATGCAACAATTTTGTTGGTTACAACCTTGTAAGATGCAACCTCTACAACCTTAGAAGTGCCGGGCTCGATCGGATCGATAACATCCATTCCCCAAGCAGCAAAATGCTAAGGTGCACTTGTTGCATTGAGCTCGTTTGGTAGTACATTTATCATGTCTGCATGTACTTGGCATTGGTGACATTTCTGGACGTACCTGATGCAATCCTTTTCCATGGTCA
Organism: Nicotiana noctiflora; assembly: GCA_032618575.1. Taxonomy (NCBI): domain Eukaryota; kingdom Viridiplantae; phylum Streptophyta; class Magnoliopsida; order Solanales; family Solanaceae; genus Nicotiana; species Nicotiana noctiflora. The sequence continues at coordinate 140,179 of JASVEL010002208.1, forward strand.
TCCAAAAATATCCAGCTCTGAGTATCTTTTTGGCTAGAACAAAATCGTTCATACGTGGTCCACAAGTTCCAGCATGTATCTCTTCGACCAATCTGGAAGCCTCCTTTGCGTCAACACACCTTAACAACCACAGATCAGGAGTTCTTCTATATAGGGTCCCTTCGCTTTGGAAGAAGTGATTGGACGGCCTCTGCAGTGTGCGTTTCTGAGTATGGTTCGCCTATTCCAGGTATTCACCATTTGTCAAATATTCTTTGATGTAGTTGAACCAAGGTTTTCCATCCGTTTCTTCTTCAACATGAGCATAGTAAGCCGGTTGATTATGGATCCTCACCGGGATGGGATCGATGAAATTCTTACCTAGATGTTGTATCATTAATGACAAGGTGGTCAGTGCATCTGTGACTTTAGACTCTTGGGACATGTCATCTTCATCAATTCCTGCACATAATACAAGTATGGTAGTATCTTGGTGTTTTTCGTAGTCCATTCTCCTTGAACCTGATATACTAGAAGATCCGAATCACCAATTACCAGCAACTCCTGTATATTCATATTGATGGACAAATGGAGCCCTATGATGCAAGCCTCATATTCTACCATATTTTTGGTGCAAGGAAACGTAAGTTGTTTAGACACCGAGTAATGTTGACCTATTTCTAATATCAAAACTGCTCCACCTACTCCTTTGAAGTTTGCAACCCCATCGAAGAATATTCTCCAACCATCATAGGCTTCAACAATGTATTCTCCTAGGAATGATACTTCTTCATCAAGAAATTACATTTTTAATGGTTCATATTCTCCTCCCACAAGTTTTTCTGTAAGATAGTCTGCCAATACTTGTCCTTTGACTACATTTTGAGTTATATAGATGATATGGAACTCACTTAACAATATCTGCCACTTGGCTAACTTCCTGGTTGGCAGGGGCTTCTGAAAGATGAATTTCAGAGGGTCCATACTAGATATGAGGTATGTGGTATAGGCATAGAAGTAATGCCTCAATTTATGAGTTGTCCATGTCAAAGCACAACAAGTGCATTCCAGCAGAGAATACCGTGCTTCGTAAGGTGTGAACTTCTTACTCAAGTAATATATGGCTTTCTCCTTTCTTCCCGTCTCGTTATGTTGTCCTAAAACACATCCGAAAGCCCCATCAAATATAGATATATAAAGGAGCAAAGGTATTCCGAGTTTGGGCCGGACTAGGTCTGGCAGTGTAGACATGTATTCTTTGATTTTGTCAAAAGCCTTCTGACAATCCTCGGTCCAACTGGTTTCAACATTTTTACTCGGCATTTTGAAGATGGGTTCACGTACTACAGTGGACTACGCTATGAAGCGAGTGATGTCATTGAGGCATCCCAAGAAGCTCATCACATCCTTTTTGCTCTTTGGTGGTGGTAACTCTTGGATAGCCTTAACTTTGGATGTGTCCAACTCAATTCCTTCGTGGCTGACAATGAATCCCAACCGCTTTCCTGTGGGAACCTCGAATGCATATTTTGCAGGGTGCAGTTTTAAATTGTACCTTCTTATCCCATCAAAGAATTTCCTTAAGTCTACTATGTGATCTGCGACCCTCTTGGATTTGATGACATTGTCAACATACACCTCTATTTGCTTGTGTATCATGTCATGGAAGATGGTCGTCATGGCTCTGATATAGGTAGCCCTAGAATTCTTTAGACCGGATGGCATCATTTTGTAGTAGTACACTCCCCATAGTGTAATGAAGGCTATTTTCTCTTCGTCTTCTTCGTCCATCCAGATCTGATGATAACCCGTGAAGCAATCTACAAAGGATTGAAGTTCATGCTTAGTGCAACTGTCGATCAAAATGTGTATATTTGGTAGCGGGAAATCATCCTTGGGACTTCCTCTATTTAAATCTCGATAGTCAACACACACCATCACTTTTCCATCTTTCTTCATAACTGGTACAATGTTAGGTACTCAACTACCTTGAGGACTTTGGCTTTGATATGCTTAGTGACTTACTTCTTAATTTTTAGGCTCATTTCTGATTTGAACTTTCTGAGTTTCTACTTCGCCGGTGGACACATTGGTGATTGGACTGGTAGGCAACTTATGAGCCACTATTGATGTGCTTAGACTGGTAATGTAATCGTATGACCATGCAAAAATATCCTCATATTCTTTTAGAAAACGAGTGTATTCTTCTTTCTCTGATGGTGATAAGTGAATGCTTATGCAAGTCTCTTTGACGGTTTCAGAATTTCCCAGATTGATTGCTTCGGTTTTGCCTAGATTGGACTTAGGTTTGTTCTCAAAATTCTCAAATTCTCTAGCAACTTCCTCAAGTATTTCATCCTCTTCTTCTGATTCACTATCCTTATATTGCATTATCTCATTACATGTCACATTCATCGGTTTATCAGGAAAAGTAATAATAACATTGTAGAAGAAAAATGTGAAAGATAATAATGAAAAATAAATAACAATGCATTAATTAATTTTAAAAATATCCAAAAAAGGTACGGCTCGATGACTCGAGCAATTTTTTCGAAACAAAATGCATTTTAAAACAAAATACTAAAAATCTCTGAAATGCTTAGCATGGCTATTAAAACAAATCAAGCTAATCGCCAAGCTACCCAGGAACTCGACGGGCCCGGGATGGTGTTGCAGTTCAATTCTTGAGGACAACTCCCTTCTCCACGGTCTGAATGGTGAGGCCTTCTTACTCCTCCCACTCCTCAACTATCACATTGCAATACCTATTCTCATCTTCAAAAAACAAGTTCCTCAAACCAACCAAAGCTTCTTCCTCTGCGGATCACCATATTGTATAGGTTTGGCGAAAAGTCTAAATCAAACGTGGCACTGGCTGCTCGAATAATAAGGACCACGCCATAGTGGCCCGCAATCATTATATTATTTTCGGGTGCATGGATATTGTGTCGTGACATTTTAACTGTATCAGTTTGGTAATGCCTTGGAGTTTCTTCCCAATCCCTTTGTTGGGTTCATACCCAGACCATGCCAGTATGCTTTCTATTTTGTTAGTCCACCACTTGTCTTTCTCAGCTGCGTTGACATGCTCAATGTAGTGATAAGTCTCTCGGTCCAACCTTCTTCTATTCTCGATAATTAGAAATGTTTGACTGGTGTAAATGGGGTTACTTCTATCCCCGTGAATGAGTGCCTTCTATGGTTTCATTCAAATTTCTTGGCTTGGTGTAGCGTGGAAGACACAGCCCCAACGGCTTGTATCCAAGGTTGTCCCAATAGAAGATTTTATGTGGAAAATATGTATAGTACTTGGAACTCAACATCGAACCAGGTTGGGCCCATCTGCAGACAAAGGTTAATCTCCCCAATCGTCGCCCTTTGAGACCCATCAAATGCCTTCACGTTCATAATTCTTGCTCGTATCTCATGGAAATATTTGACCAACCTTTTCATAGTAGTCATGGACAAATGTTAAGGCTTGAACACTCATCTATTAAGACCCCGTCGATGAATTTATCCTCAAACTGTTGTGATATGTAATGCCCTGTTATGACTTAATCCTTCAGGTGGTAGTTCATCCTCGTGGAAGGTGATCTTGTGATTCTAGTACTTGCCCTACCATGTTGCCATCTTTCCACTGGTGATGTTGTTGGTACATAAGCTTCATTTAACACCTTCATCAGAGAACTCCTATGTTCCTTAGAATTTTGCAGTAGCGATAAGATGGATTTCTCGGCAGGAGTCTTGTTCAAATGATCGAAGACAGAGTATTCTCTTTCATATACTTTCCTCTAAAGATCATCTGGACCAGCTTCAATTATGAGTTGTTTGGTAGCAGCTTCCTTGCTTGTTCCTCCCTAATATTTGGGTGTATAGATCCTTCCAGTTCTGGTTATCCTCTGTGCGGTACCAGGTACCTCCATCTTTGCTTTTCTTTTTCTCTTAGCTTCAGCAACGTAATCCCAGGGAATTGCGTTGGATGTGAAAGGAGGTATGGGTGCTACTGTCATAGTGAAGGGTGTGGATACTTCCACTTCAAACGAAGCTTATGCAGCTACAAGTGTTGTTACTTCAGTTTCTAATAGGACTAATATGGCTACTTCAACTTCGATTGGCGGTTGCATCTGTACCATAATAGGAGTGAGTGTGACTGCAGGTTTAGGGTCATCACCTTCCTGAAAAAGGCCGATTGACCCCTCAGGATCCCATTCTTCATCAGTCTCTATCATATTTACCCATTTACCCCTATGATGTGGGAGGGGATTGTTACAGATATTTGGTGCGACTGTATAACTTTTGTATCAATCAGGGTTTGAATCTTATCTTTCAGGGTGCGGCATTCATCGATAGTATACCCTTTCATGTTAGAATGATATGCATAAGTTTTATTTGGATTGACCCACTGGGATATGTTTTCCATTGCAATAGTAGGAATGCGGGTAACATATCCAACAGACTTCAATATTTCATACAGTTGGTCAATGGGTTCGGCAATAGGGGTGTATTGTCTAGGCAGCCTGCGATCAAAATTGGGTTTGGGTTTTTGGTAGATTTGGCAAGTTGGAGGCGAATGGTAATAGGCTAGATGGGTGTTATAAGTGTGATATGCGATAGCGGGTTGAGAATATGTGAGAGGTGAGGGTTGGTATGTAGCTGGAGGTGTATGGTACGTGAGTGAAGATTTTGGACCTTGGGCCACCATTACTGCCTCTACTTCTTTCTTCTTTGATATACCCCATGACTGCAATGCTTTGTTCATGGCCAGCAACGCCTCACAATTGGTCACCATCCCACTCTTGATTCCTTCTTTAATCCTTTCTCCAAGTTTGATGATGTCAGAGAACTTGTGATTTTCGATGACCATTAGCCATTCATAATATTGGTGATCATGGGCCCTGATGAAGAATTTGTTCGTTTTCTCTTCCTCTAATGCCGGCCTAACTTTGCAGCTTCTGACCTATATCGAGTAGCATACTTGCGGAAATCTAAGTAGATATCAGTCCATTTCAATATCTTCATAGTGGCTTCACCAATATCCACATATTCTTTGAATAAAATGTGATTATAATCAACCTCAGATATAAAATCTAAGTAGACATGCCTGTAATTTAAATAGGCAATTTTTAGTGATCCTTTTATTTGAAACTTTCTGATAAAAAATCTCCTTATATCTTCCATAGTAGGTTTTTCTCTATAAAACTTTATATTAGAGTTAATCCACATTCTTGAGCCAAATTCACAAAAAAATTCTTAGCCAAGAAATAGATAGATGGCTTACCTAGGTGTGTACCATGTCAGATTTCTATCAGTGATTCATCATTGTTTAGAGGTCAATTGGGATTACATAGCAGCTGCAAAGATGGTTTCGATACTATTTCATCAATCCCTTTGTTACCCCCATGTGCACTTGTTATGTTTCCTACTAGTGGTGATATCAATAAATGCACGTCGATTGTAGTTGTGTTTTAGGATTGTGGGTTATGTATTTGGTTTAATTGTATTTTTTGGAGGAGACTTTGTGATTGATTAACATTTTCATCTGCCGGAATCTCATTCTAGCGGGGCGACTTGTCGAAATTTGAGGAAATTTTGGGTTGAGACGATACAAAACTTGTCTTGGGCTCTATATTATCTAGTAGTTTCTGTGGTTATAGATTTTAGATTTGTAGAGGTGAGAATTATGGAGCGGCTACTTGGGATTCCGGTGGAATGGGGTGGTTCTTTGTGGGCAGTGTTCTGTATAGTATCCATGTAGTTGGTGAGTTGAGGTGTAACGACTCGGCCAGTTGTTTCGAGAGTTATGGCCTGGTTCCCCATTTCTTGCTTCTTTTGTATTCTTCAACTGTATTTTGACTTATCGGGTTTGTCGGGTCCGGAGAGGTTTTTGAATGAATTGAGACACTTAATTTCTTATTAGAAGGCTTAAGTTGGAAAAGTTGGCTGAATGTTGACTTATGTGTAAACGACCCCAAATTTGAATTTTGATTGTTTAGTTAGCTCTGTATTGGACTTGGGAGCGTGTTCTAAATATGATTTGGAGGGCCGTCGTAGAATTAGAATTTGCAAAAGTTGAAATTTTGGCAAATTTGGCCGGTAGTAAATTTTTTTATATCATGGTCGAAATGGAATTTTGGAAGTTAAAATAGGTTCGTTGGTGTCATTTTTGACTTGTGTGCATAATGTTAGGTCATTCGGACGTGGTTTAGTAGGTTTTGGCATTTTTTTGGAATACGGAAGTTTAGAAGTTTTTAAGCTTGAAAATGAGTGTAATTTGTTGTTTTGATCTTTTTTTTGGAAAATTCGAAGGTTCGACTAAGTTTGTATGATGTTATGGAATACGTTGGTATATTTAATTGAGGTCCTAAGGGCCTCGGGTTGATTTCTGGTTATTAACATAACAAGTTTGGAAATAAAAAAAGTTGCTGAAGTTGGAACTCAGATGTCATGACCGCACCTGCGGAACGGGAGCTGCAGGTGCGAGCCCGCAAAAGCGGCCAAGGTTGAGATGGGCAGAGGGCACATGTGCGATGGCATTCCAGCACCTGCGGAGCATAAGCGCACCTAAGGGCGCAAGTCTAAGCCAAGATCGCAAAAACATAATGAATTCCGCACCTGCGTAAGCGCATATGCGGTCTTTAGGACACAGGAGCAAGGTCAGCATTGTAAGTGGGTTCCGTACATGTGATGGATTTTCCGCAGGTGCGGTGTCGCAAAAGTGGACAAGTGGACCATAGGTCCGGTTTCAGTGGACAAAAGGTATAAAAAGGGGACTTCATTTTTTTTGCTCATTTCCACCATTTTCAATTCAGACCTTGGAGCTTTTAGCGTGGTTTTTGAAGGGGATTCAAGGGTTTTCAGTGAAGTAAGTTGTTTGACCTCTATTAATGTTAGTTATGTTGTTATCCCGTTGATTTCCCGCCGAATTAATAAGATTTTTGAAGTGAAATAAGGGGTTAGGGCTTGGGTTTTTGGAAAGAGTAATTTGGGGATTTGGGGACCCAAATGATGTCGAATTTTGATGAAATTGGTATTGGGTAGACTCGTGAGTGAATGAGCTTTCTAGTTTTGTGATTTTCGTTGGATTTCGAGACATGGGCCCGTGGGGCGGGTTTGAGTGAATTTAGGGATTTGGCTTATAATTTGGTATTTTTCTTGTTGAATTGTTTCCTTTAGCCTATATTGATCGTATTGTAATTTCTTGTGGCTTGATTCAGGGGCAAGGGCATTGCGGAGTAGGATTTTGCTCGGTTTGAGGTAAGTAACACTTTTCAAATATGGTTATGAGGGTTCGAAAAGCCGAACTGGCAGTTATGTGGTTAGTATTGAGGTGATGCACATGCCAAGTGACGGGCGTGCGGGCATGCACCGTGAGCATCGTAACCTTGTTCATTTCATGGCACCATTTAATGACTCTTTCTTGTTGATATCCGTGTTTCCGTTATGTGATAAAGTAACTAAGGGTTAAAACATGTTACATATTATGTTAGGGATTCAAGCTAATACTATTGGGACCCCTAGTGGTCGTTTCCTACTATCATTTCATTGTTATTTTGTACTCAGTCATATTCATGCATTTAATATCATATCTCGGTCTCAATTATTATTATTGGCGTAGCATATCATTGTTTCTGGGCTAGTTTCCATGACATTGTGAGCCCATGGGTGAGACTGGAGAGTGATGACTGAGTGAGGCTGAGAGCCTGATTATGAATGAGTGTTATGGGGTCGTGATGAACACCATAGCAGTTATATTAATTATGAGAGCATGTGGGCCGTATGAGCCCCTTCGGAGTCTGCACACCCCTTGTGGGTGCGAATGATATTATTGAGGGATGGATTTTCCTCGACATGGATTTGTCCGAAGTATTGATATCTTGAGATGGATTTCTCCACAGAGTTGGATTACCCATTTTTCCTCAGTACTGGGTGACTTATAGTCAGTGATGAGTATGTTCCGGGATGGATTTTCCTAGGCTGAATAGCCGTACACGATACCGAGTGATTGAGTATTAATTATATATGCATGGAGATGGATTTCTCCATAGGGTTGGTTTGCCTTTTCTTTGTCCGTACTGAGTGACTACAACCAGTGTTGTATATGTACCGAGATGGATTTACCTGGGCCAGATGGCCATATTCAGTATCAAGATTGAGTACTTAAGAGTGGGAGTACATTATGCATTTCATATAGTTGGTGAATTGGCATGTAGAGGCAGTTGAGTTAAATATCTTAAACTATTCAGACATGTATTTACCTTATTACATTGAGCTGTCTATTTAACCGGAAGCATGCATATGTTTCTATACGCTGTTTCTATTATATCTATTGAGGTTGAGTTCATCACCACATTTCATTCCATAGTTTGGACTCGTTACTTACTGAGTTGGTGTACTCACGTTACACCGTGCATCTTGTATGCAGATCCAGGCACTCTTGGTCCTAGTGGCAGTCGTTAATCGAGACTTCAGGCATTAGAAGACTATCGAGGTATCTACACAGTGTTCGCATGTCTTGACTCTCCATCTCTATCTTTAGATGTATTTCAGTTTTTTTCGTTGAATGCTGTAATAGACTATGTTTTCCTTTGGATGTTCATGCACTCAGTGACACCTTGATTTTGGGATGGATTGTATCTTATATTGGAAATTTCTTATGTTCAAATAGTTTCTTTAAATGTTAAAAGCTTCCGTTAAATATTTTAAAACTTACTGTTGTTGTGTCAGTTCGTTGTGTTGAGGTTGTCCCAGTTCTACGATAGTCGGTATCATGACGGATTGAGTTTGGGTCATGACATTAGGTGGACTAGTTTTTAGTAGGTTTTTTGTTGGATTCTCATTGTTTGAGGACAATGGGCCAGGGGGAGCTGGCAGGGGTATGGGATGTGAGTCGTTCGGGTGTTGTCCTAACAAATCTTTTGATAGTATCATTGGTTAGAGAGAAGAAATAGAATTCAATCTTTAGTTTAACTATGTTCAGTTAGTTACCATAAACTCATATTTAGCCCATACTTTCTGATGTTTAATAGCAACACAAAAAATTACATAAATATTCAGTACTCAGCGAGACTAAATTATAATTTCATGTAGAATGAAATTGTTAGAACATGCGTAGCGGAAACAAGCATAAACATATGTATCCCAAACATTTAAACTAAACAATGATTTAATTGCAGAGATAGAAGCACTATCGAAACTGTTGCACAAATCGTTCACCGGGCAAGAATTCAGGACTACAATCTTCTGCAATGCTCCTAATATTGTCTAGGATGAAATTATTTGTGTGGTAAAATAATACTACTCCGAAGAGTAAGTTATTAGATGGAACTAGTCTTCTATTTCTAGACCCGAAATTAAGCAAAAACCCAGGCCAAAATCTTGTAGGATTCTGCTATGTGTAGTGGAATCCATTCTAACTCAAATCGAGAACTTTTCTCCCAAGTCACTTTCTACTCAAGTCTGCCAAAGTTTTTACTAGGTATAATAGGGACCACATAAATAATAAGAGGTTACCAATTACAATATTAATTCGAAATTCAGATGAATTAATTCCCGCTACTATAATTAATCATAGTTTATGCCACTAAAAAACTACAATTGAACTCCTCAATTTGAATATCAAAATTCACCAATACTTATTGTAACTCCCCATGTTAAGATTACAAATACTAGATAATTAAATAAATAACTCATAATTTAATTTAATCAACTAATTAAGGGTATGTTTGGTATGAAGGTGAAAAATATTTTTCAATTTTTCCATGTTTGGTTGGCTTAAATATTATAGAAAATATTTTTCTCATGAACTCATTTTCTTCGATTGGAAAAAAATATTTTCCCTGACAAGAGAAGGGAAAATATTTTTCAAACTCTTTTCTAACCTTCCTACCATTCCCCATCCGCACCAACCCCCACCAATTCACCCCCATAACCCCACCCCACCCCCGCCCCCACCCTCAACCCCCCACCTCACTATAAATAAAATATTATTAATAGTATTTTCTTTTCATGTTACAGATAGATTATTTTTATTTTCATTTTAAAAATGAGTATTTCTTTTCATGATATATATATATAACAAGGGAGTACTTTCTTTTCATGATATAAAGATTTTTTTTCTTCATTTCAACAAAATGACGTAGTAAAAGTATACTCTTTCATTTCAACAAAATGATGTACTCTCTTCCTTCCAATTTATGTGAAGCTATTTGACTGGGCACGAAGTTTAAGAGAAAATGAAAGAATTTTGAAATTTGTGGTCCTAAACAAGTTAAAAAGCGGCCCAGAGTATTTGTTTGGTTATAAAAGCTTCTCATTAATGGTAGAATCATAAATTTAAGCTAAATTGTTGCCAAATTTAGAAAGGGTTCATTCTTTTTGGAACAGACAAAAAAGAAATAGGTTCACATAAACTGGAACGGGGAGAGTAGTAAAAAGTAATTTCTTTTATTTCAACAAAATGAGTATTTTCTTTTCATGATGTAGAAAAAGTATTTTCTTTCATTTAAATAAAATGAGTATTTTATTTTCATATTGTAGAAATAGTGCTTTGTTTTTCAATTCGAAAAAGAGTTTTTTTTTTAGAAATATGAAACACTAATTTCTAGGTGTCACGACCCAATCCAGTCGTGATGGCGCCCAACAATCAAGCTAGGCCAGCCAAACCAACAGTTTAATTATAACACAATACCAGTCCCCAAATGGACAACCCAAGAAGAATATATGAGTTTAAGAACTCCAATAATAATAATACTGAACAAAAGTACTGACACTCCCAAAGATCCGGAGTCACAAGTCTAGAGCCTCTAACAAAACCCAACAGGAAATAGAGAGTACGATATAGAAGTACTCAAGTCCGAATACAAAATATACAATAACAACTGGAATGAGAGGAGAAGCTAGGCTCTGCGAACGTAGGCAGCTACCTCAGCAACTCGATGTGACAATGTAAACGCTGGAGATGTCCGTCTACTGCTCCTGTGTACCTGAGTCTGCACACAAAAGGTGCAGGGAGTAGAGGTGAGTACTAAGTACTCAGTGAGTAACAAATATATATAAGTAGCTGAGAGTAAGAAATCCACAAAATACCACAATATGAAGCTACACTACAGTCCGAATCTCCTACGAACTAGCAGCAACAATACAATACAGCTACCACAGAGTAATTCAACAAATACGGATGCAATGCAATGCACATAACCGCTACGGCGTGTAGCCCGATCCAATTTAACGTCGACGGCGCTCACTGGGGGTGTGTACAGACTCCGGAGGGGCTCCTACAGCCCAAGCGCAATACTGCTGCGGCGTGCAGCCCGATCCTCATATCAACCACTGCGGCGTGCAGCCCGATCCCATACTCAGTCCACAATAAGCAAATAAGTCACAAAACAATTTATTATCCTTAATTCCAGTTCTCAATTCATAATTTATGAAAAATACTTTAACTTTATTAAATTTGTAAAAGCCGGTGACTTAGCATTTCAAAAGTGTGATTAAATTTCCAGGACTGAGATCAGTGATTTAAGCAATTTTAGCTATCACATAAATATTGTCCTCTAGGGACGCTACAGATCGGCACAAGGCCCCAAACAAGGCTTACAGCCCACAAATATAGCAATTTCAGTGTATTTCCAACACTAACAACATATTATTCATTTCCGGGATGGACCAAGTCTCGATCCCCAATCACAATCAATCCCGCACCTGCCACGGTGTGCGAGCCACGCCCTATTAGCATCACAATGTGCTAAGCCGGGGTTTCGAACCCTCAGGCTACAATATACACAAACTACTCACCTCTAGCCGGTCGTAGTCTCGTCCGCGATGCCTTTTCCTTTGAATTTCGTTGCCTCGTGTGTAGAATCTAGTCAAACCACAATAATTATATCAAATACGGGTCAAAGAATCATAACCCACTTCAATCTATATGAAATTCGCATAATTACACTAAGTTGGTAAAACCCGACTTTCGGTACGATTCTCGAAAAATTACGAAAGTCACATATTCGGAACCCTCATCTCAATACGAGTCTAAGCATATCAATTTTACCAAATTCGGACTCCATTTGCTCATTCAAAACCTTGATTTTCTAAAGTTCAAGCCTAGGGTTAAATCTTCCATGAATCACCCCAAATTCTTCCATTTTCATGATATAATTGCATAATAATACCAATACTAATCATAGTTTAAGTCCATAGTTGCTTACCCGATGATTTCCCTTGAGTTTCTCTTCAAAATCGCCTAAATCGCCTCCTTAAGCCGAGACCCAAATGTGTGAAATGTTTCTGAAATTTTCTAACTTCGATACAATTAACTCACTGCGATTTTCGCTTCTGCGGATAGAATTCCGCTCCTGCGAGTCCGTATCCGCGACCAGATGGTCGCTTCTGCGAATCCAGGCCTTTTTGGCCAATTCCGCTCCTGCGATGCACGGACCGCTTCTGCGGGTCCGCTTCTGCGGAAGGTCTTCCGCTCCTGCGGAATGTTCCGCTTCCGCGACCAAGAGTCCTCTTCAGCGGACTCGCCTCTGCGATCAAACATCCGCTTCTGCGGATTTTCCCAAGACGGCTCAAGACCGCTTCTGCGATCGACCTCTCGCACCTGCGAAGCCGCCCCTGCGGACCAGGCTCCGCTTCAGCGGTCGACTCCGCTTCTGCGCCTCATGGTCCGCTCCTGCGGAGTCGCTCCTGCGCTCCCATTTCCGCAGGAGCGAAAACAACAGAGGCAGTGCACAAATTTTCTGCAATTTTCCATATTTCTCCCGATTAACCATCCGAAAACACCCCGAGGCCCCCGGGACCTCATTCAAACACACCAACACATCCTAATTCCTTATTCGAACTTGTTCCAATCATAAAAACACCATCCTAAACATCAAAATCACCAATTATCCACGGATTCAAGCCTAAGTTTCTTCAAAACTTTCAAAACTAACATTCAATCCAAAACCCGATCAAACGATGTCCGAATGACCTGAAAATTTGCGGACATATCCAAAATCACATAACGAAGCTACAGAAATTGTCGGAATTCCATTCCGACCCCCGGATCAAAATATCACCTACCATCCGGATTTCGCCAAAATTCAACATTCGCCAATTCCAACTTAAAACTACACCGGACCTCCGAATTCAATTCCGATTGTTCTCCTAAGTCATAAATGATCCCCCGGAACTAGTCAAATCATCAGAATCCGGTTCCGAGCACTCTAACTCGATAGTCAACTCTTGGTTGACTTTTTCATATTCAAGCTTTCTTCAAACATGCTATTTGTTTCATTTTCAATTCAAATCACTTCTAACTCACCCGATATACTCTAATACTGATATAAAAGCATAAGATATGTAAATGCAAGGTAACAGGATGGTAATTACCATAACGACGGGCCGGGTCATTACATTCTCCCCAACTTAAACAAACGCTCTTCCGCGAGCGGGTTAAGAAACATACCTGGAGTATCAAACAAGTGTGGATATCTGCTCCGCATCTCCTCTTCGGTCTCCCAAGTTGCTTCCTCCACGGGACGATCTCTCCACTGCACTTTCACTGAAGGTATATCCTTGGATCTAAGCTTACGAACCTGTCGACCCAAAATGGCTACTGGTTCCACATCCTGTATCGTGCTGAAGTCCAACACATGAGACGGGTCTCCGACATACTTCCGGAGCATAGATACATGGAACACCGGGTGAACTCCCGACAAACCGGGTGGCAAAGCAAGCATATAAGCCACCTCCCCAACTTTCCTAAGCACCTCAAAAGGTCCAATGAACCTCGGGCTCAACTTTCCTTTCTTTCCAAACCTCATAACACCCTTCATAGGCGAAACTTTCAGCAACACCTTCTCTCCTACTGAATAAGACACATCTCGGACCTTCCGGTCTGCATAACTCTTCTGACGCGACTGAGCTGTGCGAAGTCTCTCCCGAATCACCTTTACCTTGTCTAAGGCATCTTGGACTAACTCTGTCCCCAACAACCTAGCCTCGCCGGGCTCGAACCAACCAACTGGAGACCTACACCGCCTCCCATATAAAGCTTCATACGGTGCCATCTGAATGCTGGACTGATAGCTATTATTGTAAGCAAACTCCGCCAAAGGCAAATAATCAGCCCACGAACCACCAAAATCAATGACACAAGCACGCAACATGTCCTCCAATATCTGAATAGTACGCTCAGACTGCCCATCCGTCTGTGGATGAAATGCTGTGCTCAACTCTACCTGTGAACCCAACTCTCGCTGAAATGTCCTCTAGAACTGAGATGTGAACTGGGTACCTCTGTCTGATATAATGGAAATAGGAACTCCATGCAATCTCACTATCTCACGGATGAATATCTCTGCCAACCGCTCCGAGGTATAGGTAGTACACACCGGGATGAAGTGAGCTGACTTAGTCAACCTATCCACCACCACCCAAACTGAATCAAACTTCCTCGCTATCCGAGGGAGTCCACTAACAAAGTCCATCGTTATTCTTTCCCACTTCCACTCCGGAATATCAATACGCTGGAATACACCACCAGGTCTCTGATGCTCATACTTGACCTGCTGACGGTTTAGACACCGAGCCACATGGCTCACAATATCTTTCTTCATCTTTCTCCACCAGTAATGCTGCTTCAAATCCTGATACATCTTCGCGGCTCCTGGATGAATAGAGTACCGCGAGTTGTGGGCCTCCTCCAATATCAACTCACGAAGGCCTTCAACATTGGGCACGCATATCCGGCCCTGCATCCGCAATACACCCTCACTATCAATAGTGACATCTCTGGCATCATCTTGTTGAACTCTGTCCTTAAGGACAAGTAAGTGTGGATCATCATACCGGCGCTCTCGAATACAATCATATAAAGAAGAACGAGCTACTACACAAGCCATCACCCGACTGGGCTCAGAAATATCCAGCCTTACCATCTGATTAGCTAACGCCTGAACATCAACTGCTAGGGGTCTCTCCCCAACTGGAATATACGCCAAACCGCCCATACTAATAGCCTTCCGGCTCAATGCATCAGCCACTACATTGGCTTTCCCGGATGATACAAGATAGTAATATCATAGTCTTTAAGCAATTCAAGCCATCTCCGCTGCCTCAAATTTAGATCTTTTTGCTTAAACAAATGCTGAAGGCTGCGGTGGTCCGTATATACATCACAAGATACACCATATAGATAATGCCTCCAAATCTTCAAGGCATGAACAATAGCAGCTAACTCCAAATCATGAACAGGGTAGTTCTTCTCGTGGGGCTTTAGCTGACGAGAAGCATATGCAATAACTCTACCCTCCTGCATCAACACACAACCGAGTCCAACTCTGGAAGCATCACAATACACCGTATATGACCCCGAGGCCGATGGTAACACAAGTACTGGAGCCGTGGTCAAAGCCTCCTCGAGCTTCTGAAAGCTCTCTTCACATTCATCAGACCACACAAATGGAGCATTCTTCTGTGTCAGCTTAGTCAACGGTGAAGCAATAGATGAGAAATCCTGAACAAACCGACGATAATAGCCTGCCAAGCCGAGAAAACTCCGAATCTCTGTAGCTGAGGAAGGTCTGGGCCAATTCTGCACTGCCTCGACCTTCTGAGGATCAACCCTAATACCATCACTGGACACTATATGTCCCAGAAAACCCACAGTATCAAGCCAGAACTCACACTTAGAGAATTTTGCATAAAGCTTCTCTTCCCTCAACCTCTGCAATGCCACTCTCAAATGTTGTGCATGCTCCTCCTGGCCGCGTGAGTATACCAGGATATCATCAATAAACACAATCACAAAAGAATCAAGGTACGGCCGAAATACACTATTCATCAAGTGCATGAATGCTGCTGGGGCATTAGTCAGCCCGAAAGACATCACCAGGAACTCGTAGTGCCCATATCACGTCCTGAACGCTGTCTTCATAATATCCGAGTCCCTGATCTTCAACTGATGATAGCCCGATCGAAGATCAATCTTAGAAAATACACTAGCTCCCTGGAGCTGATCAAATAGGTCCTCAATACGAGGTAATGGGTACTTATTCTTCACTGTTACCTTGTTCAGCTGCCTGTAATCAATACACATTCTCATTGTGCCATCTTTCTTCTTCACGAACAACACCGGTGCACCCCAAGGTGACACACTTGGACGAATGAAACCCTTATCTAAGAGTTCCTGAAGCTGTTCTTTCAATTCTTTTAACTCTGCTGGTGCCATGCGATAGGGAGGAATAGAAATGGGTGAGTGTCCGGCACCAAGTCAATACCAAAATCGATATCACGGTCAGGCGGCATGCCTGGTAGGTCTGCTGGAAATACATCCGGAAACTCCCTCACAATGGGGACCGAATCAAGACTGGGTGTCTCAGCTTCAACATTTCTAATGAAGGCCAAATAAGATAAACAACCCTTGCCAATCATTCGTTGGGCCTTTATATAAGAAATCACCCTGTCGGACACATAATCGGTCAAGCCACGCCACTCGATCCTCGGATTACCTGGAATAGCTAGTGTGACTGTCTTGGCATGACAGTCCAGAATCGCATGGTAAGGAGATAGCCAATCCATGCCTAGAATTACATCGAAATCCACCATGCCTAGTAGTAATAAATCAACTCGGGTCTCCAGACCCCCAATAGTAATAATACAGGATCGATATACCTGATACACAACAACAGTATCCCCCACCGGGGTAGACACATGTACGGGCAAATCAAGAATACCACGGGTCATACCCAAATGATGTGCAAAGTAAGTAGAGACATAAGAATAGGTGGATCCGGGATCAAATAAGACATAAGCATCCCCGTGGCAGACTGAAATAATACCCGAAATAACCGCATCCGAAGCGCTAGCATCCTTCCCGTCCGAAGAGCATAGAAACGAGCCTCGCCTCCACCAGTACGATCCTCGCCTCCGGGGCGACCTCTAGATACCCGGCCACCAGCCCTAGCCGACCGTGCCGGCGCCGAAGAAACAGAGTAGAAGACGAAGGCCGATCCCTCCGCCGCGACCGCCTACGAAGCCACCGAGGACACTCTCTCCTCGATATGGCCCAAATCACCGCACTCAAAACAACGGCCCGAAGATGGAAGAAGGGGCTGCCGAGGACCCCTCACTACCGATGAATCTCGTGCCGAGGAAACAGGAGCGCAGCTCGAGCCGGAAGAGCACTCGCGTGCGGGCCGACTCGCCGGCGGCTCCGCCGACCCCGATAACCCTCGCCGGCCTTGACGACCACGATCGGATGAAACCCCACTGGACTCTGTACGTCCAGACTGATGAGATCCGAAGGAGCGACCTCTGCTATGCTGAAATTGGCCCCTAGACGGAGCACCACTGTAACTGCCAGCACCACGAGGCCTCTTAGCCTCTCTCTCCTCTCGCTCTCTGCGGCGATCTGTCCCAATGTGACGGGCAGCATCAACCACCTCCTCAAAGGTAACTGTCGAAACTCTCTCCCGGGTCATCAATATGCGGATGGGATAAATAAGACCATCAATAAATCTCCGGATCCTCTCCCCGTCGGTAGGAACCATCCACATGGCATGACGGGCCAGCTGTGTGAATCTCATTTCGTACTGATTAACTGTCATCTCTCCCTGCTTCAACCACTCGAACTGACGTCGCAGCTCCTCTCTCTGAGACCGAGGCACGTACTTCTCCAAAAATACCGTGGAGAACTGCTGCCAAGTGAGGGGCACCGCCCCAGCGGGCCTACGCCTCTCGAAATCCTCCCACCACTGAAATGCTGCACCTGTGAACTGAAAAGTGGTGAATGAAACACCGCTGGACTCTAGAATACCCGCGGTGCGAAGCATGCGCCGACATCTGTCAAGAAAACACCGGGCATCCTCGCCCTCGGCTCCACCGAATGTCGGAGGCCGTAGCCTCTCAAATCTCTCCAAACGACGCCGCTCATCGTCGGGCATAACCGGAACCATATATGCAGGAGCCGGTGCAACGGGCGCAACCGGCCGAACCGGCTCGGGTGTGCGAGCCACGGGGGTCCGATTCCCTCCCCCTGCCCGTGAAGAAGATACCGCAGCAGTAGCAGCAACTACCCGTGCCAAGCTCGTGCACACCGATAATATCCGAGCCAAGGTCTCCCGAAGACCCGATATCGCAATAGGCACTACCGGTGCTCGAGCCCTGAGCCGCCGGAGCGTTCGCCGTCGGAATCCGGTCCCGAGTCCGGGCCACTCGGCGGGTCGGCCAGATGCCGGTGCCGGTGCTGCTGCTCTACCTCTACCACGACCACGGCCTCTAGGAGCCAATGGTGGTCGTCCGCCACGTCCGTTAGCTCGTGTTCTCGCCATCCGCGAGAGAATAGAATATGGAAAGATTTAATTTCATGATAACACAAATCGCACGATATGAATTCAAGAAAATGAGGTTTTTCCTAAAGTTTCTGTAGCCCTCCGAGGATAGATACGGACGTCTACGTACCGATCCGCGAAAGCCTACTAAACCGGCTCATGACTCGCGAGTCCTAATAACCTAGAGCTTTGATACCAACTTGTCACGACCCAAATCCGGTCGTGATGGCGCCCAACAATCAAGCTAGGCCAGACAGACCAACAATTACTGATTTCACAATACCAGTCCCCAAATGGACAACCCAAGAAGAATATATGAGTTTAAGAACTCCAATAATAATAATACCGAACAAAAGTACTGACACTCCCAAAGATCCGGAGTCACAAGTCTAGAGCCTCTAACAAAACCCAACAGGAAATAGAGAGTACGATATAGAAGTACTCAAGTCTGAATACAAAATATACAATAACAACTGGAATGAGAGGAGAAGCTAGGCTCTGCGAACGTAGGCAGCTACCTCAGCAACTCGATGTGACAATGTAAACGCTGGAGATGTCCGTCTACTGCTCCTGTGTACCTGAGTCCGCACACAAAAGGTGCAGGGAGTAGGGGTGAGTACTAAGTACTCAGTGAGTAACAAATATATATATGTAGCTGACAGTAAGAAATCCACAAAATACCACAATATGAAGCTACACTACGGTCCGAATCTCCTACGAACTAGCAACAACAATACAATACAGCTACCACAGAGTAATTCAACAAATACATATGCAATGCAATGCACATAACCGCTACGGCGTGTAGCCCGATCCAATTTAACGTCGACGGCGCTCACTGGGGGTGTGTACAGACTCCGGAGGGGCTCCTACAGCCCAAGCGCAATACTGCTGCGGCGTGCAGCCCGATCCTCATATCAACCACTGCGGCGTGCAGCCCGATCCCATACTCAGTCCACAATAAGCAATTAAGTCACAAAACAATTCATTTTCCTTAATTCCAGTTCTCAATTCATAATTTATGAAAAATACTTTAACTTTATTAAATTTGTAAAAGCCGGTGACTTAGCATTTCAAAAGTGTGATTTCAATTTCCAGGACTGAGATCAGTGATTTAAGCAATTTTAGCTATCACATAAATATTGTCCTCTAGGGACGCTACAGATCGGCACAAGGCCCCAAACAAGGCTTACAACCCACAAATATAGCAATTTCAGTGTATTTCCAACACTAACAACATATTATTCATTTCCGGGATGGACCAAGTCTCGATCCCCAATCACAATCAATCCCGCACCTGCCACGGTGTGCGAGCCACGCCCTATTAGCGTCACAATGTGCTAAGCCGGGGTTTCGAACCCTCAGGCTACAATATACACAAACTACTCACCTCTAGCCGGTCGTAGTCTCGTCCGCGATGCCTTTTCCTTTGAATTTCGTTGCCTCGTGTGTAGAATCTAGTCAAACCACAATAATTATATCAAATACGGGTCAAAGAATCATAACCCACTTCAATCTATATGAAATTCGCATAATTACACTAAGTTGGTAAAACCCGACTTTCGGTACGATTCTCGAAAAATTACGAAAGTCACATATTCGGAACCCTCATCTCAATACGAGTCTAAGCATATCAATTTTACCAAATTCGGACTCCATTTGCTCATTCAAAACCTTGATTTTCTAAAGTTCAAGCCTAGGGTTAAATCTTCCATGAATCACCCCAAATTCTTCCATTTTCATGATATAATTGCATAATAATACCAATACTAATCATAGTTTAAGTCCATAGTTGCTTACCCGATGATTTCCCTTGAATTTCTCTTCAAAATCGCCCAAATCGCCTCTAAAGCCGAGACCCAAATGTGTGAAATGTTTCTGAAATTTTCTAACTTCTGATACAATTAATTCACTGCGATTTTCGCTTCTGCGGGCCATTTTCCGCCCCTGCGGAACCGCTTCTGCGACCAATTGGTCGCTTCTGCGAATCCAGGCCTTTTTGGCCAATTCCGCTCCTGCGATGCACGGACCGCTTCTGCGGGTCCGCTTCTGCGGAAGGTCTTCCGCTCCTGCGGAATGTTCCGCTTCCGCGACCAAGAGTCCGCTTCAGCGGACTCGCCTCTGCGATCAAACATCCGCTTCTGCGGATTCTGCGAAGGCCGCCTCTGCGGCTCCACGCCCGATTCCGCGATGCCGCTTCAGCGGCTCCATTTCCGCTTCTGCGGTCGCCGCTTCTGCGGCTCATTTCCGCTTCCGCGCACCCGCTCCTGCGCCCAAAATTCCGCAGGAGCGGAAACAACAGAGGCAGTGCACAAATTTTCTGCAATTTTCCATATTTCTCCCGATTAACCATCCGAAAACACCCCGAGGCCCCCGGACCTCATTCAAACACACCAACACATCCTAATTCCTTATTCGAACTTGTTCCAATCATAAAAACACCATCCTAAACATCAAAATCACCAATTATCCACGGATTCAAGCCTAAGTTTCTTCAAAACTTTCAAAACTAACATTCAATCCAAAACCCGATCAAACGATGTCCGAATGACCTGAAAATTTGCGGACATATCCAAAATCACATAACGAAGCTACAGAAATTGTCGGAATTCCATTCCGACCCCCGGATCAAAATATCACCTACCATCCGGTTTTCGCCAAAATTCAACATTCGCCAATTCCAACTTAAAACTACACCGGACCTCCGAATTCAATTCCGATTGTTCTCCTAAGTCATAAATGATCCCCCGGAACTAGTCGAATCATCAGAATCCGGTTCCGAGCACTCTAACTCAAAAGTCAACTCTTGGTTGACTTTTCATTTTCAAGCTTTTCTTCAAACATGCTATTTGTTTCATTTTCAATCCAAATCACTCCTAACTCACCCGATATACTCTAATACTGTTTTAAAAGCATAATATATGTAAATGCAAGGTAACGGGGTGGAAATTCCCGTAACGACGGGCCGGGTCGTTACATTCTCCCCAACTTAAACAAACGCTCGTCCGCGAGCGGGTTAAGAAACATACCTGGAGTATCAAACAAGTGTGGATATCTGCTTCGCATCTCCTGCTCGGTCTCCCAAGTTGCTTCCTTCACGGGACGACCTCTCCACTGCACTTTCACTGAAGCTATATCCTTAGATCTTAGCTTACGGACCTGTCGACCCAAAATGGCTACTGGTTCCACATCATAAGTCAAATCCTCATCTAGATGAATCGTGCTGAAGTCCAACACATGAGACGGATCTCCGACATACTTCCGGAGCATAGATACATGGAACACCGGGTGAACTCCCGACAAACTGGGTGGCAAAGCAAGCATATAAGCCACCTCCCCAACTTTCCTAAGCACCTCAAAAGGTCCAATGAACCTCGGGCTCAACTTTCCTTTCTTTCCAAACCTCATAACACCCTTCATAGGCGAAACTTTCAGCAACACCTTCTCACCCACCGAATAAGACACATCTCGGACCTTTCGGTCTGCATAACTCTTCTGACGTGACTGAGCTGTGCGAAGTCTCTCCTGAATCACCTTTACCTTGTCTAAGGCATCTTGGACTAACTCTGTCCCCAACAACCTAGCCTCGCCGGGCTCGAACCAACCAACTGGAGACCTGCACCGCCTCCCATATAAAGCTTCATACGGTGCCATCTGAATGCTGGACTGATAGCTATTGTTGTAAGCAAACTCCGCCAAAGGCAAATAATCAGCCCATGAACCACCAAAATCAATGACACAAGCACGCAACATGTCCTCCAATATCTGAATAGTACGCTCAGACTGCCCATCCGTCTGTGGATGAAATGCTGTGCTCAACTCTACCTGTGAACCCAACTCTCGCTGAAATGTCCTCCAGAACTGAGATGTGAACTGGGTACCTCTGTCGGATATAATGGAAATGGGAACTCCATGCAATCTCACTATCTCACGGATGAATATCTCTGCCAACCGCTCTGAGGTATAGGTAGTACACACTGGGATGAAGTGAGCTGACTTAGTCAACCTATCCACCACCACCCAAACTGAATCAAACTTTCTCGCTGTCCGAGGGAGTCCACTAACAAAGTCCATCGTTATTCTTTCCCACTTCCACTCAGGAATATCAATACGCTGGAATACACCACCAGGTCTCTGATGCTCGTACTTGACCTGCTGACAGTTTAGACACCGAGCCACATGGCTCACAATATCTTTCTTCATCTTTCTCCACCAGTAATGCTGCTTCAAATCCTGATACATCTTCGCGGCTCCTGGATGAATAGAATACCGCGAGCTGTGGGCCTCCTCCAATATCAACTCACGAAGGCCTTCAACATTAGGCACGCATATCCGGCCCTGCATCCGCAATACACCATCACTATCAATAGTGACATCTCTAGCATCATCATGTTGAACTCTGTCCTTAAGGACAAGTAAGTGTGGATCATCATACCGGCGCTCTCGAATACGATCATATAAAGAAGAACGAGCTACTACACAAGCCATCACCCGACCGGGCTCAGAAATATCCAGCCTTACCATCTGATTAGCTAACGCCTGAACATCAACTGCTAGGGGTCTCTCCCCAACTGGAATATACGCCAAACTGCCCATACTAATAGCCTTCCGGCTCAATGCATCAGCCACTACATTGGCTTTCCCGGATGATACAAGATAGTAATATCATAGTCTTTAAGCAATTCAAGCCATCTCCGCTGCCTCAAATTTAGATCTTTTTGCTTAAACAAATGCTGAAGGCTGCGGTGGTCCGTATATACATCACAAGATACACCATATAGATAATGCCTCCAAATCTTCAAGGCATGAACAATAGCAGCTAACTCCAAATCATGAACAGGGTAGTTCTTCTCGTGGGGCTTTAGCTGACGAGAAGCATATGCAATAACTCTACCCTCCTGCATCAACACACAACCGAGTCCAACTCTGGAAGCATCACAATACACCGTATATGACCCCGAGGCCGATGGTAACACAAGTACTGGAGCCGTGGTCAAAGCCTCCTTGAGCTTCTGAAAGCTCTCTTCACATTCATCAGACCACACAAATGGAGCATTCTTCTGTGTCAGCTTAGTCAACGGTGAAGCAATAGATGAGAAATCCCGAACAAACCGACGATAATAGCCTGCCAAGCCGAGAAAACTCCGGATCTCTGTAGCTGAGGAAGGTCTGGGCCAATTTTGCACTGCCTCAACCTTCTGAGGATCAACCCTAATACCATCACTGGACACTATATGTCCCAGAAAACCCACAGTATCAAGCCAGGACTCACACTTAGAGAATTTTGCATAAAGCTTCTCTTCTCTCAACCTCTGCAATGCCACTCTCAAATGCTGTGCATGCTCCTCCTGGCTGCGTGAGTATACCAGGATATCATCAATAAACACAATCACAAAAGAATCAAGGTACGGCCGAAATACACTATTCATCAAGTGCATGAATGCAGCTGGGGCATTAGTCAACCCGAAAGACATCACCAGGAACTCGTAGTGCCCATATCGCGTCCTGAACGCTGTCTTCATAATATCTGAGTCCCTGATCTTCAATTGATGATAGCCCGATCGAAGGTCAATCTTAGAAAATACACTAGCTCCCCGGAGCTGATCAAATAGGTCCTCAATACGAGGCAATGGGTACTTATTCTTCACTGTTACCTTGTTCAGCTGCCTGTAATCAATACACATTCTCATTGTGCCATCTTTCTTCTTCACGAACAACACCGGTGCACCCCAAGGTGACACACTCGGACGAATGAAACCCTTATCTAAGAGTTCCCGAAGCTGTTCTTTCAATTCTTTTAACTCTGCTGGTGCCATGCGATAGGGAGGAATAGAAATGGGCTGAGTGTCCGGCACCAAGTCAATACCAAAGTCAATATCTCTGTCAGGCGGCATGCCTGGCAGGTCAGCTGGAAATACATCCGGAAACTTCCCTCACAATGGGGACCGAATCAAGACTGGGTGTCTCAGCCTCAACATTTCTAATGAAGGCCAAATAAGATAAACAACCCTTGCCAATCATTCGTTGGGCCTTTATATAAGAAATCACCCCGTCGGACACATAATCAGTCAAGCCACGCCACTCGATCCTCGGATTACCTGGAATAGCTAGTGTGACCTGTCTTGGCATGACAGTCCAGAATCGCATGGTAAGGAGATAGCCAATCCATGCCTAGAATTACATCGAAATCCACCATGCCCGGTAGTAATAAATCAACTCGGGTCTCCAGACCCCCAATAGTAATAATACAGGATCGATATACCAGATCCACAACAACAGTATCCCCCACTGGGGTAGACACATGTACGGGCAAATCAAGAATACCACGGGTCATACCCAAATGATGTGCAAAGTAAGTAGAGACATAAGAATAGGTGGATCCGGGATCAAATAAGACAGAAGCATCCCTGTGGCAGACTGAGATAATACCTGAAATAACCGCATCTGAAGCGCTAGCATCCTTCCTGTCCGGAAGAGCATAGAAACGAGCCTGGCCTCCACCAGTACGATCCTCGCCTCTGGGGCGACCTCTAGATACCTGGCCACCAGTCCTAGCCGACTGTGCTGGCGCTGAAGAAACAGGAGTAGAAGACGAAGGCTGATCCCTCCGCTGAGACCGCTTACGAAGCCACTGAGGACACTCTCTCCTGATATGGCCCAAATCACCGCACTCAAAACAACGGCCTGAAGATGGAAGAAGGGGCTGCTGAGGACCCCTCGCTACCGATGAACCCTGTGCTGAGGAAACAGGAGCAGAGCTCTGAGCTGGAAGAGCACTCAGTGCAGGCTGACTCTGCTGACGGCTCTGCTGACCCTGATAACCCTGATGGCCCTGCCGACCACGATCTGATGAAACCCCACTGGACTCTGCACGTCCAGACTGATGAGACCTGAAAGAGCGACCTCTGCTATGCTGAAATTGGCCCCTAGACGGAGCACTACTATAACCGTTCTCTGCGACGATCTGTCTCAATGTGACGGGCAGCATCAACCACCTCCTCAAAAGTAACTACCGAAACTCTCTCCCTGGTCATCAATATGCGGATGGGGTAAATAAGGCCATCAATAAATCTCCGAATCCTCTCTCTGTTTGTAGGAACCATCCACATGGCATGACGGGCCAACTGTGTGAATCTCATTTCGTACTGATTAATCGTCATCTCTTCCTGCTTCAACCACTCGAACTGACGTCGCAGCTCCTCTCTCCGAGACCGAGGCACGTACTTCTCCAAAAATACCATGGAGAACTGCTGCCAAGTGAGGGGCGCTGCCCCAGCGGGCCTACGCCTCTCAAAATCCTCCCACCACTGGAATGCTGCACCTGTAAACCGAAAAGTGGTGAATGAAACACCGCCGGACTCTAGAATACCCGCGGTGCGAAGCATGCGCCGACATCTGTCAAGAAAACCCCGGGCATCCTCGCCCTCGGCTCCACCGAATGTCGGAGGCCGTAGCCTCTCAAATCTCTCCAAACGACGCCGCTCATCGTCGGGCATAACCGGAACCATATATGCAGGAGCCGGTGCAACGGGCGCAACCGGTACCGGCTCGGGTGTGCGAGCCACGGGGGTCCGATTCCCTCCCCCTGCCCGTGAAGAAGATACCGCAGCAGTAGCAGCAACTACTTGTGCCAAGCCTCTGCACACTGATAATATCCGAGCCAAGGTCTCCCGAAGACCCGCATCACGATCAGGCACTACCGGTGCCTGAACCTGAGCCGCCGGAGCGTTCGCCGTCGGAATCCGGTCCCGAGTCCGGGCCACCGGCGGGTCGCCAGATGCTCGGTGCCGGTGCTCGTCGCCCTACCTCTACCACGACCACGGCCTCTAGGTGCCAACGGTGGTCGTCCGCCACGTCCGTTTGCTCGTGTTCTCGCCATCCGCGAGAGAATAGAATATGGAAAGATTTAATTTCATGATAACACAAATCGCACGATATGAATCCAAGAAATGAGGTTTTTCCTAAAGTTTCTGTAGCCCTTCGAAGATAGATACGGACGTCTACGTACCGATCCGTGAAAGCCTACTAAACCGGCTCATGACTCGCGAGTCCTAATAACCTAGAGCTTTGATACCAACTTGTCACGACCCAAATCCGGTCGTGATGGCGCCCAACAATCAAGCTAGGCCAGCCAAACAAAACAGTTTAATTATAACACAATACCGGTCCCCAAATGGACAACCCAAGAAGAATATATGAGTTTAAGAACTCCAATAATAATAATACCGAACAAAAGTACTGACACTCCCAAAGATCCGAGTCACAAGTCTAGAGCCTCTAACAAAACCCAACAGAAATAGAGAGTACGATATAGAAGTACTCAAGTCCGAATACAAAATATACAATAACAACCGGAATGAGAGGAGAAGCTAGGCTCGGCGAACGTAGGCAGCTACCTCAGCAACTCGATGTGACAATGTAAACGCCGGAGATGTCCGTCTACTGCTCCTGTGTACCCTGAGTCTGCACACAAAAGGTGCAGGAGTAGGGTGAGTACTAAGTACTCAGTGAGTAATAAATATATAAAAGTAGCTGACAGTAAGAAATCCACAAAATACCACAATATGAAGCTACACTACGGTCCGAATCTCCTACGAACTAGCAGCAACAATACAATTCAGCTACCACAGAGTAATTCAGCAAATAAGTATGCAATGCAATGCACATAACCGCTACGGCGTGTAGCCCGATCCAATTTAACGTCGACGGCGCTCACCGGGGGTGTGTACAGACTCCGGAGGGGCTCCTACAGCCCAAGCGCAATACTGCTGCGGCGTGCAGCCCGATCCTCATATCAACCACTGCGGCGTGCAGCCCGATCCCATACTCAGTCCACAATAAGCAAATAAGTCACAAAACAATTCATTATCCTTAATTCCAGTTCTCAATTCATAATTTATGAAAAATACTTTAACTTTATTAAATTTGTAAAAGCCGGTGACTTAGCATTTCAAAAGTGTGATTAAATTTCCAGGACTGAGATCAGTGATTTAAGCAATTTTAGCTATCACATAAATATTGTCCTCTAGGGACGCTACAGATCGGCACAAGGCCCCAAACAAGGCTTACAACCCACAAATATAGCAATTTCAGTGTATTTCCAACACTAACAACATATTATTCATTTCCGGGATGGACCAAGTCTCGATCCCCAATCACAATCAATCCCGCACCTGCCACGGTGTGCGAGCCACGCCCTATTAGCGTCACAATGTGCTAAGCCGGGGTTTCGAACCCTCAGGCTACAATATACACACACTACTCACCTCTAGCCGGTCGTAGTCTCGTCCGCGATGCCTTTTCCTTTGAATTTCGTTGCCTCGTGTGTAGAATCTAGTCAAACCACAATAATTATATCAAATACGGGTCAAAAAATCATAACCCACTTCAATCTATATGAAATTCGCATAATTACACTAAGTTGGTAAAACCCGACTTTCGGTACGATTCTCGAAAAATTACGAAAGTCACATATTCGGAACCCTCATCTCAATACGAGTCTAAGCATATCAATTTTACCAAATTCGGACTCCATTTGCTCATTCAAAACCTTGATTTTCTAAAGTTCAAGCCTAGGGTTAAATCTTCCATGAATCACCCCAAATTCTTCCATTTTCATGATATAATTGCATAATAATACCAATACTAATCATAGTTTAAGTCCATAGTTGCTTACCCGATGATTTCCCTTGAGTTTCTCTTCAAAATCGCCCAAATCGCCTCTAAAGCCGAGACCCAAATGTGTGAAATGTTTCTGAAATTTTCTAACTTCCGATACAATTAATTCACTGCGATTTTCGCTTCTGCGGACCATTTTCCGCCCCTGCGGAACCTCTTCTGCGACCAATTGGTCGCTTCTGCGAATCCAGGCCTTTTTGGCCAATTCCGCTCCTGCGATGCACGGACCGCTTCTGCGGGTTCGCTTCTGCGGAAGGTCTTCCGCTCCTGCGGAATGTTCCGCTTCCGCGACCAAGAGTCCGCTTCAGCGGACTCGCCTCTGCGATCAAACATCCGCTTCTGCGGATTTTCCCAAGACGGCTCAAGACCGCTTCTGCGATCGACCTCTCGCACCAGCGAAGCCGCCCCTGCGGACCAGGCTCCGCTTCAGCGGTCGCCGCTTCTGCGGCTCCTGGTCCGCTTCAGCGCACCCGCTCCTGCGCCCAAAATTCCGCAGGAGCGGAAACAACAGAAGCAGTGCACCAGTTTCCGCAATTTTCCATATTTTTCTCCCGATTAACCATCCGAAAACACCCCGAGGCCCCCGGGACCTCATTCAAACACACCAACACATCCTAATTCCTTATTCGAACTTGTTCCAATCATAAAAACACCATCCTAAACATCAAAATCACCAATTATCCACGGATTCAAGCCTAAGTTTCTTCAAAACTTTCAAAACTAACATTCAATCCAAAACTCGATCAAACGATGTCCGAATGACCTGAAAATTTGCAGACATATCCAAAATCACATAACGAAGCTACAGAAATTGTCGGAATTCCATTCCAACCCCCGGATCAAAATATCACCTACCATCCGGTTTTCGCCAAAATTCAACATTCGCCAATTCCAACTTAAAACTACACCGGACCTCCGAATTCAATTCCGATTGTTCTCTTAAGTCATAAATGATCCCCCGGAACTAGTCGAATCATCAGAATCCGGTTCCGAGCACTCTAACTCAAAAGTCAACTCTTGGTTGACTTTTCATTTTCAAGCTTTTCTTCAAACATGCTATTTGTTTCATTTTTAATCCAAATCACTCATAACTCACCCGATATACTCTAATACTATTTTAAAAGCATAATAGATGTAAATGCAAGGTAACGGGGTGGAAATTCCCGTAACGACGGGCCGGGTCGTTACACTAGGGGTGAGCATTCGCTTGGTTCGGTTCGGTTTGAAGAAATTAGGTTCGGTTATTTTGCTATCGTAGTAAACAAACCGAACTTAAATATGTTCGGTTCAATTCAGTTTTCTTATTTCGGTTCAGTTTTCGGTTTGAACATTATCATATTGGGCGTCTTCAATGTAATAATAGGACTGGCGAATTTATTGTTTTTTTTTTCAAAACTTCGAACTTCTTGGAAATATTGTGTTTATAAAAAAAATAGACTAAACTTTGCGTACTATTATGGATCATTAAATTCAAACATAGTATAAATTACAACTCTGTATGAAATTCTCCCGGTATACTATCATATACGCTATGGAAGTTTTAATAGAGGAAAAGTCATTAAGATTGGAAAGATGACGGACTTACACAATTGGGTTGAGTCTTTGATAGATTGGACATAATAGTATTAATTAAGAGAATTTTTCACAAAAGGTATTCATTAAGACCTAATTAGCAATAAATAGAAACCATTTCCTATATTACGTGATATAGATATGTTTTACGTTATTTTATGATGTATATAGTGTATTAAACGAATTGTATTCATTAATACAACATGAAATGACGCCGCACAAACAAGAATTCCTGTAAATCATGATTTATATTTAGGTGTATTAAGCTGTATTTAGCGGGGAAAAGTAACGTTTCAGCGCAAATCATGGGAAGGTGAATCTGTATTTAGGTGTATTAAGGTGTATTAAGCGGCATCATTTCACAAAAAACGGGTGTTATACCATAAATTAGTGAGAGAAAAATATTTTGTACCATCTAATAAGGCTTAAATATAGGAAAGTATTAAATTTAAATTTTTTCTACAAAATAAAAAAGGTTATTATATTATTTAAAATCTTAAAAAGGTATTTATATGTTATAAATATGGTACTAACCAATTCTATAGGTGGTAAAATTTCCATTAATTTATTACCTATGCCTTAGCCTATATATAACTTAAAGAACCTAGATGATAATAATTCGGTTTTTTGGTTAACCGAACTAAATATTTAATAACAGAAAACTTAACCGAAAAACTAAAATTTCAAAATTTTAAATCGAAATCGACCGAACAAACCGAATAACTGAAATTGAAATAAAAATATTTTTGGTTCGGTCGGTTTCTTCGGTCCTGACCGAAATATGCTCACCCCTGCTAATTTCAATATTTTTTTGCACAAAAAAGTAAACAAACACATTAGTTCTTTTGGGTTTGTGTAAATTTTTAGAAGAATAATTAAACTCTTGAAGAAAATAAAGTCTTGAAAGTATTAGGTATTTTTTCCCTACTATTGGGGGGGGGGGGAGGAGGGGAAAGCAAGGAAACATAGGGACTTGGGGGAAGGGCTTGAAGAGAGTAGCATACAAATTATTTTTCTAATTTCTACTCTTTAACCAAACACAACAGATATTTTTCGAAAAAATATTTTGACTCACTAACCAAATAAAGGAAAATAAGTGCTAAAATTACTCTTTTTTCATGAAACATTTTGCTTCATACTAAACACACCGTAAATTCTTTGTAATTCTGCTTAAACTATTTCATGTGACGGATACAAATTCCCGGCCGATTTTTACACGAAAACATATAAGCTTACATAATGGGTATTATCAAACTCAAGGTCGAGTTACAAATTCTATCAGCTAATTATTATTTCAGAAATATTATTTATTATTGTCCAATCTCTCTCTCTCTCTCTCTCTCTCTCTCTCTATATATATATATATATATATATATATATATATATATATATATATATATATATATATATATATATATATATATATATATATATATATATATATATATAAATCTTTTATTTGGTCCGTTCAATATATACTAAGTATACTAGCACAAGAAGTTGGAGTAAAACATCTCCCATAATCAAGATAAATTGTACTTTAATCTTGTGCTATAATCATCAAGATGTTTTGCTCAACAATTTCTTCGATTGTGAACATAGTTTATTAATTATGAGAAACGATAATTTAATCTTCTAAGGCTCCATACACTAAATCGTCTACTACATAACTAATGGACACACATATAATAAATAATCTAATCAATATAATGCTTTATTAAATTGAATAAATTAAATAAATAATTGAAATAGTATATCCCAACAGGAGCAACTCAAACAAAAAAGAGGAACTTGATACAAGGCTCTGGCGAAAACAAGTTATAGTATGGTTAGTATTAATAAGAGGAATGATCTAGTATTATCAGTTATAGTTTGAATAGAAGAAAATGATGACAAAGATATCAGTAATTTTTTTACAGCTTGTCCTATGTTATATCTTACTGATCTCTTATGAAAAGGCTCATATAACTAAATGAAAAAAAAATTGAAAAAAAAAAAATTGGTTTAGTGCGTCATAAGTAGAGCCGTCAAAATGGGCTTGGCCCGTAAGGCCATCCCAACAAAACCCACTATTTGGGTAGGGCTGGGTTGGAATTTTTTTAGCCCATTTAAAATTGAAGCTTTTAAGCCCGGCCCAAGTCAACTCTCTGGCCCTTGAGGCTTGATTGAGGCTGGACCTGGGCTGGCCCGTGGGCCAAAAATTAATTAAATTCAAATTGAAATATTTTTAAAAAGTAAAAACTAAAAAATTATAACTATAATCCATATTATTCAACCTTAGATTGCTCATCTACCCTACCATATCAACTAGAATTATATTTTTGATATGCATATAGTATGACGAGATTTATTATTCTTTTGCTTCATTAACAACGAACTAGGAAAGCTTTAAGTCAATAATGTTTTTTCCAAAAGAAAATATTACTTTAACTAGCCAATGATCAATTAGGTTACTTTAATATAATATTAGTTATTAAATTTCTATTCAGCATAGAAAAAGGTCAAGTTTTGATACCCAAAGAAAATTGACAACATTAAATAATTTCTTGAGTTTTAAAAATTCTTGGGCTACAATAATGAAATCAACAAATAATGTTAAACCTAAATTAAAAAATCTTAATGTATAAACTTATTGAAACAATTCCTGAAACCTAAGGAAGTGAAAGAAAAGTACTAAAAAAATATTTATGTAACATTAAAAAAAGAAGAGCTAGAGATAAAGAAAATTTACATTTCAAATTACGAGATCTCTTGTCAAATAAGAAGATTCTTGTACACTCTAAATATACAAAAGTCATTCATATGATTAAGAGATTATGTCACGAAAAAATATCTAAAGATTTGGAGAAATATTTTTTTTTTTAAATATTGAAGGGTCGGCCCGCTCTAGACCGTAGCCCTCTTAAGGCTGGGCTGAACTGGCCATTTTAAGGCCCATATAGATGGAGGGCCAACCCGTCCTAGCACATTAAATTTAAAAGCCCATGAAGCTTGGGTTGGGTTGGGCTGGGGTAGCCCATTTTGACAGCTCTAGTCATAAAATGATAATTTTGGCGAGTCTTTTCTATCTCAGTATGCGGTATTAAATCAATGAATGTCCAAAGGTATATTTAAATCTGCCCGGTGCCCACAAAAAAAAAACTAATTAAATTTGCAAGATATTCAATTTCTCGTCTTTTTTTTTTTTTGTATGAAAAAAATAAAAAAAAGAGCCACAATTAAGTTTGTCCCCACTCCCCTCATAAAGGAAACTGCAAAATGTTCAGCAAAAGCAGGTAAAGAAATGAAACAAGTAAAAATTAATATCTCTAATATTGAGTCACCGTTGAAGTACAATTAATATGTGATATTCTCTCTAACTAGAGGGCTTACAATAGAATAGAATAAAACTGAATAAAATAAGCAAGATATTGAATGCCTATATATTATGATTCCTTCTGAATAAGTATTATTTTTTCCAGCCTCTGACCCTATAACTAATCTAGGACTTGGATAAAGTCCGTCCAGGTGCCCATGAATAGACCTCAGGGTGCAAAGCACCATTAGTAATTACACTCTGTGGCAAGCTATAAATATCAGGAACATCAACCTGATGACGTTGATGATTCTTTTGGTAATGTTGGTTTTGAGCTGAAGCAGCAGCGACCATTTCATCGTCATCTAATGGCAAACGATCAAACGTCGCGTTCATAAAAGTTGCAGCCATAATCACCACTGGCCCTGAGGCTATAAGTGCACCCACTACACCCCCACCTATAACCTGTCCCTGAGCCCCTGCTAAGTAAATTGTTAGCCCTGTTACACCTGGTGGTGCTGGTGGTGGAAGGACTGACCCGAGCATCGACAGGATTTCAAACCGCCCGTGGAGTGTGACAATGGACCCTGACGT
This sequence comes from Nicotiana noctiflora, assembly GCA_032618575.1. Taxonomy (NCBI): domain Eukaryota; kingdom Viridiplantae; phylum Streptophyta; class Magnoliopsida; order Solanales; family Solanaceae; genus Nicotiana; species Nicotiana noctiflora. The sequence continues at coordinate 173,611 of JASVEL010002208.1, forward strand.
AGCTGGTTGGCGCAATGTCACGTTTGTCACACACCCTGTAGCACTCAGCACGCATATGCCACGTTGCTTCCTTCGAGCAAAATTCACTAAGCTTTCGTTCACATCACAGCCTGAATTCACCTCCATTGCGTGTGCTCGTAATGCATTAGCACTGTCCCTTGTAATAATGATTGGTGGTTTGGGCTTGTTCTTGGAGCCTGCTGGCCTGCCACGTGGTCGTCTTATGGAATCTCTCTCGCGTACAGGCACTGTTACCTTTGGCAAATTTGCAGTAACCATTAAACCATTTCCATCAATTCCAGGATTGTGGTTACCAATTTTGTCTAATTCTTGATTCTGGTTTATGGTCTCTTTGGTTGCACCAGTGGAGAAAGTGAGGTCTGCACTGCCAGCCATTTCTTTTACTCCACTCTTGTTTACAGAAACTGAAGAGAATACAAAGATTTTGGATTAATAATCTTTGTTTAAGTAACAGGTTTTGGAAGATAAATTTATTGCAGAACCAAAAAGAATGACTAGAGATTAGGAGATGGTTAAGTAAAGCTAATTAATAGTATACATAATTCGCTTTTTAGTTTATTCACCCAAATTCCTAACTCTCAACAGATCCCCCCTTTCATGTTGAATGCCTTCACAAACATATACCAACATCTCATCTTAATTATACTCTACTTGGCCCACACTACATTGCACATTGAGTAATTATCTGTCACAGAATTCATTAAATTACAAACCAGATATGCTAGATTTACACTGCAAAAGGTTGAAAATTAAATTGGTTATGCCCCATTTTTGCAAGATTCATAAACTGACAACTATGTCTTAACAACAATGACATTGAGCTAAAAAATTCTTGTTAACACATTAAGAAGGCTCGTTGGACAAAATGGCTCATACCCGCAACTTTGGCACTAACACTCAGGATGCCGCTTAAGAAACTATTGCTACTATTATATCTCAAGGTAGAACTAAGAAGGCTTCAACTCAAAAAAAGAAGGGTAACTTCACAAAACGGGTTCAAGTATCCTGGATTGAATATGAAGAAGGGGTAGAGCATGATGAGCAAGTACCTCAGTATCCACCCCTAACAGCAGTTCAATCTCAGACAGCTATATTTGCAGAGGTGGGTCACATGTTTAATGTTATCAACAGTGCTATGGAGATGTTTAAAGCCTTCATGACCAACAATACGGGGAAAAGAGACGACATTCCACCTTAATCAAATAGACAGAACAATTCTGAGTCCTCAAGAGTGAATGAATTTTTGAAGTTGAGTCCTTCGTTGTTTCGTGCTACTATAGTTGATGAAGATCCAATGTTGTGGTTGGAGAGTATCAAGAAAGCCCTCTAAGCAATGAAGGCATCTCATGATGAAGCTGTGAAGATGGCTGCCTACTAGCTTAGATGTGGCTGGCGCTTTGGTTGAGAACGTGGAAAACATAAAGAGATGAAGATGATGGTCTGCCTACCTGGGAAGAATTTTAAGAGGCCTTCATATTTAATCTTATACCATAAGAGGATAGGTACGCAAAGGCTACAAAGTTCGAGCAGCTCAAAGAATTCATAAGTTTAGCTAAGCATTCCCCTCACATGGTTAAGACAAAGAGCAAAGATCCACAGGTTTGTTGGCGGTTTATCTTACCACATTAAGGATACCACATCAGCTGCAGCGATAAGAATGACAGCTTTTTCTTTTGTTGTGGGTTTCGTTATGTGTTTTGCCAAGCACTTAGAAAAATACAAAAAATAAAGGAGGGAAAAAAAGAGCATAATAAGAAAGCCCGGATAGCGGGCAAGTTTAATGGTATATCGAGCGGAGGTGGAAGGGGTACGTTCAGCAAGGGGTCATTAGCACCATCTCAATCCAGTAGTCAATTAGGTGGTGGGTCTTCCTTTAGACGTACTCATAGATATGGAAATTAGTCTCGCCAGAATCAGAATTTTAGGACACCATACTCATATAGTGAGAGTCACATTGAGCAACATTAACAACAATAAGGTCTTTGTGGTAAATGTAAGCGGCAACATTCACGTCACTGCAATAGGTTTCAAGGTTCATATCATTGCAGAGACAGTGGTCATAGAAAGGCAAAACTGACCAAAGTTGCAAAGTAATTTCAACGGGGAATCAACTCGTCCTTCTAGTTCCTCAGCTACTACAATTGCATTGCCTCAGGCTCGTGGTTCTCATAATTAGGTTGTACATGGGCAAGCAGAGGTGTAGATCGAGTTACACAGGGAGAGGGGAAAACCCTATTTGTTTACTACACTTGATTGTTAGAGTGCAGAGGCATCTCCAGAAGTTATTACAGGTATACTTCTAGTTTTCTCACATAATGATTATGCCCTAATTGATCCAGGTTCAAAGTTTTCGTATGTGACTCCATACTCTACAAATAACCTCGAGCTAGAACCTGAACAACTTGTTATACCCCATTTTAACGCGGGTCAAACTAGAGTATAACATATTGGGTAATTCTGCGGGTTTAATTAATTAAGAGAGTCGCCACCTAATTATTTTAACGGTGAATTAGGACACCAATTTACTAAATAATGCTTCAAGTTTACTCTGTTTTATGGTCTGCTTAACCTTAAAAATTCTAGGTAAGGGTTCTAATTAATCTTATAGGGAAGGTTGTTAAAGCACCCTATATGATCCGTTAATTACGGTAACCGACCAAACTTAGGTTATAATTTTAAGAATTAAATAGCAATATGTGTTTGTATTAAAAAAACTTTTGTCAATTGAATTTTAAAAAAAATTGTGCAGTAACGTTATGAAAAGAGTTTTTCAAAATTGCATTGCCTACATTCATAATTGAGAAAGAACATTACTATTTGAAAATCAAACAATAGAAAGTTTGGATTTAACTTCTAAGAAAATGTTTAAACCCTAGTACCTTGAGAAACCCAACAATTAAACTCGTTCTTCAAAGGTTATGACTTACAGAAATAAATTTTCATAAATATACTATAAAAATTATTCTGCTGGGCTTAAAAATCTCGTGTTTACGAAAGCTTAACATAAGGCCATTAGAAAATAATGTGATGAAAGGTTTTGAGACATTACTTTAAAAAATTGATTCAAACTTCTTATGTTACATACTAAGTTTATGTGATTGAGATGGTAGCAAATCAATAATAAAGGTAAAGATTCTACATATCTAAATAACTACGCGAGCACAAAATTTTTTAAAATATGATCCCGGAAATTTGATATAAACTCAAATCACACAAAAGTCAAATAGCATAAATGATAAAGGGAAGGAAAAGAAAGACGCCATAGGCGTCCCCAGCGTTCCGCTTGTTTTTCTCGCTATTCGGTGCTCTAAGGAAGATGGTATGCAACGACTCCGTGTTCGTGTAGAGTGAGTCTTGCATGCAAGACTCCATTTCTCTCCAAAGTGTACATGCAAATAAATAAAGATAGGAAGATAAAGATTAGGGAAGATAGTCTTACACTAGTATTATAAGAAAAAGCTGAAATGAATACATACAAATTGTTTCGCAAAGTAAAATTGATTCTAACATTGTTATTCAAGCAAAAAGGCACATTTAAGCTTACTGAGATCTTTCATTATGAGATTATGTAACCAAAGGAATTTCGAACAGACTTCTTGATAAGCTATCTCAAAGAAATTTTGGACAGTAAAAATTTCTTTACAGCTAGGTGGTTAAAGTTTGACAAGAATTAGAGTTAAAACATATTGCCCTAAATAACAAATTAAAACAAGTTTCACAAATAATTGATTTCTTGTTATACTACTCAAAAAAAAGAAGTACGATAAATCCTGATTTACAATTGTAAACTACAATCATATTTATATGATATAAAAAAAAAAAAAACCTAAAACATCGCTCGAAATGTTAATGTGTATCTTGACTTTAACTTAAACAGAAGAAAAGAGGCTTGGGATAAATATTATAACACCTCCAAGAGCAAGCGAAACCTACTAACGTTTAGCTAACATTCACATTTACATAGTGAATACATGCTTTACAAAGCTTCAACAGCAGTATACATACAATATGAGATTTTACCGCCTTTTCAATATCATTCAAATTAACAAACCAGTATTTACTACATACATGATATCTAACTCGGTCTGATCTTTAACACGATATCTATGAGAAAAAGAAACCAGGGAAACATGATATCTATGCGAAAATAAATTTAAAACATAATATTTCTAGTACTATCCAAAGTTGAACACAATATTAAAATAAACGAGATTGAAGTAATAGATGCAGATCTGACCTTTTTGCGGGCAGTGAACGGGGCGTCGTCAAGAGGTCTACGATTTTCGTCCTCTACTACGCAACTTTGGACGAGCGTTAAACTTTGAAATAAACTTTACAATGCCTCTGTTATAGTTACACAAACCAACAGAGGCCAAAAGAAACGAGCCTTTGAAGTATGCTTACGAAGAGTAAAAAATGAGAGAAGAATAACGAGTGCCAAAGTCTAAAGGCAACCCGTACTGAAAATTATCACAGAATATGGTATTTATAGGAGATGAATTAGGACTCTCTAGGGTTAGCTTGAGCAGGGTTTTGAATTCAAAAGTCGAACGTTTGAGAGTAGTCCAAATCATTTGAGAGAGATACAAAGGAACTCGAAGGGACCCGTGACTGAGAAAAGCAGTTGATAGCTCAATATAGTCGGATTCTTCTGTCAATTGCATCTATAATCACTGTAACCATGAAGGAAAAAGAAGAGAGAGGGGAGCATCCCATAATTTTAAAAGTGACAGATAAATATTGCGTGAAGATGGGGCAGCAACCCCTGGTGTGCAATTTTCACCAAAATGGAGATGAAGCCAAAATTGTTTTCTGCTACAGTACAAAGAGGCGCAGAAAGAGAAATTAGCTAGGGCACTAAACTAATTTGATTAGGGATTCTAGAGGACACTGTATGGGCTAGGCAATGGGCTTTCAAATAATGCTGGTGAGAAGACATGGTCTAATATTTTTTTTGAGCTGATTCAATATAATTTTGGGCCATGCTTAGTTGGTTAAAGGATTACAACTTTATAAAATGGAGTAATTGTTTGGATTAGAAATTCTTCCTCGTAATTTCTTTGGGCTTCTAATTAATATTACAAATTTTGCTAATGATATAAATACTAATAAAATATTAACTTATATTTAATAATTATAGAATTTAAAAGTGAAGTAACGACAAACTTGTTTTAAGTAAAAAACAAAGTTGTGCTAACGTATAGTAGTGCTGTCAATGATGAATGTAATTTTAATGATAATTCTAGCAATTCTAATAAATAGTGATAATGATAATAATAAATTTAATTACAATAGTAGTAAGCAGTAGTCATAATAATATATATAGTGATACTATTACTAATTCCAATGATAGTAGTGGTAGTAGTAGTAGTAATATTAACAATACTAGTAATGGTGATATTAAGTAAATAATAATAAAAATAATAATTAGGTCTAGTTTGTGCTAAAATTGTAAAATAACTATTCTTATATTATTAGTGATATTAGAAGCTTAAAGAAATAGTTTGGAAGAAAGGAGGGTCAAAATTGGATGTCAACAGCTGCCCCTCTTTGGCCGGAGACGATGAAAGAGTTTTCGGGCAAAGAAATTGACATGGTAGCCAATTTTTCCCGACCATCAAGGTTGGAATGGAACAAAGAGGACAAAAAAAATGTTTGTGGCCGAACTCCGATTTTGAGTTGCCTACATAGCTCGGGTTTCGGGCCATATGTAGTTCAAGCCTTATGGTACCCTGAGTAGGACTTAACAATTGTTGCGGATCCTAAAAATACTGCCCCAGTGTTGAATTATAGAGACACTAGGTACCATGATTAAAAGAAAGATATTTGAAATAAGGATTTGGTTCGGAATTTTGAGAGTCAAGCCGAGCGGAGTTCGAAGTAGATCCTTGACCTTTGTTGGAGAGTTTGGTATTCCTCTCCAAAAAACTGCCCCAGTTCACTGCTAAGATATAGTTCCACGTTGCGCTATATTTCCTGCATAGCTTAAAAATGCTAAAAAAATCATTAGGAAATAAGATGCAATATTCCATAAAAGTAATCTTATGAAAATAATATTTAGACGTCAATTCATAAGAAATGCGAATTTATTGTGCAAGCATAAAAGATATAATTTTATGGTGATATATTTTATGATTGCAACACCATAAGAAAATTTAGCTTATGAAAATAAATGCATTGGACAATGATTTATGAAAGATATATTCTCGCAATGTTTATGCAAGTGGGACCACTCAGGTCAAAATAAATTAAATATTCTTTTGAGGAAGGATTAACTTCAACATCCTATTTTAGGACGGATTGACCCGATATATCCTATTTGAGGGCGGATTGACCCGATATATCCTATTTGAGGGCGGATTGACCCGATATATCCTATTTGAGGGCGGATGGACCCAAAATATCCTATTTGAGGGCGGATGGGCCCGATATATCCTATTTGAGGGCGGATGAACCCGATATATCCTATTTGAGGGCGGATGGACCCGATATATCCTATTTGAGGGCGGATGAACCCGATATATCCTATTTGAGGGCGGATGGGCCCGATATATCCTATTTGAGGGCGATGAACCCGATATATCCTATTTGAGGGCGGATGGACCCGATATATCCTATTTGAGGGCGGATGAACCCGATATATCCTATTTGAGGGCGGATGGACCCGATATATCCTATTGGAGGATGGATGGACCCGATATATCCTATTTGAGGGCGAATAGACCCAATATATCCTATTTGAGGGCGGATAAACCCGACATGTCCTATTTGAAGGTGGACAAGCCTGACATGTCCTATTTGAAGGTGGACAAGCCTAGTATGTGGTGCTTTATTTTTAATTATAAAGATTGATATGATGCAGTGCTAAGAGATTGATATGGTACATAAAACATGATCTGATGCTAGAGTTATAATAATAATAATCAGGGAATGATGCAAAAAGCTTGGTGCAGTAGCGAATATCCTTGGTGCGGAGCTCTTGATGCAGTGCATTTACGAGGAGCGGTGCCAATAATTTAAAAATTTACATGCTAAAGTTTAATATTAGTAAATTTTGCACTCAAAAAAAATTATGAGATTTAAAATATAATTTGCGATAGCCCGGCTTGATCGCTATGTTGTACTATATTTCCTGCGGGACAAATTCATCTGTATAGTAGATATTGAAAATGCGATATACTGTAAAATAATCTTATGAAAATGACACATGTTGGACGTTTACTTATAGAATACGGCCTAGTCGGCCAAAATGATTTGATAAAATTGTAGCTTTATCCCAATAATAATTTTCAACAATAACATGCAGTTTATAAATGTGCTTTGCATTGATTTATGATAATAGTGCATTTCTAAAATAAAACCAAAAGCATGACCGTCAAGGTCAAAATAAATTAATAAAAAACATGCGAATATGTGCTAAAGTGTCCTGTTGTTTAGGCGGACAGCCTATATATCATAAAGCGTGCTTAAAAATCCAAGTAAAGGCGGATAAGCATAAATTTTAATGCATAAATGCCCTGTTGAAGGCGGACAAGCCTAAATGTTTAATGCATAAATGTCCTATTAAAGACGGACAAGCCTAAATATTATAGAATCAAGTGTGCTGAAAATTCAATTAAATGCGGATAAGCCTGAATGCATAAATGTCCTATTAAAGGCGGATAAGCCTAAATATCATATTAAAGGCAAGCGTGCTTAAAACTCAAATTAAGGCGGATAATCATAAATATTAATGCATAAATGTCCTATTATTAGGCGGACGACCTCATGTCCGATTAATTAGGTGGACTACCTTATATCCTATTGTCAGGCGGACTACCTTACGTCCTATTATCAGGCGGACTACCTCATGTCCTATTATCAGGCAGACTACCTCATGTCCTATTGTCAGGCGGACAACCTCATATCCTATTAATTAGGCGGACAACCTTGTGTCCTATTAATCAGGTGGACAACCTTATGTCCTATTATCGGGCGGACGACCTCATGTCCTATTATCAGGCGGACAACCTCATGTCCTATTAATTAGGCGGACTACCTTATGTCCTATTATCAGGCGGACTACCTCATGTCCTATTATCAAGCGGACTACCTCATGTCCTATTATCAGGCGGACTACCTCATGTCCTATTATCAGGCGGACAACCTTATATCCTATTAATTGGGTGGACGACCTTGTGTCCTATTAATCAGGTGGACAACCTTATGTCCTATTAATCAGGCGGACGACCTTATGTCCTATTAATCAGGCGGACGACCTCTTGTCCTATTAATTAGGCGGACTACCTTATGTCCTATTGTCAGGCGGACTACCTTATGTCCTATTGTCAGGCGGACTACCTTATGTCCTATTATCAGGCGGACTACCTCATGTCCTATTATTAGGCGGACTACCTCCTGTCCTATTGTCAGGCGGACAACCTCATGTCCTATTAATTAGGCGGACTACCTTATGTCCTATTATCAGGCGGACTACCTCATGTCCTATTATCAGGTGGACAACCTTATGTCCTATTATCAGGTGGACGACCTTTTTGTCCTATTATTAGGTGGACGAACCCTAGATGCATGGTGCTTGATTTACCATTTATAACATTGATGCGGTGCAGAAGCTTGGTGCGGTGCAGAAACTTGGTGCGATGCTTGATTTGTAGTTGTACAATGCGGTGCGAGGAGCTTGGCATGGTTACTTCGGAGTAACGTCTATTGATGGTGCAATGCAGAGAGCTTGGTGCAATGATTTTGCAGTAGCAAATGGTGCGATGCAGAGAACTTGATGAAATGTCTTTGTAGTAGTGAATGTTCCTGGTGCAACGGTAAAAATCATTGGATCTTCATGCTAAAGCTTTGCTATTAATAAATTCCTGCACTCAAAGAAAAATTAGAAGTTCCATAGTTTGATTTGCGCTAGCTTGGTTTCGTCCTTTGATTTGCATGAACTTTGCGACTTTTGACTTGATGCTAAGATTTGCGACAACATTTAATGTTAGAGAATAGCCAAAATATGCCCCTGCATTACTCAAAGTAAATTCGTTAGTATAAAATAAAGTGATTGCCTTGCATTGAACATCAAAGTTTGGCTTTGAATCTGCAACTTGTTGCCATGGCATTCTAGAATTTGTTGTTGTGCTTGTAATAACTATGTAGCTTGAAATTTCATTTTCTGCTTTGCCGAATGATGAGGATACTTTTGCGAAAGCTGCCCCGGATTTGGCTTTTGGGGTAAATAGGATTTTTATTATGATGAGACCGAACCCATAGGGCTGCCTACGTATCCCTCTTAAACGGGAATCAGGTCAAAACGTAGTTCATAACAAAAGTAAGGCATGGTTACAAAATATAGAAACTTATAGAGTGATAACATCAAAATCATAATGCCAACAAGATCAGAAAAATCAGTCTTGCTCTTCGTTCAAACGACGTTTCTTCTTCGGATGCCCAACCACGCATGGTATATTGCTTGTGTTGCAGCTAATTGCATTTGAGGTATTTGTTCCAACCGGTACGTGCACTCGCAGTTTGTTAGAATCAATCATATTCTGAATCTTATGCTTTAATGCTAGGCGTTCTTCTGTATCATGACCTTGAGCATTTGAATGGTAGGCACAATACTTGGAAGGGTCGAATAATGGATGCGAAGGGTCAAATATCCTTCCTTTTCTTGGTTGCATAATTCCTAAGGCATTCAGTCTTGCGAATATGCTAGAGATTGATTCAGTCAAAGGTGTGAAGTTGCGGGGCTTCCTTTTCTTGGATTGGTGAGAAGCGACTTGTGCTTGATGATGTTGATGGTGAATGCTTTGTTGGCGAGGAGGCTGGAGATGCACGTTGCAGGAATTAGAGAGTGCATGATTTTGCAAGGGCTGGTGATCATGATGGCATTGCGGTTGATGCATAGTCATGGCAACTGAGGCATTTTCTTTCTCTTTACCTTTCAACATTTCTGGCATCTCTGGTTGTAAAGCATGATTGATGGTCCGCATGTTAATCTTTCCTTCTTTGATGCCTCTTTCTAGGAAGTCCCCGACTCTAATCAAGTCTGAGAAATTACGCACGTTCGCAGTAGCCAACTTTTCATAATATATGCCATTTTGAATGTCAATGAAGATTGAGATCAACTCTTTCTCGAATAGCGGGGGGTGCATCTTTGAAGCTTCAACTCTCCACCGGATTGCATAATCCTGAAAAGATTCATGTGGCATTTTTTCTATTTTGTACAGGCTATGCATGTTTGGATCGACTCCAAGGTTGAACTCATATTGCTTTACAAAATCGTGAGCCATATCATCCCACGTGCGCCATTTGCTAAAATCTTGTTTTGTGTACCAAAAAAGTGCAGGCCCCGATAAGCTTTGGCTAAAATAACTTCATTCGAATGGCCTCATTGTGCCCAATACCAAGTAATCTGCTACAGTAGTCCTTTAAATGAGCAATGGGATTTCCCTTTCCATCGAAAGTATTAAGCTTTGGCACTTGGTATCCTGGTGGGAGTTCTACATCCGGCTGCAGGCATACGTCTTCATATCTTAGACTTTGATGATTTCTTGATTTCAATTCTTTCCAATGGCTTTCTTCAAATCAATGAGTTCTTTTTCCAAATTTTCACGGCCAATCTGTTGGGTTGATTTTTCAAGTCTCTTATACGAACATGCAGCTAGTTGGTTTTGCTTGTCCTTCTCAAATGGAGTTGTGACTATAGAAAGTTCGTTATTAATATTCATCATGACTCGATTGGGATTGCGGGTTGTTGGCATTTGTGGAGAGATTGCATAAGTAGGAGTTGGGCAAGGAGATATGGTTAAGCAAATATTTCGGTTTGAGCTAGAAGTGGAGGTTGTATTTGGAAGAAGGGTAAAAGTGCTTCCGAAATTAACCATCATGTTCCTTTGCACCACATTTGCGTTGGTTCCATCATTCTGTGCTTGCAATAGTCCCATACTGGTATTGAATTCTTCAAAATGGTCTGCCATTATAGCCCGTCCTTTATGCAGATTCGCAACCAAAACAGTGTTCAATGCTAGGCAACCTTTAAAGGAAAAATAAAACTTTTCAAAATAAAAGTAAAGTGTTAGCATATTTATCATAATCAAATAAATGCATAAAGTAATAGAGTGCGTAATTAGATTGATTAATTCATTATATGGTTAAGTAGGAGCCCTAAACTAGAAATGATGGCCCATGTTGCAAAATGGATGGACGAGAATGAATTGTTATCTAGAGGGCTCTAATGCTCGAGTCTTGTTGACATGGAAGCGAAATAATTTTAAGTTTTGTAAAGGGATAACTTATGTTGAACATCAAAGGTTTAGCTCTAGCACAAGTTTTTTTTTTTTCCTTGCATAACTCTAATGTTTTTCAAAAATTTCCCCAATCTTTAGGAAGTTTTTGATTATTACTTCATGAGATGATATTCTGCGTGCCAAAAAATCTGCCCCAGTTTCTTTCATGAAGGAAAATAAAAAATTTGTTATAATGAGACTGCGTCTTATATAGACTGGTTTTCAAAGGGGCCACGGACGAATAATTTTGACGTTGAAGATAATATTTGGCTGTTTGAATATCGACAAACTCAAAGTCAAGATATGTAATTAGGATATAAGAGTTAATTGGACCTGAAATGACTCTATTATTATTTAGCGTTGGCAAGTCACAAAGCTATCGAGGCCCGGAATACGGTATCAGCCGTTTTGAAACTTATGGGATAGTACCTCAACTCACATGCCAAGACGTAGAATTAACGGGTGTGTGAAGATTAATCTCGATCACCCGAAATAAGATGATGCAAACGCTTGAATTGAATATGTGAAAATATTAAAAAGAATTTGATGCTAAAATTAACCAAATAGCGGCCTTCTATTGCTGGGTAGATGGTGCAAAATTGGACACCTACCTACTCGTATATGAGAATTAGTACGAATATTTGAATTCTGAGAGATATAAAGCTATGAGACAAAAATTAGATGTGCAAGATTGTACCAGAATTGAATAAAATTGAAAATTTAATTAAGGCACGAGTGGTGATATTTTAAAAAAATTTGTAACTATATTTGTAAGAAAAGAACACGAATAAAAATTAACTCATAAAATTAGATCGGCAAAATATTCTCATATTATAAAAGTTTACGCTAGTTTTTTTTTAGAATGCTATCTTGCTTAGGGAGTCAGATGATCATTGTTGTGTAAAGAAAAATTTTAAGGCTAGTTTAAGGCACGAATATTGAGGAATTTCATGACAAACCGAGCCTATTGAAGAGCTTATGGGAAAGACGTCGTACTTTATTAAAATTAGAAGATACTGAGAAACAAAAGATATCTTAATTAGACTCTAAGAATTGGAGTAGACCTAAAAGAAATTTGAGCTTAAGTAAATCCACAAATGATGCTCTAGAGTCGTTATAGAGAGCTAAGCGCGGAATGATGATGATTATTATTATTAATTCAGAAAAATGATATAAAAAATAAGGAACAAAAAAATATATGAACGAATAAAAGATATAAGCAAGTTGAATAGTTAACACTTCCTTTTTCTAAAAAAAATAACAGATAATATTAGTAAAAATAAAGTCAAGTAAGTAACATAGCAAATAAACAAGTAAGCAAGTAGGCAAGCAAATCATGTGACACATTCCAAAGAGCAAATAATAGCGCGTCCTAATACGCGAGGGCCTCTTTGTGCCAGAGGTAGGCCTACCGTGTATTTGAAAGATAAGTATGCCATTATGTATCATCTCATTTCTATAAATTAATTAAGTAATTCTATTTTTCTTAAAAGCATAATAAATAGTAAAATATGTCTGCTTAAACATATATATATATTTTAAAAGAGGGTGTATTTTCATCAAAAGAATAAAATATTATAAAATATATTTATTATAATTAATTAAGCAAGTAATTTTATTTTCAAAAGCAAAAAGAAGTACATGAATCGCTTAGGCCATTTATTTATTTTTACGTAAAGAAAATCAAAGAAAGTATAATAAAAGATATTTTTGTCATATATAAACTTCTTGTTGTTCCGCAAGATTATATTATTTGAAAATATTACACATATTATAAAAAAGATAGTCATGCTCCTTTAACTAGGATTTAATTAATTTAAAGTAAATAATCTACATAATCGGCATGTTTACCCTTCAAATAATGCACATAAATATGATAAGTGTCACTTGGGGTTGAAAACCCACTTGGACATTTAGGTAAGGTTAACTAATGGATTTAATACACCTCGGGTATTAGATCACCTAAGGTTAAAAATGATGCATGCTCTTAAAAGGGTTTTGGTTTAGCTCTATCTTAGGTTGACTAAGAGTGGGTTTTCTAGACTGGTATGCTCCCAAGTGAACAACTTGAGAGTGAAAAGCCTGTGACTGTCGACTGCACCGCTGATCGACTTACCCACGAACTTTTCCCTAAAATGTGTTTTGAGTAGTGCACGGCTGCAAACCGCATAACCGCTAGGTGTGTGCTTTGTGTGAATTTTCCAGAAGTGGAGGAAGTGAAACGGAATAACAAATTATATAAAGTAATAAGAATAGATGAACAATTCATATAAAGCAATTTATCACACAACGACAATTCAAATAAGCATTATAAACAATTAAAAATACACAAATTAATTTTTATTATTAACCTAAGTTTGTTATGGTTTAGAACCTAGTATCCCCAGCAGAGTCGCCATGCTGTTATACCCCATTTTAACGCGGGTCAAACTAGAGTATAACATATTGGGTAATTCTGCGGGTTTAATTAATTAAGAGAGTCGCCACCTAATTATTTTAACGGTGAATTAGGACACCAATTTACTAAATAATGCTTCAAGTTTACTCTGTTTTATGGTCTGCTTAACCTTAAAAATTCTAGGTAAGGGTTCTAATTAATCTTATAGGGAAGGTTGTTAAAGCACCCTATATGATCCGTTAATTACGGTAACCGACCAAACTTAGGTTATAATTTTAAGAATTAAATAGCAATATGTGTTTGTATTAAAAAAACTTTTGTCAATTGAATTTTAAAAAAAATTGTGCAGTAACGTTATGAAAAGAGTTTTTCAAAATTGCATTGCCTACATTCATAATTGAGAAAGAACATTACTATTTGAAAATCAAACAATAGAAAGTTTGGATTTAACTTCTAAGAAAATGTTTAAACCCTAGTACCTTGAGAAACCCAACAATTAAACTCGTTCTTCAAAGGTTATGACTTACAGAAATAAATTTTCATAAATATACTATAAAAATTATTCTGCTGGGCTTAAAAATCTCGTGTTTACGAAAGCTTAACATAAGGCCATTAGAAAATAATGTGATGAAAGGTTTTGAGACATTACTTTAAAAAATTGATTCAAACTTCTTATGTTACATACTAAGTTTATGTGATTGAGATGGTAGCAAATCAATAATAAAGGTAAAGATTCTACATATCTAAATAACTACGCGAGCACAAAATTTTTTAAAATATGATCCCGGAAATTTGATATAAACTCAAATCACACAAAAGTCAAATAGCATAAATGATAAAGGGAAGGAAAAGAAAGACGCCATAGGCGTCCCCAGCGTTCCGCTTGTTTTTCTCGCTATTCGGTGCTCTAAGGAAGATGGTATGCAACGACTCCGTGTTCGTGTAGAGTGAGTCTTGCATGCAAGACTCCATTTCTCTCCAAAGTGTACATGCAAATAAATAAAGATAGGAAGATAAAGATTAGGGAAGATAGTCTTACACTAGTATTATAAGAAAAAGCTGAAATGAATACATACAAATTGTTTCGCAAAGTAAAATTGATTCTAACATTGTTATTCAAGCAAAAAGGCACATTTAAGCTTACTGAGATCTTTCATTATGAGATTATGTAACCAAAGGAATTTCGAACAGACTTCTTGATAAGCTATCTCAAAGAAATTTTGGACAGTAAAAATTTCTTTACAGCTAGGTGGTTAAAGTTTGACAAGAATTAGAGTTAAAACATATTGCCCTAAATAACAAATTAAAACAAGTTTCACAAATAATTGATTTCTTGTTATACTACTCAAAAAAAAGAAGTACGATAAATCCTGATTTACAATTGTAAACTACAATCATATTTATATGATATAAAAAAAAAAAAAACCTAAAACATCGCTCGAAATGTTAATGTGTATCTTGACTTTAACTTAAACAGAAGAAAAGAGGCTTGGGATAAATATTATAACACCTCCAAGAGCAAGCGAAACCTACTAACGTTTAGCTAACATTCACATTTACATAGTGAATACATGCTTTACAAAGCTTCAACAGCAGTATACATACAATATGAGATTTTACCGCCTTTTCAATATCATTCAAATTAACAAACCAGTATTTACTACATACATGATATCTAACTCGGTCTGATCTTTAACACGATATCTATGAGAAAAAGAAACCAGGGAAACATGATATCTATGCGAAAATAAATTTAAAACATAATATTTCTAGTACTATCCAAAGTTGAACACAATATTAAAATAAACGAGATTGAAGTAATAGATGCAGATCTGACCTTTTTGCGGGCAGTGAACGGGGCGTCGTCAAGAGGTCTACGATTTTCGTCCTCTACTACGCAACTTTGGACGAGCGTTAAACTTTGAAATAAACTTTACAATGCCTCTGTTATAGTTACACAAACCAACAGAGGCCAAAAGAAACGAGCCTTTGAAGTATGCTTACGAAGAGTAAAAAATGAGAGAAGAATAACGAGTGCCAAAGTCTAAAGGCAACCCGTACTGAAAATTATCACAGAATATGGTATTTATAGGAGATGAATTAGGACTCTCTAGGGTTAGCTTGAGCAGGGTTTTGAATTCAAAAGTCGAACGTTTGAGAGTAGTCCAAATCATTTGAGAGAGATACAAAGGAACTCGAAGGGACCCGTGACTGAGAAAAGCAGTTGATAGCTCAATATAGTCGGATTCTTCTGTCAATTGCATCTATAATCACTGTAACCATGAAGGAAAAAGAAGAGAGAGGGGAGCATCCCATAATTTTAAAAGTGACAGATAAATATTGCGTGAAGATGGGGCAGCAACCCCTGGTGTGCAATTTTCACCAAAATGGAGATGAAGCCAAAATTGTTTTCTGCTACAGTACAAAGAGGCGCAGAAAGAGAAATTAGCTAGGGCACTAAACTAATTTGATTAGGGATTCTAGAGGACACTGTATGGGCTAGGCAATGGGCTTTCAAATAATGCTGGTGAGAAGACATGGTCTAATATTTTTTTTGAGCTGATTCAATATAATTTTGGGCCATGCTTAGTTGGTTAAAGGATTACAACTTTATAAAATGGAGTAATTGTTTGGATTAGAAATTCTTCCTCGTAATTTCTTTGGGCTTCTAATTAATATTACAAATTTTGCTAATGATATAAATACTAATAAAATATTAACTTATATTTAATAATTATAGAATTTAAAAGTGAAGTAACGACAAACTTGTTTTAAGTAAAAAAAAAAGTTGTGCTAACGTATAGTAGTGCTGTCAATGATGAATGTAATTTTAATGATAATTCTAGCAATTCTAATAAATAGTGATAATGATAATAATAAATTTAATTACAATAGTAGTAAGCAGTAGTCATAATAATATATATAGTGATACTATTACTAATTCCAATGATAGTAGTGGTAGTAGTAGTAGTAATATTAACAATACTAGTAATGGTGATATTAAGTAAATAATAATAAAAATAATAATTAGGTCTAGTTTGTGCTAAAATTGTAAAATAACTATTCTTATATTATTAGTGATATTAGAAGCTTAAAGAAATAGTTTGGAAGAAAGGAGGGTCAAAATTGGATGTCAACACAACTAAGTGAACCATTAATAATATCTACTCCAGTTGGCAAGTCAGTTAAGGAAATAAAAGTATATAGAGGTTGTAAAGTGTCAGTCGAAGGTCGTAGCACCGATGCCGATCTCATAGAGCTAGAAATGGTAGATTTCGATGTGATCATGGGTATGGATTGATTGTCTTCTTACAATAACATATTAGATTATCGTTCCAAGATATTCAGGTTGCAATTTCCAAATGTAAAAACGTTAGAGTAGAAGGGTTTCAACATCGCTTTTAGGTAAGTCTATTTCTTACCTTAAGGCATAGAGAATGGTCGGTAAGGGGTGTCTCGCCTACTGGCTCACATTATTAATCCAAGATCAGAACCACTAGCACTTTAGGCAGTGCAGTTGTTAGAGAATTTCCAAATGTTTCCTCACATGACCTCCCCGGACTTGCTCATGAAAGAGTCACAGACTTTGGCATCGATCTCATGCCTGCCACTCAACCCATATCTAATCCTCCTTATAGGATGGCTTCAGCAAAACTTAAGAAGTTGAGAGAATAGTTGAAAGACCTTCTTAACAAGGGCTTCATTAGGCCAAGTGTCCATGGGGTGTCCCGGTCCTGTTTGTCAAGAAAAAAGATGGGTCTTTCAGAATGTGCGTCGATTATCGGTAGTTGAATAAAGTTACCATTAAGAACAACTATTCACTACCAAGAATTATTGATTTATTTGATCAACTTTAGGGTGCTAAGTACTTTTTAAAAATAGACTTGAGGTCGGGGCACCACCAATTGAGAATCACAGAAGAGGATATATCTAAAAGTGCCCTTAAGACTCGTTACGGTAACTATGAATTTCTAGTAATGTCCTTTGGGTTGACGAATGCTCCAGTTGCATTCATGGACCTCATGAACAGATTTTTCAAGTTATTCCTACCTTTATGATCGTGTTTATAGACAATATTTTGGTATACTGCGAGAGCATGGAAGAGCACACAAAACACCTAAGGATAGGCTTGCAGTCCTTAGAAAGAATGAGCTTTATGCCAACAACAACAACAACAAATCCAGTATATTCCCACAAGTGGGATTTGGGGAGAGTAATGCATATGCATACCTTACCCCTACATAGTTAAGGTAAAGAGGTTGTTTCCAATAGACCCTCGGCTTATTTAGAGTGATAAGAAGATGAAGAAGGGGAGAGGGGAAGAAGAAGAAGAGAGAGAAAAAGGAAGAAAAAAGGGAAACTAGTAGTACTAAACACTAACAATAGGAAATATGATAACAGAAGAGAACTAAATCATATTACAAAGTAACGATCTACTTAATAATATGCAGGAACCTGGTGCTGCTAAAGTAACTGGTAAGAAAAGGAGAAGCATACAACTACATACTAACTTTCTACCCTAATCCTCGACCTTCATACCTTCATATCAAGGATTATGTCCTTAGTAAGCTGGAGCCCTGCCATTTCATACCTAATCACCTCTTTCTAATACTTCCTTGACCTACCTCGACCTCTTCTCAAACCCTCCATGGCTAGCCTCTCACATCTCCTGACATGAGCATCAAATCTTCTCCTCTTTACATGCTTGAACCATCTCGGCCTCGGCTACCATTTCTTGCCATCCACGGAGGTTGCTCCTACTTTTTCCCAAATAGTTTCATTCCTAATCTTATCTCTCCTAGTATAACCACTCATCCATCTTAATATCCTTATTTTTTCTACTTTTATCTTCTGTACATGTGAGTTCATAATTGGCCAACACTCCGCCCCATATAGAATAGTTAGTTGGACCATCACTTGTAAAATTTACATTCAAGTCTTGGAGGTACATTCCCATCACATAAGATGCCAGACATAATACTTCATTTCATCAATCCCGCTCAAATACAATGTGGGACATTATCGTCAAGCACCCCATTATCTTGAATAATAGACCCGAGATACTTGAAATTCCTTTCTTTGGGATATCTTGAGTATCAAGGTCCACATCCATGTATGACTCGTGATCCCCCTCACTGAATTTGCACTCTACGTATTCTATTTTCAAGGAGAATGAACTTTATTCCGAGTTTTCAAAATGTGAATTCTGGCTGTAGTCAGTGGCATTCTTAGGACACATGGTATCTAGTGAAGGCATAAAAGTAGACTATCAAAGTATAGAAATTGTCAAGGACTGGCCAAGGCTAATAATGCTAATCTAAATCATGAGTATCTTGGGGTTATCTAACTACTATAGAAGGTTTGTAGAGGGATTTTCTTGACTTGAAGCTCCATTAACTAAGTTGACTCAGAAAATAATTAGGTTCTAGTGGTTAGACACTTATGAGCTGAGTTTTCAAGAGTGAAAAAAGAGGTTGACCACTACACCTGTGTTAACTTTGCCGACATAATCGGGTGGGTTCATAGTGTATCGTGATGCCTCCAGAATTGGTCTTGGTTTAGTTCTTATGAACTATAGAAAATTTATTGCTTATGCTTCCAAGAAGTTAAATAATCATTAGAAGAACTTCCCCACGCATGACTTGAAGCTTGCATCAATGGTGTTTGTATTAAAAATATAGTGACAATACCTAAATGGAGAGCATTGTGATGTGTTTACAGATTAGAAAGCCTCCAGTACATTTTCAAGCAGAAAGAGTTAAATTTGAGATATAGAAGGTGGCTCGAGTTATTGAAGCAATATGACTTCAATATCCTTTATCATCCGGGTAAAACTAATGTGGTAGGAGATGCACTTAGTAGCAAGTTAGTAGGTATGTTGTCCCATCTTGAAGTACAAAGGCGACCTTTGGGTCAAGAAATTCAAAAACTAACAAATTTTAGGATTATGTGGGAATAGACCGAACAAGGAGGTATATCTACTTATGCCTTAGCGCAATCCTCTATTGTAGCGCATGTTAATGCTAAGCAAGATGAAGATCCGTACTTAGTGAAAGTAAAAGGAGTGAATAACAAAGAAATCACTGCTTTCACTCTAGGAAGTGATAGAGTTTTGAAGTTGAATGATCGGTTATGTGCTTCAAATATAGATAGTCTTAGAAAGGCTATAATGGAAGAAGCTCATAGCTCGAAATACTCTATCCATCAAAGTTCTACCAAAATATGTCTAGACTTTAAAGAGTTGTACTAGTAGAAAGACATGAAGAAGCAAGTAGCAGATCATATGGCCAAATATTTAAATTGCAAACAAGTCAAAGTTGAGCATCAGAGGCCAGGTGGCCTAGCTCAGTATATAGAGATGCCACAATCTATATATTAGATGATTAATATGGATTTTATAGTAGGTCTGCCTCGCACATATCGCAAGCATGGTTCAATTTGGGTTATCGTAGACCGAATCGCAAAGTTTGTCCATTTCCTACCAATAAAGATGACAGATTTCGCAGAGTAGTATGCGTAGTTGTACATCAAAGAAATAGTCTGATGCATGCTACTCTATTTTAAATCATATCTGAAAGAGGCCCTCAATTCACGATGCATTTTTGGCAAGCATTAAGATTAGGTACCAAGGTCACTTGAGCACCACTTTCCATCCGCAAATCGATGGTCAGGCAGAAAGGACCATTCAGACTCTTGAATATATGTTGCAAGCACGTGCTATAGATTTCAGGGGTAATTGGAATTATCACTTGCCACTCATAGAATTTTCTTACAATAACAACTATCAGGCTAGTATTGGTATGTCTCCTTGTGAAACGTTGTATAAGCAAAGATGTAGGTCTCTAGTGGGTTGGTTTGAACCATAATAGGTGATGTTGATCGGTCAAGAGTTTGTTTGTGAGGCCTTAGAGAAAGTTCAACTAATCAAAGAAAGATTGAAAGCGGCTCAGAGTCGTTAGAAGTCCTATTTTTATAAGAGCCATCGTGACTTAGAGTTCATGGTTAGTGACAAGGTATTTTTGAAAGTTTCACTAATGAAATGAGTTATGAGGTTTGGTAAGAAAGAAAAATTTAGTCCTAAATTTATCGTACCTTATGAGATTATAGAAAAGAAGGAAAAGTGGCTTATGAACTAGCGTTGACATTAAGTTGTCCTCTGTTCATCCTGTATTTCATGTGTGTATGCTTAGAAAGTACATTCATGATGAGTTGCATATAATACTTGCCAACACAATAGAAATTAAAGAAGGTTTGACTTATGAGGAGATACCTATAGAAATTATCAATATGCAAGTAAGAAAGTTGAGAACGACAGATATAGCATCGGCAAAGGTTTTGTGGCGTAATAATGATTTAAAAAAGACTATGTGGGAGGTCAAGGAAGATATGAGGAAGATATTTCCTTATTTATTTGAGGAGCAAGGCATGTGAACTTAATTTTGGATTGACATTTATGTTGTATTTATTAAATACGAGTTAGTGTGTGTTTATACGCCTGCTAGAGTATACATAGTTAAAGTAAACTGATTTGTGGAAGAGTATATTTTCTTTGTTTAAATATATAGTTAAACGTCAAAGTATTATAACTCATTAAAAGTAATTAAAACCTTTCTAAAAGCGAGTAATTTAGATTGTGATTGCTTATGTGGTACCTCTTGTCGGAGTGTAAGTAATTGGTTTATAATCTTTGTATAGTGCCTATGAAGGGGTTATAGTGTATTTTGTTATTGTTGGTGTAGCTGTGTTATTTAAGACAGAGATTGTTTTTTGGGTAGTCTAATTTATGGAAGATTCCGCCGAAATTTTTGAATACTTAGGAAGTTTGCCAAAATTTTGAGTCATTTGGGAGAGAATGAGTAGTGCTAGGAAAACTTAAGAAGTTCAAGGACATAAGGAATGATTGTTGGCTTAAGAATAAGGCCCTAGCAACATTCGATCACGAATATATTAAAGAAGAAAAGATTGCAACATTCCTCAAATCTATAAAAGTTTCTAGATATGCTATAATATAAAATTTAATTTTTATTTTTTATTCTTGTCTTGAGTGCACAAAACAATTATACTTCTATTACGGATTTAAACTATTATGATTCACTTTTGAGTTACTTCTCTATTTATAAATAATTGAGTATTGATATAAAAAATATTAATAAAGTTAATATTATTAGTTATTAGAAGTGAATATCATTAAATATAAGTAAAGTATAAAAAAGACACTTAAGGATTATACTAAAGCCAATAGAGTGGGCCACTGTAAGGAAAAAGGGCTTAACCCCTTATACGAAACAAAACAATAATGAAGCAGACTTTTAAGAAGCAAGAAACATAGGCTCCCAGCGAAATACTCAAACATGCGTTTTAGGTTTCTTTACAAATCACTAGTTCTTGAGCTCAGATGTAATAACTCGACCAGTTGCTTTGAGCTTTAGTGTGTCGTTCAGTGGTTTGAAACCATAAGTAGCTTCACTTCAAGTATTATGACTTGTACACGTGGTCAAAAATGAATTCTCGGAAGTTCGGAGTTGATTTGGAGAGAGAATTCTCATTTCGGAAGCTCCAAGTTAAAAGAATATACTAAGATTGAATTGTTGAGTAAACGACCTCAGAATTGGGATTCAAAGGTTTCAGCAGGTTCATTTGATATTTTAAACTCGGGCGTATGTCCGGATCGGGTTTTGAAAGACCCGAGAACATTACGGCACCTATTGTGGAAGTTAAATTTTTGGAAGAATTTCATAAGTTTGGGTTGAAGTGCATTTTAGTCTAATTAATGTCTGTTGGGGATTCCGAGTCTAGGAATAGCTCCGTATGGTGATTCTAGTATCAGAAGAGCGATCAGAAGTGAATTCGAAGGTCCGTGGGTCATATTAGAGTCCTTTGGCTAAAGATAGAAATTTGAAATTTTTAAGAAGTCTGACCGGAAGTGAAAATTTTGATATCGAGGTCGGATTTTGATTCTGGAAGTTGTGGTAGGTCCGTAAAGTTGAATGTGACTTGTGTGCAAAACTTAAGGTCAATCGGATATGATTTGTTAGGTTTCGACATCGAATATAGAAGTTTGGAATTACAAAGTTCATTAAGCTTGAATCGAGTTGCGATTCATGATTTTGATGTTATTTGATGTGATTTCAAGGCTCTACTAAGTTTGAATGAGGTATTAGGACTGGTTGGTAGGTTTGGTTGAGGTCCCCAGGGCCTCGGGTGTGTTTCGGATGCTCAACGGGAATTTTTTAGCCTTATGGGTGATTGTTAGTTTTCTGGTGTTAGTGCAGCAGATTTTTACTCTATGCGATCGCATGGAGAGAAGTGCGATCTCATAGTGCAAAATTTGGAAGCCGCTGTTTTGGCTTATGTGAATGCATGGTGAGAAGTGCGATCACATAGTGCATTTTATGAGCTGTTGGATTTTTGGCTTATGCGGTCACGGGGAAGAGTGCGCCACACATAGTGCTTTTTTTAGGCTGCTGGTATTTGTCTTATGCAATCGCGATCAGAGGAATGCGATCGCATAGAAGGGTCGCCTGGGCAGTGAAGTGTTTTCAAACGGGTTTTGGCTCATTTTTATCTCAAAGCTTTCATGGGGGTCGATTTTTGGAGAGCTTCAAGTGGAGATTTTCGTCATCTATGGTAAAGTAAGTTGTTCCTACTCATTACGAGCTAAGTACAAGGTGTGTATGTGGATTTGGTCAAGGAAATTAGTAGAAATTTGGGATTTTTGAAGAAAGATCTAGAATGCGTATTTTAGATTTTAACCACGAATTTGAGCATGAAATTGAAAGAGAATTATATATTTGAATTTGTAAAGTTATGGGTAACCATATCTTTGAAAATTTTTAAAATTCGGGGACGTGGGCCCGAGAGTAATTTTGTCAATTTTTTGAGAGAATTTATAAATTTATATAAATTTAGATGTTATAAGTATTAGAGTACATTTTTATTGGTTTACCCATTTTATTTGGATAGTTTTAGGCGTTGTGCATCAATTTGAGTCGTCGGAAGGGCTTAGAAGCCATTTATGAATCTTCGGAGCGAGGTGAGTCTCCTTTCTAATCTTGTAAGAGGGAACTCATAGTCAAATTAATTAAATATGTGTTGCTAATTGTGGGGGCTACGTATGCACGAGGTGACCAGAGTGCGTATGTAGCTACTATTATGCTTTTGTTCGGGTAGTCTAAGACCCAAAAGCATGGTTACTTGTAATAAAGGCAACCTTATTGATAGTTTAAATTGCTTAAATCATATTGAAGTCGCAAATAATTTTATAAAAGAGTAAAAACTTCATTTTCATGGTTTGTAAAAAAAAGGAAATTTACACCTCCTTGAATAATTGTCTCCTCAATAAATGTCTTGAATGACCTTTTGAGTATATGTTTCTATGAGTACCTACGTCGCATGTATGATTTAAGAGCAGGGTGATTGTTTATTTATGCTTGACCGCGTCGCATGTATGATTCGCGACCGAGGTAATAGATGCATCTATGATTCGCACTATTCGACCCTTTGACAATGCAAATTTAAATATTATTAGATCGGGTCATACGTCATCGGCATAATTTGTGCATGCTTGTATTACTTGCCTTAAAATTTATTGAAGTGATATTGTTTCTTCCCGGTTTGAGAATAAATGTATACATGATGAAAAGAGATTTGAGAATATCCTATAAAAGAAAGAATTGCTTACTTGATTTTTTTTATTGAATTACAATCAGGCTTATAAAAATCCTCAATTATTTACATTATCGATTTATAATTATTGAACTAGTAGTAAATGTCCAAGTTGACCTCTCGTCTCTACTTCTTCATGATTAGGCGGGATACTTACTATGTACACGTTATTTTCATACTTTTGCTACACTTGATGTGCATTTTGTTGCACATGTACATGTATTTCTAGCAGCCTACTGGGCGTAGCAGCATGGATGATAAAGACTAGATGAGTTGTATTTTTCGAGGTGACCCGCGACCAGTGTAGTCTATTTTAGCGTATTGTATTTACTTCTGTCCAATTTGTATTCCGAATAGTGATTGTACTTTATTCGATCCTCTTAATAATTGCTCATGCACTTGTGACACAGGGTTCTGGGATGTCTATGAGATTATTCAGTATTAGGAATTGTTAAAGATATTTTTATTTATTCACTGAACTTATTCTTTATTGTTTAAATATATAAAAGGAGTAAATTAAGAGATATCAAAAACAAAAAGTTGCTAATTAATTACTGTTCGCTTGTCTGACAATAGTGTCCGGCGCCATCACGACCCTTAGTGGATTTTGGGTCGTGACAACATGGTAACAGAGCACTAGGTTCCCTTAGGTCTCACGAGTCATGAGAAAGTATAGTAGAGTCTCGTGGATCGGTATGGAGACGTATGTACTTATCTTCGAGAAGCTACAAGGCTATTAGGAACAATTCCCTTCTTGATTCCTCATCATGTGATTTGATTCCTTTGAGGCTTATGCTTTTGTTTCCTTCATACTCGATCATATGTGACATGAAGCTCTTAATATTAATCAAAAATTGAGGAATTTTAATGGTACTACGGATGTGGTGCGAGATGTTTTTCCCTAAGTGGTTGTTTGAGCTATTGTCATAGCCTTGTGGAAGGATATTCTGACATTTCAGCTCCATTACTGTACTTTTGAGAGCGTTGAGGCTATGCAGAAGTTTCTAAATTGCTCATAAATGATCGCATGATATTTGATATGATGTTGGGATGTTTGTCCATGCGTGGAAGCAGTGTATGACTTTAAAGGAGGTCTACGTAGTGCATGATTCTGAGATTCGATATTTCATTTCCAGCGAAGGAAAGCAATTGGCCTATAAATATCCAGATTTGGATAGATAAAGTAACGAGACTTGGTGTTTTCAAGTGTGGTGGAATTTTTATCTGCAACGTGATGTCGTCGTCCTTGATGGAATATGTTAAGTTTATCGATGCAATAGTTTACTTCAATTCAATTTTGGGGCGGGATATTTGAGATATTATTGAAGAAACGACAGTCAAAGATTGCGGGGGTACGATAGATCAGGATTGAATCGATGTTCTAATGTCGATGTTTCGAGAAAGGATGATCTCTGGAAAGGTTAAATTTAGCAACGGTCTATTGGTTCAAGTGCTACTGAGATAAATTTTGATTTAAGGCATCATCTGAGCAGCAAATGAGGAGGAAGAACATGTGGAAGTGTCGTGCGGTGGTTAAACTTCTACAAGGCTATGTATAAGAAGTGGAGGTCGAGTAGTTTCTTCAAGAAGTGAGTCTCCCCAAAGTGGGAGAGTGGCAGAGTAGTATGTGGATTCAGTGGCAAGATAGCTAAACCCTTGAAGAAAGTTTGGAGTGATTTGGGAGTTTTAGTGGACATTGGTTGGGTCTACGGACTTAATTTGAAACATCGGCTATTATACAGTAGGAGATTTGATATGACGAAATGGAGTTGCTTGATATGAAAGAGGATACAACATAACTTTGAATTGGAGGATATTGTCACACATTTAGTGATGTCCACGAGGAATGATTGGACTTGTGCAGCTGGGGAATAAGCACGGGCTCAGGTGGGTTATCTCATGTGAGCAGATCAGCGGGCGCGTGGTTGGCGAAGGTCTTAAAAAAATCCTACTAGCTATCTGGTAAAGAGGTCGGTCAGGTGAATACATTTAATGATTCATAAATGGTTTTGCAAAAAGACTTCAAGGAACTCGGCGGGTTGGTTGTGCTAGCTCATGTCAACAATTAAGAAAGAAACTTGTTGGATTCCAGATTTGTGTAATAGTGTCTTCAAGCTAAGTGGGAGAGTCCTACCACCTATGATTGGGTTGTATGATTATCTTCTTATGAGGTTTCGGGTTATCAGCGTATTGGTAAGTTATTTCGGCAAGGAAAGAGAACATCAGTAGTGATTTGAGCAAAGAGATTGAAAAATGTGCTCTATAGTTGGCATCATCGATTCACGTTCGAGCTTTCAAAAGACTCAGCAATTATTCCTCGCGTAGAAGTAAGTTGCAAGAAAGGTGAGTTGGTCGGGTGCTTCTTTGAGAGGGTGGTCATGGACTAGCGGAGCCTTTCAGTTGATTATATTCTGTACCAAGTTAGAGTGGGTGGCTCTCAACAATGGTCCTAGTGGATTCAAAAGTTAAAGTGTGGTGCCTAATGATTTCAAACCTATAAGTATGGTTAAGAATCGAGCTTTTGTAGGAAATTATGATAAGAGGCTCGGGGTGTCCTAGGATATTTTCATCTTGTGGTGTAGCAATGGGAGGAAAATGAGAAAAAGACTTCGGATTCATATTGCAATTATAAGAATGGTTGTATTAGTTGAGGATGCGAATGTGCGTGCAAGCAGAGTAGGAAACAGTTCATGGGCTTGTAGACAATGTTGCCTCGAGGAATGGAGTCACTCAAGATGAGTGCGGATTTAGGATTGGTGATGTAACGAATGGAGCTATTATTATTTATAAGGGAAGTTAAAGATGAATAAGAAGAATTTGGATTGGTTGGCCATGGTTGAATTGGCATAACGGTGACGGTGATCAGTTTCTTCAGCCTGATCAAGTTATGTAGTTGATTTGTAGTGATACGTGTGAGGCTTGTCGGCCACCGTAATTGATTTTATTTGGAAGTATTCTAGTATTATTGCTTGCTATGTGTAGGCGGATCCCAGAAAGAGCTACGGTGGCTTAAGCCACTACTTGAAGAATTGCACCTTCTACGGTTGTAAGAATTTACTAGTATGTTTATATGGTTCTCTTGGATTGAGTTAAGTAAAAAGTTTCCATGTGCGGAAGTGTTTACCATTTTAGTGGTTCAGGAGTTGTGATGAAATTCTTGTATTATCGCATGTTGTCTTGTTAGGTGCAGTGACCGATATGAAATTTGAACTTGATGATCAAGGTCGTGGTTCGGTGTTACGAGGATATCATGAGCTCGAATCAGCAGGAAGGGGATTTGTATATTTTGAGTAAATTGGTATTGCATATAGCTCGCCTGAGATCGGTGATTTGTGAAAAAGGCTTCACATCCTGGTTAAGAATTCCTTATCGCGGCCGGTACTATGGATGTACATACTTGTTATATGTTATGGAAGGTCATGGGAGTGTGCCTCGCGGGGAGGTTGTATAAGTGTGGCTTGTAGTCACTTGACTGATTGAAAAATTAAACCAAGTATGAAGATTGTGGTGAAATTGTTATTTTGAGAATTGATGCCTGGAGGGCACTCAATTTATTGGGTTGTGGAATGTGGAGGATTACTTCGGTTCTTATGGTTATTCTTGTGTTTTATGAAAAAAAAAAAAGGGTTATTATGGACCCAGAAAAGATTATTGGCCTAGTTTTGTACGATCAGAATCGGCTTGAGGTCTGTGGATGGGTTTAAATATGAATATGGGCTCTATATCAGGCTGAATGTGTTCATTTCTGCATATCTCTCCTTATGGAGTAGTATTCGGACGTTGGATGTTATTTCATTGTCGGCTATTTCATGTAATGTTATATTGTGTCGTATGAGTTGCGAAACGGCTTGTTAAATTTATTATGTGTTGAGGTTCCGCGCGATGGTGTTATGTAAACATGATAGCTCTTTAGTTTCAGAACATTTATCACACCTCAGTTTTGCTTGATTTTATTAGCTTATGGCGCTATATGTCCCCTCAGGGATGGCATTATGCACTTAGCATGTTTGTGGCCGATATTTGGTATTGTGTTGTAATGAGCAATTTAGCTCGATGTGTATCTCCTTATGTGAATTTTATGTGTGGATTAGGTGGAACACCGTCATGGATATGTTGTTTGGATCGGGTTTCATGCCGCAACAATGTTATGATGATTACAGTCCCTTGTACTCTATTCTGTGTGTTTTGTTTCCATTTTCTGAGAAAAGTTCATATGCGTGAGTGGAGTAGTCCTTTCCAGAGTCTGTCTTTCTTATGTATCACATTCGAGTTAGTAGCCTATTGGCATATTGTAGCATCATATGGGACTTTTGGTCATGTCTAGGGTGGCTTGTTGTCTGAGCAGTTTGTACTGGGCGAGACAAGGTTATTGAATCTTGGATCAGTGCAATCAAATTGTATTAAGTATATTAAAGAGAAAAGATCATTATTTGGTTTAGAATGAGATAATGTCAGCAGTATAACCACAATGATTTGTTGAGTTGGCAGTTAGTTATGGATTTCTACACGTCTCTTCTGTCGTGGCGGTGTTGCAAGAGTTGGAACAAGACTTATATATATCATGAGGTGCATTGTGAGCATCTGATTCGGGGAATGTTAGTTGTTATGATCAGATAAAGTTATTATGGTCCTATAAACGATGTGGTGCATGGTGAGAATTCAGCAAAGGTATACAGTCATGTTTTGGTACCTCGTGTAGTGATTGTTACGCTGTTCATATGTTGGAAGCAGGCCTGGCGGAGAATTCCGGATATTGGAATCAGGTTCTAAGCTTACTTGTTTTAATAAAAGAGAATATCTTCAGATTTGATTGAGTTAATGTGCTCAACTGGGATGTAATATCACGGGTAGGTTCTGAAGGTGTTAGACAGTGATTTCGGACAACTCTGGTACAATTCCCAGCACGTTTGAGGACAAATGTATGCTTAAGTGGGAAAGAACATAATGACCGACCGGTCACTTTGAACTCTAGTGTGTCGTTCAGTGGTTTGAAGCCTTGAGTAGCTTCACTTTAGGTATTATAACTTTTACGCGTGGTCGGAAATGAATTCCGGGAAGTTAGAGAATTCTCATTTTGAAAGCTCTAAGTTGAAAGAATTAAATAAGATTGGATTTTTGAGTAAACGACCTTAGAATTGGGATTCGAAGGTTCCAACAAGTTCGTATGATTATTTCGGACTTTGACGTATGTCCGGATTGGATTTTGGAAGACCCGGGAATATTTCGTCACCTATTGTGGAAGTTAAAATATTTGGAAGAATTTTATAAGTTTGGGTTAAAGTACATTTAAGTGTTATCAATATTTGTTTGGGATTTCGAGTTTAAGAATAGCTCTGTATGGTGATTCTGGTATTGCAAGCGCGATCGAAAGTGAATTCGGAGGTCCGTAGGTAATTTTGGAGTCATTTGGCTAATGATAGAAATTGGAGGTTTTTAAGAAGTCCGACCGTAAGTCAAAATTTTGATATCGAGATCGATTTCGATTCCAAAAGTAGTGATAGATCTGTAATGTTGAGTGTGACTTATGTGCAAAATTTGAGGCCAATCGAACATGATTTGATATGTTTCGGTATCGAATGTGGAAGTTTGGAATTTCTAAGATTATTAAGCTTTAATCGAGTTGCGATTCGTAATTTTGATGTTATTTTAAGTGACTTTAAGGCTCAATTCGAGTTTGAATGAGGCATTAGGACTGGTTGGTAGGTTTGGTTGAGGTCCTAGGAGCCTCGGATATTCTTTGGATGCTCAACCGGGCATTTTTAGCCTTGTGGGTGATTGCTGGTTTTCTGGTGTGAGTACAGCAGATTTTTACTTTATGCGATCGCATGGAGAGGAGTGTGATTGCATAGTGCAAAATTTGGAGGTTGCTGTTTTGGCTTATGCGAACACATGGTGAGAAGTGCGATCCCATAGTGCATTTTAGGGGCTGTCGAATTTTTGGCTAATGCGATCGCGGGGAAGAGTGTGCGATCACATAGCGCATTTTGGAGGCCGCTGGGATTTGGCTTATGCGATCGCGGTCGGAGGAATGCGATCGCATAGATGGGCCGCCTGGGTAGTTAAGTGTTTTAAAACAGGTTTTGGCTTATTTTTATCTCAAATCTTTCATGGGGGTGGATTTTTGGAGAGCTTCAAGTGAGGATTTTGTCATTTAAGTCAAGGTAAGTTGTTCCTACTCATTACAAGCTAAGTACAAGGTTTGTATGTAGATTTGGTCAAGGAAATTAGTAAAAATTTGGGACTTCTGAAGAAAGACCTAGAATGTGTATTTTTAGAATTTAACCACGAATTTGGGCATGAAATTGAAAGATAATTATATATTTCAATTCATAAAGTTATGGGTAACCTTTATCTTCGAAAATCTTGAAATCCAGGCACATGGGCCCGAGGATAATTTTGCCAACTTTTCGAGTGAAGTTAAAAATTTATATAAATTTAATTTTTGTAAGTATTAGAATATATTTTCATTGGTTTGCCCGTTTTTGTTTTTGGGATAGTTTTGGGGCGTTGTGCATCAATTTGAGTCGTCGGAAGGGCTTGGAGGCCGGTTATGAATCTTCGGAGCAAGGTGAGTCTCCTTTCTAACCTCGTAAGAGGGGATTGTCCCTATAGGCGAATTAATTGAATATGTGCTGCTAATTGTGGGGGGCAATGTACGCACGAGGTTATGAGAGTCTGTGCGTAGCTACTATTATGCTTATGTTCGGGTAGTCTAGGACCCAAAAACATGCTTACTTGTAGTAAATGCAACCTGATTGATATTTTAAATTGCTTAAATTATATTGAAGTGGAAAATGATTTTCTAAAAGAGTAAAAACGTCATTTTTATAGTTTGTTAAAAAGGGAAATTTACACCTCCTTGAATAAGTATCTCCTTGATGAATGTCTTGAATGACTGTTTGAGTATGTGTTTCTTCGTGTACCTACGTCACATGCATGATTCGCGAGCACGGTGATTATTTATTTATGCTTGACCGCGTCGCATCTATGATTCTCGAGCGCAGTAGTAGATGTATCTATGATTCGCTCAATTTAATCATCTGGCAGTGCATAGTTTAAATATTGTTGTATCGGACCGTACGTCCTTGGCATGGTTTGTGCATGTTTGTATTGCTTGCCTTGAAATTTACTGAAGTGATATTATTTCGTCCCGATTTGAGAATAAATGTATAAATAATGAAAAGGAATTTGGAAATTTCTTATAAAAGAAAAACTTTCTTACATGCTTCACTTTACTGAATTACAATCATACTTATATAAATCCTCAATTTGTTACATTATTGATTTATCATTACTAGACTAGTAAGTGTCGAAGTCGACCTTTCGTCTCTACTTCTTCGAGATTAGACATGATACTTACCGAGTACACATTATTTTCGTACTCATGATATACTTGCTTTGCATTTTGTTGTACATGTATAGGTATTTCTAGCGGCATACTGGGCGTAGCAGCATGCATGATAAGGAGTCTAGGTGAGCTAGATTTCTCGAGGCGACCCACAGCCAGTATAGTCTCTTTTAACGTATTGTATTTACTTTTGTCCAATTTTTATTCCGAACGGTGATTGTACTTATTCAATCCTCTTAGTAATTGCTCACGCACTTGTGACATCGGGTTTTGGGATGTCTATGGATTATTCAGTATTTGAAATTATTAAAGATATTTTTATTTATTTAGTGGAACTTATTCTTTATTGTTTAAATATATAAAACAAGTAAATTCATAATTTTTAAAACAAGAAGTTACTAATTAATTAGTATTGGCTTGCCTGATAACAGTGTCTGACGCCATCACGACCCTTAATAGATTTTGGGTCGGGACATCAGGCATATAAAATTCACTATTGTAAATTATCCTAAAGTAGTAGGTAAGAATTGGATTGTTAATTCCCTTCTTTCTCTATATCAAAACTAAGTTCAGTGGGTGTAAAAGTGTAAAATGAATTAAAATGCATTGGTTGTTGTAGAATTGGTTGTTTGACATGTATAAATTGGATTGAGCCTACGTATTGACTCAAATAATTTCGAGATGAGTTGATATAGTGTTTTACTAAAGTGATTTAACTCACAAAAGCACACATATAAGGTGTTTGGTGAATTGTTTGAAAGAGTTAATATGTGCTTGATTGGAGCGAGTGAGTACCTATTAACTTAGAGTTGTTCTAGCTAAAGTTTAGATGATTTATTCTGATATATGTGCATAAATTTTCAGAATTTTGTGTTATTCTTTTATGCATTTTCATGATGAAAATTCATGAAAAAGCAAGACCCCTTAGAAATACTTTTGAATATTTATTTCATGTTTTACATTTAAAAAATACCATTCTAAGTATCTATATGTTGTTCTAGAAAAAATTTAGACTTGAATGGTCAAGAGAGTAGAGAAGCTGATTTAGACCCTACATGGTCACACATAAAAGTTTATTATTAAAATATTTTTGGGAGTATCCTCTCTTCTGAGAAGGGGTTATCTTCCAGGCCGATGGTCTTGACAAAGGCATTAACTTCCTGAAACTACTTGTGCCAAAGTAGGGAGCACACGAGCTGAGAGTCTCGTTGCTAAGAATTTGCCTAGCCAGGCTAAGGTATGATACATGAGCTTTGAAAACTATAATGCGAGTGGCACCTCTTGGATTGGACCTATTCGATCAGGTTGGGATCAAACATGTGCCAATCACATAGTAACTAAGACAGAAATAAGTGAGGATAGTTGGAACTTCTAAAACATAAAGTGAATTATTTTTAGATAATAAAGAAAAAAGAAAAGAATTTCTTTTAGAACATTCATTATCTATTGTTATGCAATTATTTTAGAATCATTCGTAGAAGCTTTATGTTTTTCATGTGTTTAGAATCTTTGCTTGTAGTGTATATTTTATTAAGTCTCGTTCTGTGCTTTAGTGGGGAGCCATTGAGACTCATTGAGTACAGTGAAAGTTTCTAATGCTCTTTTGTGGAACCTGCATTGGTCTGCGGTACAACATAAAAATTAGTATTGCATGCGAGCAGGCTATATGCTAGGACTTCTCACACTTTCAATAACAATAATATTGCTGCGCTTCGCTTTTTTTTTTCGTGAAGTATTACTTTGAGTCATCATTATTTAGCTATTTCTTTGTTTACTTGGAGAAATAACTAGGAAGTCTCATGTGATGAGCAGTGCATTAGTTTATCAGTAGAGGCTTCATAGACATAGTTTGTGGCTTAAAATTCACATATTTTTCATAATTACTTTGCAGTATTTCAGTAGTTACTGTGAATAAAGTTTTGAAATTGGTTTATTTTAAATATAAACTTAATTAAGATTAAAGTTGAGATAATGCATAAATACTCCACTAAACTTGTCCGAAAAAGTCATTTACACACCTTAACTTTATGGACGACCTATGTTCCCCCTATTCTTGTTTGAAGTGAATTTTATACACCATTGGTAACTCATAATCAGTCTTCTGGCGGGCATGTGTAGTACACGCGCCACGTGTCAAAACAGTTTTATTTTTTCTCCCACTTATTTAATTATTTTATTTTAACGCTTTTTTCCATGTCATCACCATGGAAGATCCAACATTTTCAGCAGCAGCATCGCCGGCAGCCATGGTGAAGTATTTGAAAGAACCCGATAATCCTACCAAATCTTGCAAAGCCAGGGGCTCGTCTCTCAGAGTTCATTTCAAGAATACAAGAGAGACAACACATGCTTTTCGGAAGAAAATATCCTTATTCCTCCATCATTATCGCTATTTTGATAAAGGGGATCTCCTAGTCCCTCTCCGGTCCCGTCAAAATCCTTATTCCTCTATCGTTCTTTCCTCGTAAACTCACTTCTTTCAATTTTTTCCTTTTTTCCTTTTTGTTCTTCCATTCTTCTCAAATTTTCTTCTAAAATATGTTAGATCTGTACTTTGGCTAATAAAATAGCATGAAAGAAGCGTTGTTGTGAAGTTAGATTTGACGCTGTGATAGAGGCAACAATGAGGGGTGAAGAGAGCCCCAAATTATGTACTGGGTCTCTTCCAAAAATAAGTGGATATCCTTATGAGTGTATTAATTTTTGGTGTGTGTGCAGCCCCTCTCCGGAATTAAGAAATAGAAAAAAAAAATTGCCGGCTGAGAAGAACGAAAGAGACGGCCTTTGACAGTGAAGGATGAGGGCTTTTATTTTTTGTTGGAATGACAAAAGAGTCTCTGGTATTAAAAGGAAGATAATGTTTTTAGGAAGAGTATTTAAGGAAAAGTAAAGTTGTATGCAATGTCTTCACCTCTTACACGCGAGTTTGGGAGAGTGAAACTACTGCCTTTGCCACGTCACCATTTAGGGTGGTATAAAATTCACCTCAAACAAAAATAGGGGAACATAGGTCGCCCGTAAAGTTAAGGGGTGTAAATGACTTTTTCGGACAAATTTAATGGGGTATTTATGCATTATCTCATTAAAGTATTGTTTATTGCATATAAAGTTGAAGTTATAATCGATTTGATAAGCACTGATAATTCACTCGATCAAGTTTAATGATCCAATACCGCTCACATCTTGTTCAGAAAATGGGACATGACAGATAGAGATGGCAATGGGGCGGTGCGGGGCGGTTGCGGGGCGGGTTTATCCTTAACCCGCATAATGTTCAACCCGCCCCGCCCCGCACCGCATAGGAATATTTTCTGTTTTCAAACCACCCCGCCCCGCCCCGCATAAACCCGCCCCGCACCGCACCGCAAAGTAAAAAAAAATTCATTTTTCATTTTTTACTAGTTTCTCTTTTAAAAAAAAACCTAAAAAAATTAATGATAACCTATGACCTTCTTTTCTAGGTAGTTTCACCTATGTCCATAATGTTTTCAATATTTTATGAAATTTCAATTGAATTTTTTTAATATTTTATAAAATTTCAATTGTATTATTTTATGGATCTATTAACATTATCAATAATGATCGTTCTGGTACATGTATCATGTATGATATATTTAAGTTAATTATTAGTACATACAAGAAAAAATTAAATTATTGAGAAACATGAATCAATCCTTAAAATAATTT
Source organism: Nicotiana noctiflora (assembly GCA_032618575.1). NCBI lineage: Eukaryota > Viridiplantae > Streptophyta > Magnoliopsida > Solanales > Solanaceae > Nicotiana > Nicotiana noctiflora. The sequence goes on from JASVEL010002208.1 coordinate 209,009, forward strand.
ATCTTTTACAAGGTGATATACACATACGTCATACGCAGACTGAGATGGTTAGGGAAGATCTACTTTAGGGTTGATTACAAATATTTTTTAAGTTATATACTTATATGTTCATTTCATATTAAACCGTTAAATAAAACATAAGAAATCTTTGGATTATTTTTATTCAAATTGTAATTAATTATTGAACATCAGTTATGGTATGTCTTCTATTAATCCTGTTAGAATATATTTTTTAGCATAGTAATTTGATTAGTAAGTTAATTATAATAATCAATTTTAAATATATCTTCTTAAAACTAGTATCCAATATTTCTACCGGATAGGCGCACCAATATTTTAATGCTCCAAAAATTGATAATATCCTAATATGTTGATAATTTATAACTAGAATATATGATATTACCCACACATCTAAGCTTAAAAGAGCAAGAAAAGAGGAGATTAATGAATACAAAATTTAAAATTAAAATAAAGATATAAAGATAAGCAAGGGAAAGTTTATAAAACAGATTCTAATTAAGAAACAAGATTGCAAAATGCAGGAAAAGATTTAATCTTCTTTGACGAAAAGCAACAAATGTGCGATGCAAGTATTACACAAATGCGTAACCCGCAACCGCCCCGCAACCGCAATTAAATTTAAAAAATAATTCTTAAACCCGCCCCGCCCCGCCCCGCCCCGCCCGCATAAACTGAAAACCGCACCGCCCCGCATAAGCTGAAAACCGCCCCGCCCCGCCCCGCACCCGCCCCGTTTGCCATTCCTATTGACAGAATAGTACTAAATAATTCGTCTACAGTATGGAAAAATACGTTTTCCATCAATTCGACGAACCTTTAAAGCTCCTTTTGCTTACTGGTTATAATAATAAGAGGGGAGGTCCAAAGCTCGATTCCTACCTATTTATTTAGAAACTAATGCACCTAAAAACTTCAAAACACGCAACCAAGTTTAGGATCGAACCTAAGTCCTCCATGATACATATATTGGGGTCGACCATAGACTATAAAGGGCTGGTGTTCCAATCTCTCTCATAAAGTTGTCTATGCCTGTTTGATTTTGTATGATATTTACATCTATATTTAATACTCCCTCTCGTCCAAAATAAGTGATTTTTTGATCTTTTTTTTGTGGTCTAAAATAAGTAATTTTTCAGATTTCAAGAATGACTTAATGATGTTTGTCCTACATTGTCCTTAGAGTAAATAATGTTGGAATATGTGTTAGGAGTGTTTATGTGAGATAGTAAGGTTAAGATAGTCAATTTTATTGCTAATTAATGCTAAAATATGACTTTCTTAATATGTGTGAAAACATTTAAAAAAATCACTTATTTTAGACCGAAGGGAGTATAATTTTTTGTAAAATATTGACACTGCTTACAATAAATTCTAAGCGCCCACTGATGGCCTGTGGTCAAAACTTAATTAGACGGAGAGAGAAAAAAAGTTGCATCTTCTTAGTAGAAGGAATCTCCTTGGGCCATAATGTCAAACAGTGACCATATTAGTCACATTAGCATTGACCTTCAGAACCATAAAAGTTTTCATGGACTGCTTTGATAAATTCACCTTTTATCCTTTGGCCCAAACCTCGAAATATTTGCCTACACATATTCAATTGGGAGAAATAGGAGAAGGTGGTAGAAACGGCGCAATTATTAATGATTATACAATTGTCACTAAACAACCCAAGAACTCACTTTACTTGCAGTTTATAAAAGGATCCTAAAATTATAAAATTTTATAAATGGACCTAAGAACTTTGAAACCAATTGGTCAAAAGTGCCTATTTAGGCTAGGATACGGGGAAGATACTAGTGATCAACTTTAAATACTCCTACTGTTTCAATTTATATGAACTCATTTGACTGTGTACGGAGTTTAAGAAAAGAGAGAAGACTTTTGATTTTGTGGTGTAAAATGAGGCACATTTATTTTGTGTGGCTATAAATCATTGGATAAAGGTAAATTGTTTCCAAATAAGAAAATAAGTCATTCTTTTTGGCATGGACTAAAAAAGAAATAAATTCACATAAATTGAAACGGAGAGAGTAGTTTAATTTACTGTGGGAGCAGTTGCGAATTTGCAGTTTTTCACTAATTTACAATATGCTTCCTGAGAGTGACACTAAAGCCACAAACGAAGCCGCAATTATTGCAAAAGTCCATTTTTAGCATCTTTCCAACTCTAATGGAGTTGTAGATAAAATCTTTCAAATTCTTCGCTTTCACAATATATATACTACAGCACTTTAACAAAAAATTACTTTGGGTTGGGCATATGTCCCGAGTAAAAGGTGATTATCTCAGGTTTGGTATATTTTTTATTCTGAGATTAATAAATTTGGGATTGTTTATAGCACAATTATGATATTATTTTATACCATACAATATGTGGAAAAATAATTTCAAAATGACTAATCTCGAGATAAACAACAAAATGACAAGTTTACCCTTCTCCAATGTTTTTCTCCCAAAAGTCTGATAAGAAAGACAAGGTTAAACTTAAAAATAAAACTTTATTCAATTTATGTAGTTTAAACCACACATATGCTTTATAATATACCCTATATATCTAATTTTTAGTTCAATAAATTAAACATCTAGAAATAAAAACATATTATGTTATTATTTAATCTCCACATTAATGAATTACCACTCAATTCTTAACTGACTAGAATTAGATGCTACAAGAGGCGGATCCAGAATTTCAAGAGGATGGGTGCACTGTTGTAAAAAGGTGCAATTAGAATTTATATTTGACGGGCTTAACTTTAGTCTTTTACCATGAACTCGCTATACTGTTGAAATTATAGGTTTAAAATTATGTTCTTTTTGAAATTTTAGTAATTTTCATATATATTTATACTTCATGCTGAAAATAAGATCACTCGGAGTGGGCTTTGAACTGTTAATTATACTTTTAAAGGTACACCCAATAATAGTTACACCATAAGAGTCTTTGAGCATGGGTTAACACACATATATTTATGTAATTTTGAAAAAATATAATATTATTATACATAGTTTAGGGAGAGAAGTATGAATTTACGCGAAATCTCCTAAGCTGAATATCGATGTGAACTTAAAATATCGACTTCTTAGTATTGTCAAAATAGTAAACAACAGAGAGAAAATTCAAAAACAAACTCTGGGGTTAATTGCAACAATAGATAAATGTTTTTGTACTATGGATGGTCGGTTAGCATCCATGGTAGTGGGCCTATTGCGGGAGAAAGCAAAAACTAGTGGGGTTCAAATACTGAAAAATTCAAGAGCCCTACAAAAAACTCACAGTAGTAATCTGATGTGCTCAGATCTCACCATTAATTTCCTTTAATATATGACATGTACGAGTTGGTGAAAAAAAAGAGTAACATATGACCAACTTTGAACCTGTTGTGCAATGCTTTTGGGACATGGCTATTTGAAACCATGTGCCTATAAAGATATACTTATGATTTTCTTCTCCTAAGTCTTACCTTTAAGGAAAAAAACATGACAATTGACAAGACATCATGGCTAAAGGAGGGGAAGAAATAGAAAGGTTAGATAATTATGTTACGTACCTATACCATGTAATAATGTAGTTGGAGGTCATACAACATTATAACAAGTCAACAACCCAACCAAAATATTCTTTGACATAGAAGTATGCTTAACGTGATTATGATTTGATATATCTCTATTACTAATATATGTGATTGAAGTTTTAAAACGGGAAAGAACTTTTACTGAAATTTTATCCTACTGATTACTGATTCAAACACTAGCTAATTACAACCTTATGACCCCAGGTTCAAGCGCAATATGCTACATTTGACTAAAATCACACTTTTATGCCCTGCGACGTGCAAAGATAAATTCTCTCTTACCCTGAGATGTGTTACGCGGCGCCTTTCTGAGATTCTTTGGAAGGGCGAAGTAAGGCTAAGCAACTGATGTTGGTGCTGCTACAGTTCGCCAACTGAGGTCCCCGCCGTACGCTAGACTAGATTGTCAGTGTCGTACGGGAAAATCAATATCAAGAGCAATTGAGAAAAAAAAAATGAGAATTAAGATTTAAAGAACGCTGGATTGCATTAGTGAAAGCTATTACAGAAAAGCAATACGGTGTCGAGGGGGAGAGACACCAGTACAGAGAATTGCTTGCTTGCTAGAAAGTTTTGATTGCTTGATCCCCCTAATAGTACTTCAAAAATATAAACCAAAGCTACATGACTAGACTTGAAAAAGATAGAGAAATATAATATAAGTGCATGAAATAAAACTACTCTATATTTATAATGGAAAGGACTTAGTTTTCTACAAAGCAGGAACATGTCCTTTGTCAGCAGCACTGTCTTTGGCATCAGGGTCTGCGCGCGCGGTGTTGTCAGCGGGCGCGGCTTTGTTGTTGGAATCTGCTTGCAGCTGGGCACTGGCGAGGTATATCGGTGGGGCGACAGAGGTACCTGCACGCTTTTTACTTGGCACGGCCAAGACCATGTGGCCGTCCGTGGCGCTAGGATTTAGGAGGCTTGCTAGGACGCCATGGGGCGCGCCCAAGTAGTCATGGAGCATGACTGGAAAGCCGCCCATGACATTCTCCCCCAACTGAATTGGAAAAGTCCCCGGCGCCTCACTTGCAAACTAATCTTCAATGAGGCTCTTGAAGGCTTCGAGGTTTGTTCCCCTCTCTCAAGTATTCTCTTCTGCATCACAGCCCTGCCATTTCACCAGGAATTCTTGGTGATCTTTCTTTGAAGCATGAATCACTCTGTCATCAAGGATAGCTTCAACACGCCTTTTTCCAGTTAAATTGGGACCTCGAATACTGGGTATTGTAAGCTGGCTCCTTGAAGGATCCTCCGTGTCTTCTTCTTGAAAAGGTTTCAGGAGACTGACATGGAAGATAGGATGAATTTTCCACCAAGTTGGGGTATCCACCCAGTATACAACTTTCCCAATGCGCCTCTCAATGGACAAAGGTCCAATATATTTTTGCAATAGTCGAGGGTCATGGACTCCCGCAAATAAGTACCGCTTTAGAATTTTGACCATCACTTTGTCTCCTACTTGATATTCAATAAAGCAACGATTCTGATTAGTATGCCTCTTCATCCGCTTTTGAGCTTTGACAAGATAGCTTCGCACTATCTCCGGATTCCGCTTCCACTCTTTTGAGAAGCTAGTAGCTCGAGGAAACTTAGCCGTGTTTGGTGCATTTCACGGTGTGTGGGAGTAGTGGTTGCTGTCTGGTAACAATTTCAAAAGTACTTTTGTTTGTACTAGATATCTTTTGTGAATTGAAACACAATTGAACAGCATCCAAAAGCTTCACCAAATTCTTTTGAGATCCGGTTGCAAAGTGGCAGAGATATTCCTCTAACATACAATTGAACCGCTCCGTCTGGCCATCAGATTGCAGATAAAAACTTGAGTTGTGACTCAATTGTGACCCGAGACACTTAAAAAGTTCAGTCCAAAAGTTGTTGGTGAAGCGTGAGTCGCGGTTGCTAACAATGTCTTTGGGCAGACCCGCTGCATTTTCTGCTGATATATATTATGGGGCTGTAATAAAGGTAGCATACTTGGAAAACCGGTCTACCACAACCAACATAGTTGTGAGATCTCCGACCTTGGGCAATCTGGTGATGAAATCTAGAGAAACACTTTCCCAAGGCCTCTTTGGGACAGCTAGTGGTTCCAAGAGTCCCGCTTATGTCAAGCAATCTGACTTGTCCTTCTCGCACACTAGACAAGTCTTCACATACTGAGTAACATCATCGGCCACTTGAGGCCAATAATAGGCACGATGAAGTAATGCCATGGTGCGTTCTTCACCGGGATGGCCAGCCCAAAGAGTATCATGACATTCTGCAAGAAGTGTCCTCCGCATATCTCTTCCTTTCGGAACATAAAGTCGGAACTGGAGAGTCTTGACCCGTCCTACCAAATCAACCAAATACTGAGCAGCTAGATCCTTTGTGAGTAGATCATGTATCTGGTCCTTGATGCAGGTGGATACTGCGCTCCCCCTTAGGGTGGCGAGCAGGCACACCGATGCTAGGTCAGTTCTCTGACTGAGTGCATCAGTAACATGATTGGTCTTTCCACTGTAGTACTCCAGGTTGAAGTGGAATTCAGCTAGAAGTTCCTTCCACCGGGCATGTCGACCATTCAGCTTTGGCTGGGTCATGAAATGGCTGACTGCTGTGTTTTCTGTCTTGACCACGAATGGGGTTCCCAGTAGATAGTTTCTCCAAAGGCGCAGCAATAGATGACATTCAATAATTCTTTCTCATGGGTGGCATAGCGCAGCTCCACATCCTTCAGCTCCCGACTCTTGTATGATACGGGGTGCCCTTCTTGCATCAAGACCCTACCAAGAGCATAGTCAGATGCATCCGTTTGTACGTCGAATGACTTGGCGAAATCAGGGAGAGCTAAGACGGGACTACTAGACATAGCCGCCTTTAATGCGTTGAAGGCCTCTGCTCTCCTTGGTCCCCAATCCAAAAGTGTGACCTTCTTGAGGAGTTTTGTTAATTGGACAGCGATAAGGGAGTAGTTATTCACAAACCGCCGGTAGAAGTTGCATAGGCCAAGGAACGCCCTTAAGGCGTGGACATCCTTTGGGGGCGGCCAATCTATGATGGCCTGAATCTTCTGTTGTTCCATCTTGATGCGTCTTTCCTCAATGACATGTCCGAGGAAGTCAATTTGCTTCTGAGCAAAGGAGCATTTGGATAGCTTGGCATATAGCTCATGTTCCCGCAAACGAGCCAGGACCTTCCGTAAATGCACTAAGTGTTCTTCTAATGTTTGGTTATATACCACAATGTCATCCAAGTAGACCACCACAAATTCGTCAATGTACTCTCGGAAGACTTGGTTCATCAGGGTGCAAAATGTGGATGGCGCATTATTCAAGCCGAACGGCATGACCAGGAAGTCGTACGACCCATATTTTGTTACACATGTCGTCTTGTGCTCATCACCCTCTACGATTCAAACTTCCCAATAACCTGTCTTGAGGTATATCTTGGTGAACATCGTCGCACCATCCAGTCTATCGAACAAGTCTGCCATCAAAAAAATAAGGTACTTGTTCTTTACTGTGATTTTGTTTAGAGCTCGATAATCCACACAGAGTCGCAGACTGCCATCATATTTCTTTTGGAATATAATAGGGGACCCGTATAGGGAATTTGAGGGTACAATTATCCTTGTATCTAGCATTTTCGTCAATTGTCTCCGGAGCTCGGTGAGTTCGGGTTATGACATTCTGTAGGGCGCCCCGGTAGGTGGCTTCGTGCCCGGCACCAACTCAATTTAATGGTCCACAGTGCACTTAAGCGGGAGCCGCTTTGGCATGTCTTGTGGCATAATATCTTCAAACTCCAGTATTAACTCCTTCACGGGTTTAGGAATGGGACCCGAGGAGCGTTCTATATCTTCAATGTAGAGGGTTGCCATGAACGTAGGCTCATTCCTTTTGACCCCCTTCTTCAGCTGCAAGGCCGGGATGTTTTCAATGGCCATCTTCACTGGAAGGCACGGGATAATTCATGGCTTGGCCCCATTGGTTCCCATACTGTAGCATGTCTGCAAATGGTACAGGCATGGTGTTGGTTTACCTTAGGAATTCCAGTCCAACAATCAGCTCAAAGTCATCTATGATCACCACTTGCAGGTTGAATTTTCCTTCGTATGAGCCAAGCTTCACCGGTACTTCTTTGGTTGTTCCACCCACTGGTTGGGAAGGTGAGTTGGTAGCCTTGACACTGCCTTTACCTTTCCCTACAACTAGTCCAAGGTACTCCACTTGAGTCGAGGCTAAGTAGTTGTGGGTAGCACCCATGTCTATCATAGCTCAATTGGGCTTGTCATTCACCGACATCTCAACGAACATTAAGGTCTTCTCTTATTTAGGAGGAGTCTCTTCATTCGCCTTCTTTTTCCCTTTCTTCGTGACAGGACGTGGGTCCTTTTTCTTAAGGATACCAGCACTGGTCTCCGCTAATGCCTCATAAATGGAACCAACAATTGCATTGAAAGCACCTACTAGTTAAGTGTGGTCCCCACCATCTAAATCACTCCGTCCCATTATTAATAGCCTGATGGGCATTCATCTGTGCATGTGGGCAATCATTATTCCAATGTGGTCAGCCGTAATGATGACATCCTGAAGGAGGCTTTCACCCCTAGTCATTGTTGTTTGAAGCGGTATTGTTGCTGCATGAGGAAGGAGCTTTAGATTTGTTTGAGTTACGATCTCCCCCACTTTTGCTAGGACCACCATCGCTAGGCTGGACCCCTTTGAAACTTGTTCGGGCAGTCGGCTGAGGCCTGTCCTTTAATTTCGAGCTTCCATTTGATAGTCCCCAAGGCATTCATCTACTTGGATTTCCTTGGGAAGGGTATCTACCCTTTGTCTCTATAGCTCTACGCGGACATAAGGTTTCAACCCTTCCATGAAGGTGGAGAGTTTTTCCTTGTCTCCCATGTCGCATATGCTTACCATGAGTACGGAGAATTCTCGCACGTAGTCCTGCACTGGTTTTGTCTGGCGGAGCCCCGTAGTTTTCTCCTTGCATTATATTCATCATTCTCGGGGAAAAACTGCAGGTGTATGGCTGCCTTCATTTCTGCCCATGTCTCGAGAGCATCTTCACCGGACTTGATGGCTTCATACTTCACCCACCACCAGAGTTTAGCATCACCCTGAAGATACATGGCTGCAATTGCTACCTTCTTAGCTTCCTCCAGATCCCCAACAACATCAAAATACTACTCGACATCAAAGATGAAGTTTTCCACTTCATTGACATTCCTAGCTCCACTGTATTGCTTTGGCTCAGGAATTTTTAGTTTCTTTGTCGCGAAAATGGATATCACAGCGCCTCCAATTCCACCTCCTCAAAATAGGCACTGTAGAGTAGCGTTGACAACATTGAGCTAGTCTGTCAATAATTTGTTGCATGGCAGTCACCTTTTCTGCCTCCTATGCCCTGTGGGCTAAATCCTCGGTGCGCTCTTATTGGAGCCCCTCAAATTTCTCAAAAATTTTAGCTGCCTCCGTGGCTGCCATCTGCCGGTCTCCCTTAGAGTCGCGACGGATATTTTCAATGTCAGCTTCGACCTGAAGCACCCTGCAGTCTAGGTCGTCCAACATTTGCAGTAGGATGGTTCTTAGTTCAGGCTCCGTATCCACAATAGGCCGTAATACCTCAACTGTCCATTCGAGAGCCGCAATGCGGTCCCCATGATTCACCAGGGTAAAAAATGGTGGTAATGTCAATAAGTTCCCTCATCTGATGTCGAGCCTATGCTCTGATAACAACTATTACGCATCGCCTTCCTGAGATTCTTTGGAAGGGCGACGTAAGACTAAGCAACTGATATTGGTACAGTTTTTGTCCGCCAACTGAGGTCCCCGCTGTACGCTAGACTAGATTGTCAGTGTCGTACGAAAAAACCAATGTCAAGAGCAATTGAGAGAACAAAAATGAGAATTGAGATTTAAATAAAGCTGAATTTCATTAATGAAAGCTATTACAGAAAAACGACACGGTGTCGAGGGGGAGAGATACCAGTACAGAGAATTTCTTGCTTGCAATAAATTTTTTATTGCTTGATCCCCCTAATAGTACTTAAAAAAATAAACCAAAGCTACACGAGTAGACTTGAAAATGATGGAGAAACATAATATAAGTGCATGAAATAAAAATACTCTATATTTACAATGGAAATGACTTAGTTTCTACAAAGCAGGAATATGTCCTTTGTTAGCAGCAGCGTCTTTGGCATCGGGGTTTGCGCGCGCGGTTTTGTTGTTGGAATCTGCTTGCGACTGGGCGCTAGCGAGAGATATCGGTGGGGCCGGCAGAGGTACCTACGCGCTTGTCACTTGGCGCGGCCAAGACCACGGGACCGTCCATGGCGCTAGACTTTAGGAGGCTTGCTAGGACGCCACGGAGCGCGTCCAAGGGGTCATGGGACATGGCTGGAAAGTCGCCCATGAAGATGTAAATTATAACAACACAAATATCTATGACTTGTTTTAAATTATAAGTTTCAAAAATTTTACTTTCTTATACTTTATATTTAATCAAATATCATCACATAAAATAGGATTGAAGGAGTATAAATTACGGTGGTGAGAGCAGATTTGGAAGCGTGTAAATAGACATATATTGTGAAAGGATAAGGGCCCGTTTGGCCATAAAAAAATTCACTTATTTCTCACTTCTTTTAAAATTAGTGTTTGGTCATGAAAATTTCAAATTTCACATTGAAGTTGAATTTCAAAATTTTTCGGAATTTGAAAGACTTCAAAGAGCTGTCTTTTAAATTTTTTTACTTCAAAATACTCACAAAAATTCAAAAACAGTTCTAAGTAATATTCATGTCCAAATACAACTCTAATTTTAAATACTATTTTTGCTTTCCCAAATTTCACAATTGTTATGTCCAAACGCCCACTACATAGTAGCATTGGTTCATTTGGTTGCGTTATACCAAGCCTGGCTATTCATTGGCGGCTAGATGTGGTCCATGAAATAGAAATAAGTTCAATTCACCAAACAGGAACAGGAAAAAAAAATAAAAAAAAAAAAAAAAAAAGAAGAAGAAAGAATTGAACCTATCATCATCATCATTACCTCCATCACTACTTGAATCCACACACCACACTTAAATTCCAAACAATTCCCTCTTTAACTTTCTTTTCTTCTACTCCTTGCCCCTTTTTGCACCTTTTTCTTCTTGCTCCCTCTCCTACCCCCTTATGTCTCAACTTCCCTTTATTCAACTCTCTCTCCCTTTCTCTCACCTAAAATCTCTCCCTCTCACCACCCCCACCTCCACAAAAGAAAAAAAAAAGGATTGTACTCTTCAAAATTGGTGTATAGTAGTAACTGTATATACACAAAATCATGTGGTTTCAAGAATGTCATTATGGTTAGTTTGTTTTGACATGCCATGGTTTGTCCTCTGTTTCAAACGACGGTAAGATCAAAATTTGATAGAACTAGAGAAGAAGATCAGTAAGAAACTTTGGCACTATGAATAGAAGGATTCTCAGGAGATTTTACGTATTCATTCAACTCGGCTGTTTTTTTATCTGTTCAGGTAACGAGCTTTATCTTCTTCTTATAATAATTGACGTGAATCCATGTCCAACAATGGCTGCATAAGTTTCTTTTGCAACAGATCATCTTATTCTCTCTGTTCTTTTTAGCCCAAAAGATGCTATGTTTCTTTTTTTATTTTCCCACTTCTTTGCTTGCTTTAGGATGTTATTTTAATAGTACTGTTTCTTTTGCCCATTTCCATTTGAGTCTTCTTTTAATATATCTTAAAGAACATTGATGTTTAAGTCATATTTGTGTCTCAAATGTTTATGCATAATTCATAAAAGCATTGGAGAATTTGTATGTTAAGTTTCAATTTGAATTCCCTGTATGAATTATTATCCAGATGGAGTGATTGACTATTGAAAGTTTCCCCTTTAAAAAGGATAATGATTACTACTCCGTTTCATATTAGATGAGTTAAGTTTGATTGGGATGGAGCTTAAGAAAAGAAATTTTTTCTTTGAAATTTGTAGTCTTAAAAACTGAAGGACTAAAAAGTTTGTGGGGCTATGACATTTGTGTGGCTATAAAAGCTTCTTATTAAGTATGAACGGGTACAATAAAATAGTTTAAAATTAAATTATTTCCAAATATAAAAATATGTTACTTATTTTGGAACAGACTAAAAAGTAAAGTATTTCATTTAATATGAAACCGAGGGAGTAATTTCTATCTTTTATTGAATCTGCATCCATCTTTTTCTTTGCTCATCATTTCCCTGCCAAGCTTTCTTTTATGCACAAAAAACACAGATTATTGGTTGTTGCCTTCAAATTTTGAATGCCTATAGTGCCAGCAGCATTTAGATTTTAGAATCATATTTCAATTTTTTTGCCTTACTCTACAAATCCTAATACTTCTTTCAACAACAACAATATATCTGGTGAATTTTTACCGATAGGATTTAGGAGCGTAGATTGTACGCAAACATTATGCCTTCCCTTGTATATGTGAAGAAGTTGTTTCTGATAGATCCTTCAATAATACTTCTTTCAGTTTGTCACAGCAATTCTAAGTTTTGATCAAGCTAGCATTAAGGTGTATATTGAAAATAGGCATAATTATATGGACATAAATCTCATTCTAATTGGTAGTAAATGTTAAATTGGAAGTCGCTTTCGTTACAAGTAAGGAATCTTATTTCCCTTTAAGTTGCAAATGTAGCATTTAAAAGAGTTCCAAGTTTAAACTTTTATCCTGCACCTTTATCTAATTAAATCTAAACCACAAATTATCTTATCTGTTAATGCTTTTGTGAATTTACAGGTTTAAATGCTACACACATAGGATTGGTAGAACATAATTCTAAGACCATTTCCAGGAGTCAAAAGGACATAACAACTCCAATAACAACAGTTCCAACAGGAACTCCAACCACCACCACACCTATTACAACAATCCCAGTATTGAATCCAACAATCTCAGACCCTGATTCAACGACTAGCGGTCCAGCCAATCCGGTAATGACTCCATCCGTTACCAATTCAGCAGGATCTTCATCATCGGGCTCGAGCTGGTGTGTTGCTAGCCAAGCTGCCTCACAAACAGCATTGCAAGTTGCATTAGACTATGCTTGTGGATATGGTGGTTCTGATTGTTCTGCCATTCAGCCTGGTGGCAGCTGCTACAACCCCAACACGCTCCGCAATCACGCTTCCTTTGCATTCAACAGCTACTATCAGAAAAATCCAATTCCTAATAGCTGTAATTTTGCTGGTGCTGCTATTACTACAAACACCGATCCCAGTAAGTTACTAACACTATGTTTACTAGGTCGTCTACCTAATTCTTTGATTTTCTTATGTAGTTTATAACATGTTATATGTTGTGTGCAGGTAGCGGTTCATGTCAATATCCATCAACAAGGTGAGATATTTTAAACATGAATAAAATTGTATTTTTCTTTTAAAAAATTAACCATTTGCAAATAGAGGTTTCTGATGAATGTTGGGAATTGCAGCACAAGTGCATCCATTTTGAATACAACAAATTCAAGTGGTTCGACAGTATTTGGTGCTGGGCCTATTACACCTTCTACTTCAGCAGCTGTCCCTCCAAATAAGTTCCTGAATTACTACTGTCACATCTTAACATGTTTTGTCATACTGCTAATATACCATGGTTGTTGAAGCCAATTTTATTTCTTGACAATTGTGGAGGAGACAAGCTTTTTTGACAGGATTATACATATTGGGAAAATGGTGTGATGAGTGATCGATGTCAAATTGAATTAATTGTTTCTTTTTTAAATCAATTTTGTCAATATGACATCTTGCATTTAGGGAGAAAAAAAAGATGTGTGTGTAGAGCTGCTGGATTTGTATGATTTCTTGTATGTTTTGTAAAAGCATACAACACTAAGTAGTTATGTGGATAAAAGAACAAGATACATATAGTCCTTTTTGTTTTGCTGTAGAAAAGCTGAGAAATGAATCTTGCTTGGGAATTGTGTTAAAGAAATTTGTTACACCGACAGTTTCTGAATGTAAAACTAGCGCGTCGCGAAGAATAGCGTAGGACAGAATCTGAGAGATCTTTCGCGTTTTGACCACAGAACGGGTAAAAAAAAAATTAATGAAAAAAAAAAAATTAAATTGAAACAAATGTTTTATGAAACTTCAAAAAGCTTTTTTTGCTGTAAGATTTAAGAACACAATTTCAAATAGTACGATCTCACCCCCTCCATCTCAAAATTTTGGCTCGGAAGCCTTTTTGCAGCATTCTTCGGTTTCCTAACTGAAACAAGTGCAAATTCTTGGGCCAAAGCGCCAAACTTAATGAATTATCGAGAAGAACTAGTCTAAATAGTCATCCACTCAATCGCTTAAACTAAAAATAGCTGGTTGATATATGATATATGTAATTCATTTATATTATGTGAACAATGGTGTATAATCAATGTATATTGGCTGGCAAAAGTAAATAGTGAATCCGATTGGCTGTTTGTATAAAAATAATTATCGACTTTCCGCGAAATGCCTAAAATGGATTGTCAAATAAAATTGGACGAAGGGAAACAGATAAGGCCTCTTGCCAAAACTGTCCAAAGCCTAGGACAGAAAGTAAGCCCATCATTTGATGGATGCACTCAAATATCACTTCGTGTGCATATAAAGGATAATATAGTTTTATGTAGTGGTTCCTATATCCTCAAATTTGATGGATGCACTCAGATATTCCTTTATTTGATTGAGCAAATTTCATTTGTAGTCGTTCGGAGAAAACTAATGATAATAAGTAGCCGCAAAATAAACTATACAATTAATAGTCAAAACTAATTACAAAGGCTAGCTCACAACCACTTCCACTCTTCCCCCTTCAAATTTCAGACTTTTCAACCCCGTAATCTACATTAATCTATACCTTCCTGCTACTCTGCCACCTACTTATAGAAATTCAAGTAAATTTGTTGGGAATTTTCAAGCATTCCGTTTTGTTTTATAGCTTCATTTTGCTGCCAGTATTAATTTAAAAATGAGTTCTTTTCCCACTTGTGTGATGACCCGGCCCGTCGTCACGTGAGTTACCATCCCGTTTTCCTCATCTCATGTTTCTCTATGCTTCATTGTCGGTATTTGAGGTGATTGAGTAAAATTGGATTGGTTAGATGGAAATGAGACACTTAGTCTCTTTAAGGAAGGCTTATTTTGGAAAGTCAATCGGATATTGACTGAGTTAGAGGGCTCGGATATGATTTTCGGTGATTCAGTTAGCTTCGGGGGTTGATTTGTGACTTAGGAGTGCGATCGGAATTGATTTTGGAGGTCCGATGTAGAAATAGGCTTAAATTGGCGAAGTTAGTATTTTGGCGAATTCCGGTTGATAGGTGAGATTTTGATCCGAAGGTCGAAATGATGTTTTGAGAGTTGTAGTAGCTTTGTTAGGTGATTTTGAATGTGTGTGCAAAATTTCAAATCATTCGGAGGTGTTTTGGTCGGGTTTTTGATCAAATGCGTGTTTCAAAAGTTTTTAAGAAACTTATGCTTGAATCCGATGTAATTCGATGATTTTGGTGTTAGTTGAGGTGTTTTGATGATTGGAGAAAGTTTGAATAATATTTTAGGAGGTGTTCGTGCTTTTGGTTGAGGTCCCCGGGGCCTCGGGGTGGTTTCGGATGGTCAATCGGACCATTATTGGACTTAAAAGATTGCAGGTTATCAGCTATTTGTATTGCAGAAGAATTGTTTTTCGCGTTCGCATTGGCGAGTCGCGAACGCGTAGAAGGAATTTGAGGGCCAGGATTTTTTGTCTTCGCATTAGCATCCGAGGCCTCGCGATCGCGTAAGGTGAGTTGGTTAGGCACCGCGTTCGCGTGAGGGAGCATGCGCTCGCGTAAGAGGAAGTCGGATTCCCGGGCTTTTGCCCTTCGCGTTCGCGAGGTAATGTCCGCGTTCGCGTAAGCTTAAGGTCTCAGACCTTCGCATTTGCGTGGGTGCAACCGCGTTCGCGAAAAGTATTTTTGGTAGAGGTGAAATTTGTTCATCACGAACACTAGAGGTCCCTCGCGTTTGCATAGAGTAAAATATTTGGGCAGAAGGGTTTTATTATACTATTTCCTCCGCAAGCTAAGTCTAATTTCCACCATTTTTTAGCAACCTTGAGAGCTTTTGGACGGGGATTGAAGGGGATTTTGACTGGGATTGATTTGGAGGTAAGTCATATGTCCTAAAATCGTGATTTATTTGTAGAATCCACCTTGAAATTCATGAAAATGGGATCAAAAAAGGAAGAACTAGGGCTTGACTTTTGGAATAATAATTTGGGATTTGAGGGAGCATTTGAGCTCGAATTTTGGTAAATTTACTATGTATAGACTCGTGGCGAGATGAGAAATTCGGTGATGTAAATTTTGTAATTTTTTGAGAAGTGGGCCCGGGGCTCAGGGTTTTCCAACTTTGTGATTTTGATATTTTTCGAGTCTTTTCGATTGGGTTATGATTCCTTAGCCTATTGTGATATATTTCTTGTGGTTTTGATTAGATTCGATGCACAAGGAGGTCGATTCGAGAGGAAAAGGCATATCGAGCTAGACTTTTGGCCATGAGTAATGATTTTAAATGATGCCCTGAGAGTTTGAAACCCCGGATTTGCACAACTTGGTGTTGTATTGAGATGAGACACGTGTTTAATGACGAGAACGGTGTCATTTAGGGATTGTGACTTGGTCCAGTCCGGATGATATTTTACCGCGTATTTAGCTGTGACTTGTTGTTTTTCACTATGACTTGGGCTTATTGCCATATTTGGGGCTTATTGCCGACTGTTTGAACTCCTTATGAGCTATCATCACTGTTTTCCTCACTATTTGAAATATTATTTGAACTGTGTCCATTTGAATTACATCGTTTCATGAACTCAGCTATATTTTTACTCAACCTTGAGTTTTAACTAATATTTGAACTATTGTTTGAGCTGAGCATTTTTGTCTTCATTGATGCCCGAAGGGCTTATGATTGTTTTGGACTGATTGAGGCCGAGGGCCATGTGTGAGGATATGATGAGTGATGTGAGGAGGCTTTCAGGCCTCGAGTGATATGTGAGGAGGCTTCAGGCCTCGAGCGATTTGTAAGGAGGCTTTCAGACCTCGAGTGTATCGTGAGAAGTCTTTAAGGCCTCATGTTGATATGTACAGGCTTTCAAGTCTTATGATGATATAGTGCTTGGGCTGTAGGAGCCCTTTCGGAGTCTGCACACCCACTATGAGCGCGGGTACCCATGTGATTTGAGAGTGAGCTCGAGGGGTTGATGTTGTACTATGTTCTTGATACTGAGCCCGTGAGGCTGATACTGTACTGAGAGTTTGATATTGCGCCCAAGGGGCGGGTTTCTGAGCATTTCTTACTGGTTGAGAATATTTGTCTTAAAATGTTTTTAAAGGGAATTCTCGCTATTTTTTACTGGTTTTACTGCTTAACTAATTTTACTGTTTGTGATAGCATTATTTGTGCCTTAATGAGATTTTATGTTCTCAGTCGTTATTTGATTTTATTACTCATTGGGTCAGAGTACTCACATTACTCCCTACACAATGTGTGCAGATACATGCATAGCAGATTTCGTCCCTGAGCGCTGATTCCTTCCAGATCAGGCGGACTAGCAGTGACGAGGTAGCTGTCAACGTCCACAGCCTCGTTTTCTCCCTTATAATCTGTATTTACATTATCTTTGGACTTTATTCCTAGTTCCAGACTTGTAGTATTTTAGTGAACTCTGTAGTAGCTCGTGACTTGTGACACCCCAATTTTGGGCTGATTGGGGATGGTATCCCTATTTATCACGTTTTATTCTGCACTTATGATTACATTATCTATGATTTAGAATTATTCATGCTAAATAACTGTTAAAATGAGGTGTTATTGTTCTATTGGCTGGCCTTGTCTTCACGAGAGGCGCCATCACGGTCGGGTTAGGAATTGGGTCGTGACAAGATGGTATCAAAGCCTAGGTTACTCGGTCTCACGAGTCATGAGCAGGTTTAGTAGAGTCTCACGGATCGGTACGGAGATGTCTGTATTTATCCTCGAGAGGCTGTTGAACCCTTAGGAAAACTTTACATTCTTGAAATTCTTGTCGTGCGACTTTGTTGATCCGAGAGCTAACCTTTTATGTTCTATTCTCGCTGATGGCGAGGACCCGCGCTACAAGACAAGACAGACGGCCACCAGTACCACCTATTGAGGGCACTAGAGGCCGTGGAGGCGGTCATGGTAGAGGTAGAGCCGCGAGGGCAGCACCTGTTGCTCCACCAGTTGCCCCGGCTCAGGATCAGTCTCCAGCTGCAGACATTCCAACAGCACCTGTTCAGGCACAAGTGGTGCCCATTGTGATTCTGGGTCTCCAGGAGACCTTGGATCAGATACTATCAGCTTGCACTGGCCTAGCCCAGGTAGTTTCAGCCACTACTATAACTGCTACTTCTCAAGACGGGGGAGGCAGTCAGACCCCCGCTGCTCGCACACCTGAGCAGGTAGTATAGGGTTTGCATACACCGAAAGAAGCTCCAGCTCAGCCGGTTACACCAGTTCAGGACTTTGTAGGTCCAGTTATGCCAGACGATGAGAAACATTGTCTTGAGAGGTTTAGTAGAATCCAGTCTCCGATTTTCAGTGGTGCTCAGGACGAGGATGCCCAGGGTTTTCGTGATATGTGTTAGCATATGCTTTGGACAGCAAGAATTTTGGAGTCTAGTGGAGTAGCATTCACCTCATTTCAGTTCACTAAGGTTGCCTTCACATGGTGGGAGGCGCATGAGCGGCGTAGGCCGACAGGTACAACGTCTTTGTCATGGCAGGAGTTCTCCACTATCTTTATGGAGAAGTGGGTACCATAGTCTCAGAGAGAGGAGTTACGTAGGCAGTTCAAGTGGCTTTGATAGGAGACATGACTGTGACCCAATATGAGGCAAGATTTTCTAAGTTGGCTCGTCATGCCTCCTGGATATTTCTGACCGATAGAGAGAGGAACAAGATGTTTGTGGATGGACTTAACTATCACCTTTGTGTTCTGATGACTCGAGAGAGAGTTCTAGGTATTTTCTTTGAGGATGCAGTTGATATTGCTCGTGATATTGAGATGGATCGGCGTCAGGAAATAGAGGAGAGGCAGGCCAAGAGGCCTCGTGGTTCTGGTAGTTTTAGTAGTGCTCCGTCTAGGGGACAGTTCCAACAGGGCAGAGGTCGTTCTATCAGGCCTCCTCAGTCGGCCCGCTCTGAGTATCATAGGTCATCTTTCGGTCGGGGTTATCAGCAGAGTCAGCCATCTTTTAACGCTCTTCCAACATAGGGTTCTTCGCGAGCTCCATCTGTTCAGGGTTCTTCTAGGCCGAGTGCGTCAGCTAGTCACTCTAGCGTGCAAGGTTCCCTTCAGTCCTATTCTTCAACACCCGAGAGTTGTTAAGTACGGAGAGTTTGGGCATATGTAGAGGCAGTTTCCTTAGCTTCGTGGTAGTCAGTCTCAGCAGAGGGGTCAACCTCATCTTTTGGCCCAGTTTCTTCAGCACCCGCCTCGCAAGCTAGGGGTGAGGGTCAGGCAGCCAGGGGTCACCCCAACAGGGGAAGCCGATCGGGTGGTGGTCAGGCTCACTTCTATGCTCTTCTGGGCAGGTTAATGGCTTTCAGCCCCTCTCCGTTGTTACGGAGTTCTGCTCTAATCTCCAAAATTGAAGGTCAACTGACTGAGGAGTTAGTATTGGTTCATGCAAATATGCTGCTTTGAAGCCGGAGTAAGGAATTGTCCACCTCATCACCCCGGAGAGTAGTGGTTCTATTGTTTTGCACGCCTACAGAGAGAGACTCCAAAAGTACCGACGCTCAATCGAAAGAAAGAGAAATCAACTATATGCTTAACGCATGCTATTTCTTTGGATGCTGTTATCATAGGTATTATTTCAGTCTGCCACATGGATGCCTCCGTTTTATTTGATCCCAGTTCCATCTATTCTTATGTGTCTTCTTATTTTGCCCATCATTTAGGTATGACCTAGGGGTGTCTTGCTTTACATGTTCACGTATTCACCATGGTAGGCGATACTATTGTGGTAGACCATGTATATTGGTCGTGTTTAGTGACCATTGGGGGTTTGGAGACCCGAGTTGATCTACTGCTATTGAGCATGGTAGAATTTGATGTTATTCTAGGCATGGACTAGTTGTATCCATGTCATGCTATTTCAGACTGTCATGCAACGATAGTCACTCTTGCCATATCGGGTATTACGAGGATCGAGTGGCGTGGTATGACTGACTATGTGCCTAGCAGGGTGATTTCTTTCCTAAAGGCCCAGTGGATGGTTGGGAAAGGTCGTCTATCATATTTTGCTTTTGTGAGAGATGTGGGAGCTAAGACTCCTAGTCTTGATTCTATTCCTGTTGTGAGTGTGTCACCGTGGGGTGCACCGGTCCTATTTGTGAAGAAGAAGGATGGAACAATGAGAATGTGCATTGACCACAAGAAATTGAACAAAGTGATAGTGAAGAACAAGTATCCTCTACACCGTATTGATGATTTGTTTGACCAGCTTCAGGGAGCGAGGGTGTTCTCCAAGATTGATCTCCGTTCAGGCTATCACCGGCTGAAGATCAAGGATTCAGATATTATGAAGATGGCTTTCAAAACTAGATATGGGCATTATGAGTTTCTTATTATGTCCTTTGGGCTGACCAATGCCCCAGCTGCGTTCATGCACTTGATGAACAGTGTATTTTGGCCATATCTGGATTCGCTTGTGATTGTTTTTATTATTGATATATTGGTGTACTCGTGTAGCCAGGAGGAGCACGCTAAGCATTTGTGAGTGGTATTACAGATATTGAGGGAAGAGAAGCTTTATGCAAAGTTCTCCAAGTGTGAGTTTTGGCTTGGGTTAGTGGCTTTCTTGGGACACTTGGTGTGCAGTGAGGGTATTCAGGTTGACCTGAAGAAGATAGATGTGGTGCAGTGTTGGCCTATACTGACCTCAGCCATAGAGATTTGTAGTTTCCTTGGGTTGTCAGGGTATTATTGTCGGTTTGTTCAGGGATTTTCCTCTATCGCATCACCCTTGACCAAGTTGACTCTAAAGGGTGCTCCATGTGTGTGGTCGGATGAGTGTAAGAAGAGCTTTCAGAAGTTCAAGACAGCTTTGACCACAACTCCAGTGTTAGTACTACCATCAGCTTCAGGTTCTTATACCGTGTATTATGATGCTTCGAGAGTTGGCATCGGATGTGTGTTGATGCAGGAGGGTATAATTATTACGTATGCTTCTCGTCAGTTGAAGCGCCATGAGAAGAACTACTCTGTATACGATTTAAAGTTGGCTACTATGATTCATGATTTGAAGATTTGGAGGCACTATCAGTTTCACAGTATGCCATCCATTATACCAGGTTGGCTAGAGATGCACCGGCTTTGGTTGCCACATTTCAGAAGAGAGTTTGGAGGTTTATCGAGGGTCTTATTCCTCCCATCTGGTCCAACATGGATCGAGAGTTAGAGATGGATATTCCTTACCAGCAGGTAGTGAGCATTGCTAGAAGGATTGAGGGTATGCTCGCCAAGGAGCGACAGGAGAGGGAGGCCAAGAGGTATCGAGAGTCGAGTCACTACTCTGGTGCTCGTACCCCATCATCAGGTCGTTATGGTAGGGGTTATTTTGGTTGCCCTGTACATTCAGCTTTGCCAGTAGCTGGTAGTACTCCAGCTTCGCCAGCACCTCAAGAGCCTTATTATGCGCCACCAGTTTCTAGCATACCTCGTGCTTGGGGTACTTCCAGAGGTCAGTCCAGCAGGCCTAGCCCCAGCCAGTCACAGCCACCACATCCTCCCAGAGCTTTTTTCGAGTGTGTCAATACACGTCTTATGGTTAGGGACTACCCCAGACTTGGTAGGGGTGCATCTTCACAGACTGCTCAACTACAACGTGCTACTCAGAGTTCTCAGGCTATGGTTCCAGCTCCCACTACTACCCTTCCTGCCCTGCCCGCCATGGGCGAAGACTAGGGAGATAGAGGTCGCCCTCCTGAGAGGGGTCAGGCTATATATTATTGCATTCCTGCTCGCACTGAGGCTGTTGCTTCCAATTTTGTCATCATAGATATTATTTTGGTTTGTCACAGAGAGGCATCGGTTCTATTCGATCCAGGCTCTACTTATTCGTATGTGTCTTCTTATTTTGCTTCATATTTGGGTGTGCCTCGAGATTCTTTGAAGTGCCTCCGTTTATGTTTCTACTCCTGTGGGAGATTTTCTTATTGTGGATTGCGTTTACCGGTCGTGTTTGGTTACTATTTGTGATTTTGAGACCAGGGCGGACCTATTATTATTTGGTATGGTTGACTCTGATATTATTCTGGCCATGGATTGGTTGTCGCCCCATCATGCTATTCTTGACTATCACGCTAAGACCGTGATGCTGGCTATGCTAGGTGTTCCACGTATTGAGTGGAGTGAAACTTTAGATCATACTCCCAGTAGAGTTATCTCTTTCCTTAAAGCTTAACATATGGTTGAGAAGGGGTGTGTCGTGTATTTAGCTTATGTGAGAGATATCAATATTGACACCCCTTCCGTTGACTTAGTCCCAGTGGTACGGGATTTCCCCGATGTGTTTCCAGTTCATCTTTCGGGTATGCCGCCCGATAGAGATATCAATTTTGGCATTAATCTGTTGCCGGGCACTCAACCTATTTCTATTCCTCCAGATCGCATGGCTCTTCCTGAGTTGAAGGAGTTGAAGGATCAATTGCAGGAATTGTTGGGTAAGGGTTTTATTTGGCCCAGTGTTTCGCCATGGGGTGCTCCTATCTTGTTTGTGAAGAAAAAGGATGGTTCTATGCGTATGTGCATTGATTATCGCCAGTTGAACAAAGTTACAGTGAAGAACCAATATCCTTTACCTCGTATTGATGATTTGTTTGACTATCTTCAGGGCGTATAAGTGTTTTCCAATATTGATTTGCGCTCAGGTTATCATCAGTTAAAGATTCGGGAGCGAGATATCCCGAAGACTCCTTTCAAGACTCGGTATGGTCATTACGAGTTCCTTGTTATGTCTTTTGGGCATACTAATACCCCGACAAATTTTATGCATTTGATGCATAGTGTAATTAGGCCATATCTTAACTCATTCGGGATTGTTTTTATTGATGATATTCTGGAATATTCGTGGAGTTGGGAAGATCACGAGCAACACCCGAGGATAGTGCTTTAAACTCTGATAGAAGAAATTATATGCAAAGTTCTCAAATATGAGTTCTGGTTGAGTAATGTGGCATTCCTAGGTCACGTGGTATCGAGTGAGGGCATTCGAGTGGATCTGAAGAAGGTGGAGGCTGTGCAGAATTTACCCAAGCCCTCCTCAACTACAGATATTCGCAATTTTCTCGGCTTGGCAGGTTATTACCGTTGCTTTGTCGAGGGGTTTTCATCGATTGCGGCCCCTATTACTAGATTGACTAAGAAGAGTGCCCCATTTATGTGGACAGAGGAGTGTGAGGCGAGCTTCCAAAAGCTCAAGAGAGCTTTGACTTCAGTCCTAATCTTGATGTTGCCTACCGATTCAGGGTCTTATACTATTTATTGTGATGCCTCACGAGTTGGACTTAGAGCGATGTTGATGCAGGACGGTAGGGTGATTGCCTACGCGTCCAAACAGTTGAAGGTACATGAAATGAACTACCTCGTCCATGACCTCGAGTTAGCTGCCATTGTTCACGCCTTGAAGATCCGGTGTCATTATTTTTACGGGGTGTTATGAGATCAATATTGACCATCATAGTTTCCAGTACTTGCTTAAGCAGAAGGACTTGAATATGCATAAGAGGAGGTGGTTAGGGTTGTTAAAGGATTATGATATTACTATTCTTTATCACCCGGGCAAGGCCAATGTGGTATCCGATGCCTTGAGTCGCCGGGCAGATACTTT
The DNA here is from genome assembly GCA_032618575.1 of Nicotiana noctiflora. Lineage (NCBI taxonomy): Eukaryota > Viridiplantae > Streptophyta > Magnoliopsida > Solanales > Solanaceae > Nicotiana > Nicotiana noctiflora. Next base: position 232,538 of record JASVEL010002208.1, read on the forward strand.
GGAGAGTTTGACATATTTACCAGCCTCGGAGAGACCCATGGTGATGGATGTCCAGGCTTTAGCCAGCCAGTTCGTGAGATTGGACCTTTCGGAGCCCAGTCGGGTTCTAGCCTGTGTGGTTTCTCGGTCTTCCCTATTTGATCGCATCAGGGAGCGGTAGTATGATGACCCTCATCTGCTTGTCCTTCAGGACAGAGTTCGGCATAGTGATGCCAGAGATGTCACCATCGAGGATAATGGGGTATTGAGGATGTAGGGTCGGATTTGTGTGCCCAATGTCAATGATCTTCGAGAGTTGATTCTAGCAGAGGCCCATAGCTCGTGGTATTCCATCCATCCGGGTGCCACGAAGATGTATCAGGACTTGAGGCAGCACTACTGGTAGAGGCGGATGAAGAAGGATATAGTTGACTACATGTCTAGATGCCTTAACTGCCAGCAGGTGAAGTGTGAGCACCAGCGTCCGGGTGGGTTGCTTCAGCAGATAGATATTCCGGGGTGGAAGTGGGAGCGTATCACCATGGACTTCGTATCTGGACTCCCACAGACCGTAAAGAAGTTTGATTCTGTTGGGGTCATTGTGGATCGGCTGACCAAATCCGCTCATTTCATACCTGTGTGTACCAATTATTCATCAGAGCGGATGACGAAGATTTAAATCAGAGAGAACATCCGTTTGCATGGTATTCTAGTTTCTATTATCTCAGACAGAGGTACTCAGTTTACATCGTGATTCTAGAGAGCCGTACAGCAGGAGTTAGGAACTCGGGTGGAGTTGAGCACGACATTTCACTCCCATACGGACGAACAGTCCGAGCGCACTATTCAAATTATGGAGAATATGCTTCGTGCGTGCGTGATTGAGTTTGGAGGGTCATGGGATCATTTCCTGCCACTGGCAGAGTTTTCTTATAACACTTATCAGTCCAACATTCAGATGGCGCTGTATAAGGCCTTATATGGTAGGAGGTGTAGATATCTAGTGGGTTGGTTTGAGCCGGGTGAGGCCAGGATATTGGGCACAAAGATGGTTCAGGATACAATGGAAAAGGTTAAGGTGATTCAGGATAGACAAAGTGCAGCCTAGTCCAGACAGAAGAGTTACGCAAACAAGAAGGTTTGTGACGTTGCATATATGGTAGGTGAGCGGGTTCTACTTCGGGTCTCGCCTATAAAGGGCATCATGAGGGGAAGAAAGGAAAGCTGAGTTTGGTGTTTATTGGCCCTTTTGAGATCTTGAGGCGAGTTGGGGAGGTTGCTTATGAGCTTGCCTTACCTCCTAGTCTAGCCGGAGTTCATCCGGTATTTCACGTTTCGATGCTCCGGAAATATTAAAATGATCTGTCGCACATGTTGGATTTCACTTTAATCCAGCTGGACAAGGATCTATCCTATGTTGAGGAGCCAGTGTCTATTTTGGACAGGTAGATCAAAAAGTTGAGGTCAAAAAACATAGCTTCAGTGAAGGTTCAGTGGCGGGGTCAGCCGGCCAAGGAGGCAACTTGGGAGACCGAGCAGGATATGCACAGCCAGTACCCTCATCTTTTTACTACCTCAAGTATGTTCTCTATGCTCGTTCGAGGATGAATGAATGTTTAAATGTAGGAGGATGTAACGACCCAGCCGGTCGTGTTTAGAATTTACGCCCTGATCCCCATTTACTACTTCCCCTAAGTTGATTTCTACTATTTTGGTTTGTCGGGACGTTTGGTGTTAGGATTCGGAGTGTTTTGGTATACTTAGTCCCTAAATGAGAGCTTAAGAGTTAAAAAAATGGTCCGTATTCGGAACAGTGTGAAGACAACCTCGAAATGGAAATTTGATGGTTCCGCTAGCTCCTTAGGTGTATTAGGTGTTGGGAGCATGTTCTTAATATATTTTGGAGGTTCGCAGCTCATTTAGGCTTGAAATGCCAAAGTTCAAATTTTTTCGGTCCGATAGTGAGTTTTTGATCCGAGGTTCGGATTTGAATTCCAGAAGTTTCTGTAGCTCCTCAACATAGGATAGATCCTTGTCCGATAGTTAAGGGACTAATTGTCAATCAATTACATAAGACTTTCTCTAATTAAGGGATTCAGATTCAAACGGGTGAAAACCATTTAAGAAAATGAGTTGAACAAGAACTTTGTGCACAACATGAAATTAGGGGTACCCGCACTCACTGGGGGTGTACAGACTCCGGGAGGGGCCCCTTACGGCCCAGGCGCAATAACAAGCCATCTCGTGGCATAATCAAACAGGCTCCTGACTTTATATCAAGCCACCATGTGACGTATAACTTAGGCACTTGGCCTATAATCATGAATTAGCACAATACTGCAACGGCGTGTAGCCCGATCCCATAATAACCTTACAACACAAGCCCACGACCTTACTCAGTTAGAAATCTCAAAAAGTCACTCGGGCGTAGTAAAAATATGATGCTCAGCCCAACATATCATTTAAGATGTAAAAATAGAATAAGCATGGCTGAGTTATGGAAACAGTAGAATATAGAACGAGTGAGTGCAATTATAACGTCAAAACAGTAAGGAATAATATTAAAAATCGCCTAAGGTTCCAAAATAGCTGGCACGATACCCAAATATGGCATTCAACCCAAAGCATTATGATAGGAAAAAAAATACAATCATATACGCAGTAAAATAGTCATACGGGATGGACTAAGTCACAATTTCCAATGGTGCATGACCCCACGCTTGTCATCTAGCATGTGCGTCACCTCCAAATAGCATAACAATGTATAATCCGGGGTTTCATACCCTCAGGACAACATTTAAAATCATTACATACCTCTATCCGGTCCAAACTGTAGCCCGTGATGCATTTGCATCTCGAATAGGCCTCCAGATGCACCTGATCTAACCAAAATCAGTACATAACCATCAAATATGTTAAGGGAACAAAGCCCAGTCAAAAGAAATTAAATTACAACAAAAATTCCGAAAATGACTAAACCCGACCCCTAGGCCCACGTCATAAAATTACATTAATAAACTCCTTATCTCCCCACGAGTTCATACATATCAAATACATCAAAATCCAACCACAAATGACCCCTCAAATCCCTAGATTTATGTCTCCAATTTCCAAGCCCTAACATCCAATTTTTAGGCTTAATTTCCACAAATTCCTTGATTAATTAGGTATAAATCACATTAAGATTGAGTATTCAGTCCATAAGTCTTACCTACAAGTGTTTTCCCTTGATTCTCTCTTCAATCTTTCTAAAACAACTCCAAAATCGCCCAACAATGGTGAAACTTAGGCTAAAATTCACGAATATGGCCTTTTAAAACATTCTACCAAGCTGTTAAAAATCATTCATCGCGAACGCGGTCAACGCCTCGCGTCTACGAAGCACAAATTTTAGTTGACCATTTTCCCTTCATCGCGAACGCGATGCCCTGTAAGCAAACACAAAGACTAGGCCTTTCAGCTCACCGCGAACAAGACACCACACCTGCAAACACGAAGCATACTGACCCCAATCCTTAGGGAACGTGGGACCCCAATCGCGAACGCAAGGGCCAAAAGCCTACAACACTAACAGCAGATTTTCTGCAATTTCCTTCAACATGAAATGATCCGTTTAACCACTCGAAACTTACCCGAGGACCTCAAGACCTCAACCAAACATGTCAACCTATCGCACATCATCATGTAAACTTGTTCCAACCTTCGGAACACTCAAAATAACATAAAAACACCAAATTTTTATCGGATTCAAGCCTAAGAATTTATAAAATTCTCAAATTTCGTTTTCGATCAAACAGTTTATCAAACCACTTCCAAATGACCTAAAAATGTGAACACACATCCCAAATGACACAATAGGCATACTGCAACTCTCGGAATTCCATTCCGACCCCTATATCAAAATCTCACCTATCAACCGGAAAATGCCAAAATTTGAATTTCGCCAATTCAAGCCTAAATCTACTCTGGACCTCCAAAACATATTCCGATCATGCTTTTATGCCCCAAATCACTTTTCGAAGCTATCTGAACCATCATAACACAAACATCCGATCCCTTTTTCACAGAAGTCAACATTTGGTTGACTTTTCTAACTTAAGTTTACATAAAAAGACTAAGTGTCTCAAAACCTTCTCAAAATCTCTCAGAATCCGATCCAACCAACCCGATAACACAAAATACAACTGGACAAGACAATAAAAATTAGAAATGGGGAAAATGGAGAGGTAACTCACAAAACCCAGCTGGATCGTTACAGGCAAGTTGAGCCCTCAATTTTTTAGGCCTTTTGAATTACTTTGGCAAAGTGGGGAGGTGGCTTATGAGCTTGATTTTCTACCTAGATTGTTCGGGGGCGCATCCAGTATTTGAAGTTCTTATGCTATGGAAATATATCATTGATCTGTCTCATGTCATTGATTTCAGAACTGTTTAGTTAGGTGGAGAATTGACTAATTATATGGAGCCAATAGCTATTTTAGAGCAGCGGGTTCGGAGGTTGAGATAAAAGGATATAGCTTTAGTAAAAGTGCAGTGGAGGGGTCGACCCATGGAGGAGGATACTTGGGAGACCAAGTGGTGAGATGCCGAGTAGATATCCACATCTGTTCAAGGTTTCAGGTATGTTTCTAAATTCATTCGAGTACGAATAATTTTTTAAGAGGGGGAGGATGTAACAACTTTTAAGGTCATTTCAAGAGTTTTAGCTATATTTCCCTCATTTCTACTTTATTTTGTGTTCTTCAGCTATATTTCATAGTATCGTATTGGTTGATTCGGGTCTGGAGTAGTTTTGGAGTAGAATGAGGCACTTAGCCTCTTATCTAAAATTTTAAGTTGGAAAAGTCAATCAGATGTTGTCTTATATGTAAACGATGTCAAATGGGATTTACCGTGGTTCTATTAGCTTTGTTAGTTGATTTTGGACTTAGTAGCGCGTTCAAAATGTGATTTGGAGGTCTATAGTAGAATTTGGCATGAATTGGTGAATGTTGGAAATTCGATGATTTCGGCCGGCAGTGGAAAATTTTGATATCAGGGTCGGAATAGAATTATAGAAGTTGAGGTAGGATCGTAGTATTATTTGTGAAATGTGGGCAAAAATTGAGGTTATTCGGACGTGGTTTAATAAGTTTCGACATTATTTTTGGAATTTCAAGACTTAAGAGTCCTTAGGCTTGAGTTCGAGCATGATTTGGTATTTTGACATTGTTTTGAGTGTTTCAAAGGTTTGTCTAAGTTTAATAATGTTATAGGACGTGTTAGGATGTTCGGTTGATGTCCTGAGGCCTCGAGCGAGTTACGGATGGTATCGAATCACTTTTGACTTTGCGAGTTGGAAAATACCTAATATTTATTGCTTTGAAAGTTGTAGGTCTCAGAACATCTTGAAGTGCGGCTGCGGTAGGAAGTTCGCGGATCGCGGTAGAAGAATGCGGCCACGATAGAAGTTCACAGACTGCGAAAAGAAAGAGTTCAGGATTGGCGGTCATGATGCAAATTCTACGAACCATGGTAATGGGTATACGGCCGCAGTGAGGAAAACACAAACCGCGAGCTAGAACTTCACAGAGCTATATAAGCAAGGGTTATGGTTTTATTTCACATTTTAGACTTTGGGAGCTCGTTTTGAGGCAAAATTTCGGGAGTTTTTCGACGAAATCATTGGGGTAAGTAATTCTAATTCAGTTATGGCTAATAATTGTGAGTATATCATTGATTTCATAATTTGATTAGCAATTTGAGATAGAATTCGGGGAATATTTGTGGAACTTTTTGAATCTGAAAGTCTATTTGAAGTCGAAATTGAGTGAAACTAGTATGGTTTGTCTCGTAATTGAATGGGTCATCGAACTTTGTAACCTTGGTTGGATTTAGAGACGTGGGCCTAGGGCCCGTCTTTTAATTTGAGTTTTTTACTTTTTGCCTAGTGGTTAGTATTTTCTTATATTGAGTCATTTAGCTTGTGTTGATTGTATCGAATTATTATGGCTAGATTCGGAGCATCCGAAGGTCGATTTGAGGGGCAAAGGCATTGCGGAGTAGGATTTTGGCTTGGTTGAGGTAAGTAACGCTTCCAAAGTTGATTGTGGTGTTTGAGACCCCGAACTATGTGCTATATCATTGTATTAAGGTGACGGGTGTGCATCCGTGCATCGTAAAAATTGTGGCCTTGTTTATTCCATGGCATCTCTTAGTGACCGTTTGCTTATATCCTTGTTTCTATCATAAGATTAAATGAATGCGTTGTATATCACGCTAGATATCATGTTAGGGCTTCACGTCGATACTGTTGAGACCCTAGTGGTCATTTATTGCTATCATTTTATTAGATTCATTAATATTTTGTACTCTGTCTTATTCATGCATATCATATCATGTCTTAGTCTCAATTGTTACTATTTAGCACATCATATCATTATTTTGGGCTAGTTTTATGGCATTGTAAGCCCGTGTGTATGAGACTAGAGAGTGATGACTGAGTGAAGCTGAGAGCCTAATTATGAGTGATAGTTATGGGGTTGGGCTGCATGCCGCTACGGTTATATTGGTGGTTATGATGACGGTTGGGCTGTTGGAGCCCCTCCGGAGTCTGTAACATATCCCTAGTGAGCGCAAGTGATATTTTGAGGGATGAATTTCCCTAGACATGGATGTTCTGAAGCATTGATATATAGAGATGGATTTATCCATGGAGTTGGATTACCCTTTTTCCTCGGTACCGAGTGACTTATAGTCAGCGATGTGTATGTTCTGGGATGAATTTTCCTAAGCTGGATGGCTATATGCAGTATATATATAAACCTGGATATGAATTTCTCCTCAGGGTTGGATTATTTGTGTTCCACGATATTGGTAGACTTGTAGTTGGTGTTGTATATGTTTCCGGGATGGATGGTCATATGTAGTACCAAGTGGTTGAATACATGAGAATGGGAGCACATAGTTCAGTTTATATATTCGGCGCATTGGCATGTAAGTTAGCTAAGCTTTATATCTCACATCTATTGTTTGAGTTGCATTCCTGGACTAATAGCATGCCCGCTTTTCTGCTTAATTTATTTCTATTTCCTCTTGAGGTTACGTTCGTCACTACATATCAGTTCATAGGTTGAACTTGTTATTTACTGAGTTGGTGTACTCACTTTACGCTCTGCACATTGAGTGTAGATCGAGGTAGTTTCGGTCCCAGTAGCAGTCGTTGATCGAGGGTGTAGGTTTTGGAGATTGTTGAGGTATCTGCATGGCGTTCGCAGGCCTTGACTCTCCTTCTCTATTCTAGTTGTGTTTCAATTGTATTCCGCAAACATTGTAGTAGACTATGCTATTTTTTTAGATGGTCATGTACTCGGTGACACCCTAGTTTTGAGCTGGTTGTACTGTATTATGAATTTTGTCTTATGTTCTAAACAGTTTATTTAAATGATAAAAAGTGTTTTTTTTCGCAAATATTTTAAATTCTAGTACTGTGGTTTGGATTATGTTGAGTTGAGGCTCACCTAGTTTCACAATAGGCGCCATCACAACGGATTATATTTTGGATCGTGAAAAATTGATATTAGAGCTTAGGTTATATAGATCGCACAAGTCACACGAGATCTGGTATTTTTTAGATGAGAAGTAGAATAAATCTTGGACAAAGAATGTATTAGAACTGGGGCTTTCCGGTAACATGCCAGTTTCAAATGATTACCTTGAGAATTTTATGCTTATTGAGTGAAATGAGAATATTCACTTCCTTGACTTCTGTTTTGGAAGAGTTGGCTAACAGAATGCTTGTAAAGAAAATAGTTAACTATTCATATTATCTACGGAAAAGGGTCAAAACTACCCCTGGACTATTGGGGTCAGTACAATAATACCCTCCGTTAACCTATTTTGAAAATATTGCCCTCACCGTTATCTTTTCGGCTCAAGAGTACCCTTACGACTAACGGCCATGTTAGATAAAAAAAATTTAATTAATTTCCACGTGTCATAACAAAAAAAAGGTCAAACTTGCCCCTAGACTATTGGAGTTGGTACAATAATACCCCTCATCTAAGAAAATCTCTCCCCCACCCCTTCACCCTGCCCCTCTAGCGTGTGTGCATTCATATCCTTCTTGTTCTTCTCATCTTTTTTTTGACCTTGCACTCTATTTGAATAATCACTACAAGCATCATTAAAGTTTTATTTTCAAACAACCAATTTTAGTCACCAATACTTTACGTCATACAACTTTTAGACCCTATATGAACACTAACAGAGTGTATCATTGAGCATTTGCAATATCTTTTGTTGCATATTTATTAACAACTCCGCATCCAATTTTTTATTATACCAATATTTTATTTGGTCTCTACTCGGACCTCGATCTTTTTCTTCTTCATCGGCTCACTATAGTCTGAACATCCGATCATGTCCATAAATTAAGCTATTGTACGAGGATGCTCTTTAGGTTATATCAACACCGCCAATTTAAAAAAGAGACGGTTAAATTAAGAGAAATATTTAAGATCATATGCATGAGAATATGAGAAAATACGACTTATTGGTGAATGTGACTGTAATAAACACTTGATTGAGCTTATTGTATGAAGCAGTAAAGTGTAGTAAGAAAAATTGATTATCAATGGCATTTCTGTGATAAAAAAAGGAGTATTGATGTGTACATTTAATAGACAAAGAAATAGGGAAAGGAAGGTGATTAACTATACGAGAGGGTTTTGTTTGCTTAGGGAAAAAAATAGGTGTATGTAAGTTCTAGTTGGTGGAATAATTTTTAAAAGAAAGAGGAGAAAGAAACAGAGAAAATGGTCTTAGAATGTGTGTGAGTTTATTTTAATTTAAGTGAGTTTTAAGTTAGGCCAATGGGACGATGACACGTGGAAATTATTTAAATATTTTTGCCTAATAGAGTGCAAGGTCAAAAAAGGATGAGAAGAACAAGAAGGATATGAATGCACTCACGCTAGAGGGGCAGGGTGAAGGGGGTGGGGGAGAGATTTTTTGAGATGAGGGGTATTATTGTACCAACTCCAATAGTCTAGGGGCATGTTTGAACCTTTTTCCGTTATGACACGTGAAAATTAATTAATTTTTTTTATCTAACATGGCCGTTAGTCGTAAGGGTACTCTTGAGCCGAAAAGATAACGGTGAGGGCAATATTTTCAAAATAGGTTAACGGAGGGTATTATTGTACTGACTCCAATAGTCTAGGGGTAGTTTTGACCCTTTTCCGTATTATCTATTAAAAATGGGTTGAATAATGAACTATTTAAAAACGGGTCAAATATGGATAAGAATTATATTATCCATTTAGAAAATGAATAACCAATAAGTCTAACTTTTACATTTGTAAAGTCTCAAATTGGGGGTTACTCAAGTTAGAGACTAAGAATTCTTCCAAAAGTGATCATATGCAAGAAGTCACAGATAATATGACCCATTTTTTATCCCTATTAAATATGGGGGGGTCAAATAATTTATACGCTTTTTCATTGCCCGTTTTGAACCCGAACCATATCCGACCTGACCCGCCCCTTTGCCGCTCATAATTGCCCCACCTAATTCTTGACTAATTTGGTTCCAATAACTGCTGACTGGTATATATGTGCCAATTTTCCAATCCCATAAATTCTTCCTATCTTATTCATATCTTCCAATTTGCCCTCCTCTCTCTCCCTCCCTCCCACTCTTTGTCTTCTCTTTCAAATATTCATCTTCAATGACATTTCCAGTGAAAAATATGTTTTTTCCAATGTTACTACTCTACATACTTTTGGCAAACTCATGTTACATAGCTGCAATAAAAGTTAAAAACTCTGGTTTCTTTTTCAAAAACTCATCATCTTTTAGATCATCACATCTAATTCCTTTGTACCCTAGTTTAAGGGAGTGTAATATACATGGAAGAAAATCAAAAACAGTTGCATGTGACATTCAGGGAACACTTCTTAGATCTGAATCTTTCTTTCCATATTTCATGTTAGTTGCTTTTGAAGGTGGTAGCATTTTCAGAGCCTTTTTCTTACTTATATCAAGTCCCCTTTTATTAGTTCTTGATTATCAACTTAAAGTAAGAGTTATGATCTTTATTACATTTTGTGGGCTAAGATTAAAGGACATGGACAGAGTTGGCAGAGCTGTTTTGCCTAAGTTTTATCTTGAAAATTTAAATGTTAATGTTTATGAGGTGTTAAAATCAGCAGGGTGTAGGGTTGTTTTCACAAGTGTGCCTAGAGTTATGGTGGAAGGTTTTCTTAAGGAATATTTAAGTGTTGATAGTGTTAAAGGAACTGAGTTGCATACTGTTGGGAGCTATTTTACTGGATTAGTATCAAGTTCTGGGATACTTATAAAGCATAGAGCAATCAATGAATTCTTTGGTGAAATAAAGCCAGATATTGGAATTGGAACTCCAACTCTTCTTGATCGCCCTTTTATCTACCTTTGCAGGGTATGCTCGTCACAATTGTCAATATTCCGTCTACCTAATTACATTTCATTTGTCAATAAATTCCTTGGTTGTAAACTTGTAATTCTTGTTTCTTTTGCAGGTAAAAACTTCTTGACTCTTTAATGTTCTAAATTATGTGAAATTTACAAATTTAGAAACTACATACTGAAATGTCATTTAATTTGAACAGGAAGCTTACGTGGTAAACCAGGAGGACGAAAAAAGTGTTGTATTTTTTTAAAAAAGGGTGTGAATGGGAAATGGAAGAGGCACCTTTTGGATCGCACCTCTCCATAAGAGGCACCTTTTAAATTGCACCTCTCCATATCACCCTTCCTTTGTCTATAAATTTAGAGGCTTGGCCTCATATTTTAGATATGAAAATCAGAAGGAAAAATCTGAAAATTTCTCCCCTCTTTTTATATTGTTGCATTATTTTCAAATAAACTTAAGTGTCAAGTGTGATTTGCTCCGTCTGTTGAGTTCGCTGAAATTCTGCAGTTTCGATTGCCAGTGTTGCAGAATAGTTATTCCGTTCTATCCTGGGAGGAATTAATCCAAAACCTTGGGCAACAATGAGGGGATTAAATTCCTTAAGGACACACAAGCAACTTGTGGGCTCGGAATTATTATTTCACGTTTTGTTTATTGAACTAACGTTTGTTTACTTCTCTTATTTTCTTATTTTTGAACACAGATGTCCAACAATCTTAAGGAATTTATTATTCTTTTCTGTGTTTGTCGTAACCTCTGTTTGTCAGATACTAAACGAGAAAGAGAATTATTTTGTTGGCAGTTAGATAGAAATTTTGTTACTTTCTATTCCTATATGTGTCAGGGTAGACACTTAATTGATGATCTCAAAATATATTTTATTTGCATGCTATAAAATATATTAGTTGGTATACAATCTGATAATATGCATAAAATTATGTGGAAGATTATTTTCAAGGTTGTAAGCAGAAATTAGGCTTACATTGATACTTGAAAGTATTCTTGAGATCATGAATATAATATATGTAAATATGAACATATATGTGTTTGATTAAAGAATCAAATTGTTTAAAGAGTTATAATGATTTAGTTGGAAAAATCATTTGGAAAAGGAATTAAAATTCTCGTGAATTTTATACTCCCGTTATGGAGACTAAAATCTTCGTGATTTCTACTCCTTTTGAGATCAAAATCTGCACGATTTGTATTCATTCATTGAGATTAAAGTCTTCGTGACTTTCTACTCATTTGTTGGAAATTAAAGTCTAAGTGACTTTATACTCGTTTTGGAGATTAAAATCTGAGTGATTTTCTACTCTAATTTATTATTCGATTTGAAGATTAAAAACTTCATCGTCTATTAAATTTGATTGTGTCACATATTACTCGGTTTGAAAATTAAAAACTTCACCGTTTATTAGATCCAGTATCAGGAATTACTCGGTTTGAAGATTAAAAAATTCACCATTTAATATATCCGGTATCGGGTAGTACTCGGTTAGAAGATTAAAAACTTCACCGTTTATTAATTGTGATTGTGTCAGATTGGTTTGAAGATTAAAAACTTCACCATTTATTCTGACTATGTTATGGCACAAACAACAGTCCTTGTGGTTGGCTCAACAACGTAATAGGGGCGTCAAATATGAAATATGTTTGGAATACGACATTATTCACCAAACGACCGCTCCTTCATTAGCGCAATCTAACGGAATTGCGGAAAGAATGAGTAGAACGTTAAATGAGATGATAAAATGCCTTGTTGTAAGTTATGGTTTACCCAAATCTTGTGGGAGAAGCTATTCTTACGGAATCCTTTCATACGAAAAATGAATAAAAGGAAGAAAACCCAACTTAAAATATTTTCAAGTGTGGGGGATATTTGGGTAAAGTGCAAGTTCTTAAACCCAAAAGGATAAAAAAAATCGGATCGAAAATTGTTGATTCGTTTTCATAAGATATGGAACGAATAGTAAGGCATATCGTTTTCTGATTCATAAATCAGAGAATCCCGACATTCATAATAATACGATAATTGAATCAGATAATGCTGAATTCTTTGAGAATAGTTATCCGTATAAAAAGAATGTGAGTCGTCTAGTGAAAAATCTAAGCGAACATGGGAAGAAGAAAAAGAAAGTACACCGATTTAGGTGAATCTAAGACGTAGTTAACGTCAAAGGATAACTACTTCCTTTGGACTAGATTTTCTGACATTCTTATTGGAAAGTGAGCTTCAAACATTTAAAAAAGCAATGTCTTGCTCGGTAGCACAATATTGAAAAGATGCTGTCAATAGTAAGATAGAATCCATACTTGGGAAAATGGTTGATCTTCCTCCAGAAAATAAACCTTTGAATTCTAAGTGGATTTCAAAAAGTAAAATGAAAGTTGATGTTGCTATTGACAAATATAAGGCAAGATTAGTTGTCAAAAGAGTTTAGACAACGAGAAGGTCTTGTTAATTTTGATACATACTCACCGGTAATGATGATTACATCTACTCAAGTGTTAATAGCGTTAGCCGCGGTGTATGGCCTTGAAATCCATCAGATGAAATTAAAGAGAATCTTCTTAAATGGAGATTTGGAGGAAGAAATTTACATGGAACAACCTAAAGGGTTCATGGTTCCCGGAAAAGAAACGAAGGTGTGTCGACTTGTTAAGTCACCCAAACAATGACATGCGAGATTTGACCAAATAATATTGTCAAATAGTTTCAAAAATTAATGAGTGTAAATAAAAGTGTTTACATTAAGAATACTTCAAGTCATATATATAGTCGTTATTTTGATTATATGTTGATGAAATATTTAAAATGTGGGGGCTTTTATCTTATGCATGACAAAAGCAAATGTCAGACGTAACGTCTAAATTGATATTTGAAACTCGTTGATATAGTAGTTGGTAAATTCATCGGTTGTTTAGTCTTAATGAAGACTAGTTGATGAAACTACTAATTCAGAAGTTGGTCACATGTCTTTCTCGAAAGGTCATTTTTCTTTAATGAAAATTTATATTGTTTGGTTCTTTTATGAAATGATGTCACTTGAAGGTTGTGACTTTTCATAAAATAATACGTCTGTACGTTTTAGTATGGAAATGACCGTTCATGAACGGATATATTAATACATTGGTCTATAATGAGGTGAACCAACCGATGAACATGAACAAAATCCATTGCAAGTTGGATTTGTTTCATAAATAAAGGTGCTATAATTTGCATATCATATAGACGTATGAATAAATAGCATACAAATGCTTGGAAATGGCAGAGTGATTGAGAAATGTGTTATATATTAAAAGGTTATGATCACAATTGACGCCAATCATTCCAACTGTCATTATAATATACTACATTAAGTGTAGTCAATAATCTGATATGCAATCGAAAGTCGAGACGTAGTAGTCTACAACATAAGGAAGTTTGCATTGAATGTTTACGATAATGAAATTATTTTTGAAGTATTTGAAATATACTCCAAATTATGCTTTGCACTATAATAAGTATCCCGCGATAATATGGGGGTATAGTGATGAAAATTAGATCACCGGTTCAATCGATTCTAAACAGTCGATGGATGAGCGATATCTTGGAAATTGTCCAAACAAATGTGCTTTGACCGCTCTACAGTGGAGGCTCAGCTTAAGCCTTAGACAAGGCCGGTGAAGAAGCTAAATGACTCCTGAATTTCTTGAATGATATTCTATTTTTGCCCAATTTTTGGCACCTATATGTATAGATTGTGATAATCAAGCGAAAATAGGAAGGGCTGGGAGCGTTAAGTATAACGGAAAGTCTCGTCATATAAGACGCAGACATAGCACCGTTAGATAACTACTTTCTAGTGGAATTATCACAATTGATTATGTAAAATCAAAGGATAATTTGGCGGATCCGCTTACAAAAGGCCTAACTAGAGAGGGAGTTGAGAAATCATCTAAGGGAATGGGACTATGGCCGAGGACAAGTCATCATGGCGGTAACTCTACCTAGAATTTTGGAGGTCCGAGATCTAGGTTCAAGGAGCAAACAAAGTTATGCATGACCGGTTCAACATTATCAAATATAATATTTTAGTCCATTCTCGTGATGAAGACAATGTTCAGTAACAAGGATAAAATGTTAAGACATTTTTTAATGGTTTCTTAGTTTGATACAGGGTATATCAAATAGTGTATCTACGGGATAACACGTTTAGGAATCACCTATGTAAGTGTGAAGTGTAAGCCGCTTCAAGGAGAATTCTGTAAGGCCAATTCTCTATGCACTTATGAACCGGGTGGTGTTCATGGCTGAAACGAACACAACAATGAGAACCAAAGACGGTTAAGGGTTGATTGTGTGACTTATGGTTGTCTAGGTATACACCAAAGCTCGATGGTTCAAAGATATCAATTCTACCGATTGACCGAGTATATCCGACATAAGTTCACTACGGAAAGTTCAAAGGGAAACCTACTTATCCAGATGCGATTAATCCTACTTGCGAATCACACAGTATTTTCATGCATATTTTTTCACATATGTCCATTCCCCATTCATGTGGGGGATTGTTGTATTTTTTTAAAAAGGGTGTGAATGGGAAATGGAAGAGGCACCTTTTGGATCGCACCTCTCCATAAGAGGCACCTTTTAAATTGCACCTCTCCATATCACCCTTCCTTTGTCTATAAATTTAGAGGCTTGGCCTCATATTTTAGATATGAAAATCAGAAGGAAAAATCTGAAAATTTCTCCCCTCTTTTTATATTGTTGCATTATTTTCAAATAAACTTAAGTGTCAAGTGTGATTTGCTCCGTCTGTTGAGTTCGCTGAAATTCTGCAGTTTCGATTGCCAGTGTTGCAGAATAGTTATTCCGTTCTATCCTGGGAGGAATTAATCCAAAACCTTGGGCAACAGTGAGGGGATTAAATTCCTTAAGGACACACAAGCAACTTGTGGGCTCGGAATTATTATTTCACGTTTTGTTTATTGAACTAACGTTTGTTTACTTCTCTTATTTTCTTATTTTTGAACATAGATGTCCAACAAAAAGTAGTTCAGTATTGGCAAGGGAGAAATATCCAAAGCCACTAGTATTTCATGATGGAAGGCTAGCTTTCTTTCCTACACCTCTTGCAACTAGGAATGGCAAACGGGGCGGGGCGGGTGCGGGGCGGGGCGGTTTTCAGCTTATGCGGGGCGGTGCGGTTTTCAGTTTATGCGGGGCGGGGCGGGGGCGGGTTCAAGAATTATTTTTTAAATTTAATTGCGGTTGCGGGGCGGTTGCGGGTTACGCATTTGTGTAATACTTGCATCGCACATTTGCTGCTTTTCGTCAAAGAAGATTAAATCTTTTCCTGCACTTTGCAATCTTGTTTCTTAATTAGAATCTGTTTTATAAACTTTCCCTTTCTTATCTTTATATCTTTATTTTAATTTTAAATTTTGTATTCATTAATCTCCTCTTTTCTTGCTCTTTTAAGCTTAGATGTGTGGGTAATATCATATATTCTAGTTATAAATTATCAACATATTAGGATATTATCAATTTTTGGAGCATTAAAATATTGGTGCGCCTATCCGGTAAAAATATTGGATACTAGTTTTAAGAAGATATATTTAAAATTGATTATTATAATTAACTTACTAATCAAATTACTATGCTAAAAAATATATTCTAACAGGATTAATAGAAGACATACCATAACTGATGTTCAATAATTAATTACAATTTGAATAAAAATAATCCAAAGATTTCTTATGTTTTATTTAACGGTTTAATATGAAAATGAACATATAAGTATATAACTTAAAAAATATTTGTAATCAACCCTAAAGTAGATCTTCCCTAACCATCTCAATCTGCGTATGACGTATGTGTATATCACCTTGTAAAAGATGAATTATTTTAAGGATTGATTCATGTTTCTCAATAATTTAATTTTTTCTTGTATGTACTAATAATTAACTTAAATATATCATACATGATACATGTACCAGACTGATCATTATTGATAATGTTAATAGATCCATAAAGTAATACAATTGAAATTTTATAAAATATTAAAAAAATTCAATTGAAATTTCATAAAATATTGAAAACATTATGGACATAGGTGAAACTACCTAGAAAAGAAGGTCATAGGTTATCATTAATTTTTTTAGGTTTTTTTTTTAAAAAAGAGAAACTAGTAAAAAATGAAAAATGAATTTTTTTTTACTTTGCGGTGCGGTGCGGGGCGGGTTTATGCGGGGCGGGGCGGGGTGGTTTGAAAACAGAAAATATTCCTATGCGGTGCGGGGCGGGGCGGGTTGAACATTATGCGGGTTAAGGATAAACCCGCCCCGCAACCGCCCCGCACAACCCCATTGCCATCTCTACTTGCAACATTAGCCATGTTCATGTGGCTTCCAATTGGAATATTACTAGCAATTATCAGAATCTTCATTGGTATATGTTTGCCTTACAAGATAGCTATTTTCTTGCTCACTTTAAGTGGTGGGAAGGTAAAGTTAAAGGGCATTGATCCACCAAGATCAGAAAATGGCAAAGGAGTACTCTATGTTTGCAATCATAGAACACTTTTGGACCCTGTTTTCCTTAGTACATTTTTGTGTAAGCCTTTGACAGCAGTGACCTATAGCTTAAGCAAAATGTCTGAGATTCTTGCTCCTATAAAAACTGTGAGATTGACAAGATCAAGAAGCAAAGATGCCGAGGCCATGCAGAGATTACTCAGTGAAGGTAATGTTCGAATGGACATCTAGCTCTTTAAGGAAAGTCGTCGTCACGTCTTAAAGTAATTTTTCTTACTCTGTTATTTCTATTATCTTACAGGTGACTTAGTTGTCTGTCCAGAAGGAACCACATGCAGAGAGCCATATCTCTTAAGGTTCAGCTCTTTGTTTGCAGAATTAGCTGATGAGATTTTACCTGTGGCTATGAACACAAATGTGACAATGTTTTATGGGACTACTGCTAGTGGACTCAAGTGTTTGGACCCTTTTTTCTTTTTGATGAATCCAACACCTTCTTACACTTTTGAGATTCTTGGAAAAGTGCCCAAAGATTTGACTTGGCCGGTCTCTAGGGTTAGAAAGGCTAAGTGATTAATTTGTCAGTTTAGTTAATTAGAAAATTAGCAAAATAGTTTAAATAGGAAAAAATAAAGAAAAATAGC
Source organism: Nicotiana noctiflora (assembly GCA_032618575.1). Taxonomy (NCBI): domain Eukaryota; kingdom Viridiplantae; phylum Streptophyta; class Magnoliopsida; order Solanales; family Solanaceae; genus Nicotiana; species Nicotiana noctiflora. The sequence continues at coordinate 250,122 of JASVEL010002208.1, forward strand.
AGAAAAATTGCAAAAAATATTAGAAAATTAGAGTAAATAGTAAATTAGGATTTATAATTTTTCATAAAAGAAAAAGAAAAAAAAAGTATAAAGAAAATACATAAAAATAGATTAATATCGGAAAATACAAAATTGGTAGTGTATTAAGCTTGGGCCAATTTGAATTGAATTTGGAGGCCCAAGCACTTAAGCCCAAACGGACCCGGTCCAATGGTTTTGAGCAGAGGTGATCTCAGCCGTTCGTCTCCTCAAATCAACGGCTGAGAATAATAGTTGAATTATAAGGGGATTGATTAATGCTGAGATCTGATCTCCGCCGTTCATTCAAGGTGATCTAACGGCTAAAGACCTTAGTCTCTTTATCAACCAAACGACGCCGTTTCGTAACGCCCGGTCTTGACCGTTGATCATCAACAAATCAACGGCCAAGATCACCTTAGTTGCCTCGACTATATAACACTTTGGTCTGAATTCCTCACTCATTTCCTTTCTAACCCTAGAGACCGGCCGCCCCTCTCTTCATCTTCATCCTCGTTCTTCTTCACAGAAACCCTAGCCGGCCAATGGCGGCCACCACCCTCCACGGTGGTCGCCGGCTCTCCTTCATCCCTCCTCTCTTCTTCTCTCTTCTTCTTCATCCCAAGCACCCAGAAACTCCAGAAAAACCAACCATTCTTCTAAACTCCGGTCACCGGAATCCTCGCCGGTGACCACCCAAACAATGAGGATCCCCGTCAAACCAATGCCATTCGATTCGTCTTGACTTGATCTGTCCACCCATACCACTGGCTCCCTTCGAATCTACCTAGATCTTGTCGAATATCCAAAACAAAGTTGCCGGAACCCTAACTCCGGCGACCTCCAAACTGGAAACCTTTCAAGACCCGTCCTTTACCATCCCCAAAACACCCCTCTGCAATCAAAACTCAAAAAGACTTCATCTTTGAGCCTAAAAAGAAAACCAGAAAAGAAAAATTGAAAAAAAAAGGAATAAGGAAAAGAAACAAGGAAAGGAGGAGGTCTGAGAGTCTGAGAGAATAGAGAAAATAAAAGAATAAGGAGTAGGAAGCTCGGGGGACAGGCCCCGCTAAGCTAAGTCCCCCTCCTCTGTTTTGATTATTTGCTTTGCTCCTTAGCTATTTAATCTTTTGTTTTTGCATGCTTTTTGTTCTTCTCTGATTTTTTGTTTCCATGAGTTGGTTCTGTTTATGTTCTTGTGGTTCATCCTTTTCTCTATTCGCATGTTTCTATATGTTTCTTGCCGATCTTTGTCTCCACAAGCTAGTCATAGTGTTATGTTAGTTTTCTTATCTCTTGATATTTAGATCCTTTACTTCACATGCTAGCCTAAGATCTCTCTGCTTATCTTCTCATGGCTATGATTCTTCACGTGTTTAGCTGTTTAGTCATTTGCTATAGCTTTTCGCTTGTCTGTTTCTTTGTATGAACTCTTGTTCTGACATCTTTTCTATTTTTATTTTTTTTATCCTCTGTTAGTATTAGGCATTTCAATATTGTTGGTCCTTGACATCCCTTTTTTGCATGTTTAAGTTTTGATTCCAGTCTTCTTGGTTAATTCTCAATAGTTGGATGATGTTTCTCCTTTGTTACTTCACATGATAGATACAGTATGTTGCTTCACTGTTTCTTCATGTTTCCTCTTTTCTTTTTTCTTCATCTACATGTCTATATCAAGCTAGGGTTAGCACTTAAAAGTGAGTTCTAATTACCCTGCTTAGGTTAATTGAACCATGTTGACTGATTCATGAGAATTTATGCTTATATGTGTAACTGTGCCATGAACCTTAAAAGTTCTAAAGTTCTTCAAATGTCATATGACTTGAGTTAGGAGTGATTAGGTCAGAACTAACATGGATTCATACTTTATCACATGTAGTCTAATAATATGAGTTAATGGACTGAAATTCAACCTTATCAGTTGTTTTCTCTGAGTTTGGGTTGATTAATCCATTTTATTTGATCATATGTGTTTCTGTGTGCAGTACATGTTGGTAATGATTAAGTTTTTTGCTATCTCTTGTTGATTATGAATGTCTGATTAACTGGTCAGACCTTAGGGGAATTGGTTATAGCTGTTAGTGTTAGGTTCCGTGAAAATGGTTAGTTTTTAATAGGTTAGAACTGAAATGAACAAGGTAGGCTATAAGTTAAATAATTGGCCTAAGAATGGTCAACCTTGCAAAGGGTTGACCAATTCTATAAGCCCTAACACACAGCTCACTGTTAAAAGTGGTTGGTTGTGCAAAAGGGGCTATGTCTGCAAATGCAGACTAGCCCAGGCTCTCTTTAGAGCCCTGAACAGCAAAGTGGCCAAACCTGTAAAGGTTTTGGGCCCAACTGTTCAGTATATGGCTTTAATAGCCCAAGCTAAGTCTCAACCTGAGACTGGCTAGTTCTTAAATAGTATAAACATAATAACAAAGCAGGCTATGCCTGCAGTTAGCTTTAAATTGAAATAATTTGGTCTTAATTGACTGGAATTAGGTTAAAAGTGGTTAAAACTGAAATAGTTTCTTAAAAATAAAACTGGCCAGCCTTTAAATACTAATGCCAGGGCTGGCTATTAGTTAAATAAGTTTAAAAACAAGCTGAAATCTGCCCTAGGTAAGCTGGTAAATCAGCAGTGCCCTTAGGGGCACAATTGGGAATTAAAAAGGTGAAATAGTAAATAGTTAGAACTTAGGAGGGTAATTGAGACACTTATGCTCCCGATTTCTGCAATTTTGCAGAGGTTTAGGGGTATAATGGTCTCCTAAAAATGGGAAATCTGTAAAAATCTCAAACCCCTAAGGTCATACTAGTAAAAGGCCCTAAAAGGAATCTTTTAGAACCTTCCAACACATGCTGGAAGGGTTTTTCATAACTGAAATGGGGCTTAAGTGTAGAATTGATAATTTTAGGAGGGGAGAAGTGGGATTAATCCCATACTTCCTCCCCAAGTTTTCAGCCCTAGGAATAACTATATATACCTCTTAAAAGGGGCTGAAAATGGGGGTTCCAACATGGAGTAATTCTGAATTCACTCTCTACTAGTTTTATACCATAAAATTTCAGAGTTAAAATAGCAATAGAACAGTAGACTTCACGGTTTTGTTGAGCAAAAACTTGTTGGTTCTCTTCTGATTTTGAGGTTTTCTGCTCGAATCTGGGTCTGGAGTTCTGTCTTGATTCTACTGGTTTTCCTGTTTATTGATTGCTATTTGGTCTCATTCGTTTGGCACTTCATTCTCCTGTTGCATTGGCCGTTTGGATTTGCTGTGGTTATTGCTTACTCCTTCTCCCTTAGAACTCATTGGCTTCCATTTTGCTGAACCAGGTACATTCCCTTGTTCACTGAAGATGTAATTGTTAAATCTCAAACAATGAAATGAAGTTCAGAATGTTGAAATTAACTGTTCTGCTGTAGTTCAGTTTACTTCTTTGATTGATAGCTTAGTGTAGTTTAGATCTAAACGTCATGTAGTGAAGCCTGTAGTAGAATGAAAACAGAAACAAAAATATGTAATAGCTAGTAATAGTAGTAGTATAATGTAGATAGTTTACCACTTAGTTCAATTAGGTAAAGGCTCTAAAATATAAGTTAATTAATAAGACCTGCAAGACTAACAATCTGGTAACGAAATTCATGAGGAAATCAGTAGTGTAATGGTAGTATCGTCGTTGATCACTCATCACTTAGTTAAATAGGAATACTATTAAAACCAGAGCTAATCAATTCATACATTAGTAATACTAAGCTCATTTAGTTAATCTGTTTCGTTAATTAATTTTAGTGTTTGAGTAAGTTTAAAAGAGAAGTGAAATTGGCTGTTAAAATGGGTTTGGTCCAGTGCTCAAATCAGTGTTTAAACATAGTCATAAGGTCATATAACCAATCAAAAGGAGAGGGTGTAGTTAGAAGAATGGGCAATTAGATTTATGATACAATTTGAGTTAAGTCATATTAGAGTCAATAGTTGTATATACATATCCATAAGTTTAATTCATACGATTCGTCATTAGCAAGATAGTATAGCTATAAGTAACCCATACCTTTCGTCTATATATAGAGTTAAATAACTCACTGATCTCAGCTAGTAATTGATCCACTGTTTAGTATAGGTTCTTTATTGAAAATCAAAAAATCGAAATAGTCTTGTAAATTCTCTGTTAGTAGATAGTTTTATTTCCCAATTTGTATTATGACTTTTCTCTTTAATTGATCAATAAAAAATGAAATTTGATTCTTTCTTTGAGTTCAAATGTGTATACTCTTTTGCTTTCTCTGTTATTGTTGGTTTTGGGCCTAACTTACGATATGGGCCTGAACCATGGTGTTACTCGACTGGTTGCCCAAATATAAATCTGAAGACCGCCTGGGTACATTTGGCATTAAGCTGAGGACCGTTCCAAGACCTAGGCCCAATAATAAAATTTGACGGGCCTAGAGTGTTTAATGATACAAAATCGTCTAAGGAAAAAAACAATATAGCAAATGTAGTACACGCAAAATAGGATTGGACTTTTAATAAATTAAATTGGGACGAGCCTCGCCCGAATAACAACGGGGCCCCCATTTAGTAATAAGATGACACAGTAGAATCGGAGAGGCTAATAGTGAATTCCATAGCCTCTCCCAAAGTTAAAAGCCGATATAGACTATCTTAAGGCACGATTTTAATATACCTTCCTATGAACGAGTGTGCACTTGGTGCGACACAAATCCAAATCTCGGCAAAGCCAAAATATGCCGAAAGTCATAGGCGTACTGGTTGCGGTATGACTCGAGGTGTGTTTTCGCGATACCGCAAATTCCTAAAAAATGATATTTAACGTAAAAGCACCTTATGTTGTTAAAACCTATAATTAAGTCAAACAAAAGTCAAGAACGACAGTGGAGCGACCGTGCTAAAACCACGGAATCCGGGAGTGCCTAACACCTTCTCCCGGGTTAACGGAGTTCCTTATCCGGACCTCTGCTTCGCAGACATTTTAAGAGTCAAAATTCCTCGGATTCGGGATTAACCGGTGACTTGGGACACCATTGTCATTCCCAAGTGGCGACTCTGATTAATCTCTAATAAAATCCCGAACCGATTGTCCTTTAATTGGAAAAACTCCTTCCCTTACGCTATTTTATCCGTCTTGGGTAATTGAGCGTCGGGGTATACCCTACGAGTGTATTTATACACTTTACGCATGTGGGGTAGTAAAAAGGGAGGTGTGACAGCTAGAATCAGCTCTCGAAGATCATCTACATTGGGCACACAGATACGCCATTGCATCCTCATAACTCCATCATCTCCGATGGTAACATCTCGAGCATCACCACGCCGAACTCTATCCTGAAGGACAAGCAAATGAGGGTCGTCGAACTGACGCTCCCTGATGCGGTCAAATAGAGAAGACCGAGAAATCACACAAGCCAGAACCCGGCTGGGCTCCGAAAGTTCCAGTCTAACAAACTGCCTGGCCAAAGCCCGAACATCCATCGCCATAGGCCTCTCCGAAGCTGGTAGATATGCTAAACTCCCCAAACTCTCTGCCCGACGACTCAAGGCATCGGCAACCACATTAGCCTTGCCCGGATGATAGAGAATAGTAATATCATAGTCCTTCGGTAGCTCCAACCATCTCCTCTGACGCATATTCAGGTCCTTCTGCTTAAGCAAGTGCTGCAAGCTCCGGTGATCAGTGTGGATCTCACAAGGAACCCCATATAAATAATGACGCCAAATTTTCAAGGCGTGAACAATGGCGGCTAGCTCCAAATCATGAACAGGGTAATTCTTCTCATGCACCTTCAGCTGTCTCGACGCGTAGGCAATCACCCTACCGTCCCGCATCAATACCGCACCGAGTCCAACTCGTGAGGCATCACAATATACAGTATAGGACCCCGAACCCGTAGGCAACATCAATATAGGGGCCGAAGTCAAAGCTGTCTTGAGCTTCTGAAAGCTCGCCTCACACTCGTCTGTCCACCGAAAAGGGGCACCCTTTTGGGTCAATCTAGTCATAGGTGCTGCAATCGAAGAGAACCCCTCTACAAAACGACGGTAATAGCCCGCCAAACCAAGGAAACTGCGAATCTCGGTAGCGGAGGAGGGTCTGGGCCAACTCTGCACGGCCTCCACCTTCCTCGGATCTACTCGAATACCATCACTCGACACCACGTGGCCCAAAAATGCCACTGAACTCAACCGGAATTCACATTTAGAGAACTTGGCATAAAGCTGCTTCTCCCTCAGAATCTGAAGCACTATCCTCAAATGCTGCTCGTGCTCTTCCCGGCTCCGGAATATACTAGAATATCATCAATGAAGACAATCACGAACGAGTCCGGATAAGGCCTGAACACACTGTGCATCAAATGCATAAAGGCTGCTGGGGCATTAGTCAGCCCAAAAGACATCACGAGGAACTCATAGTGACCATACCGGGTCCTGAAGGCAGTCTTCGGGATATCCGGCTCCCGAATCTTCAGCTGGTGATACCCAGAGCGCAAATCAATCTTAGAAAACACCTGTGCGCCCTGTAGCTGGTCAAATAAATCATCAATACGGGGCAAAGGATACCGGTTCTTCACTGTAACCTTGTTCAGCGGACGATAGTCAATACACATACGCATAGAACCGTCCTTTTTCTTCACAAATAATACAGGAGCACCCCAAGGCGAAACACTGGGTCGAATAAAACCCTTGCCCAATAACTCCTGTAATTGATCCTTCAACTCCTTCAACTCGGGAGGAGCCATACGGTACGGTGGAATAGAAATGGGCTGAGTGCCCGGCAACAAGTCAATAGCAAAGTCAATATCTCTGTCAGGCGGCATGCCCGGAAGATCAGCTGGAAATACATGAGCAAAGTCACGTACCACATGAACAGAATCAATAGAGGGAGTGTCAACACTGACGTCCCGCACATAGGCTAGATAAGCAGCACACCCCTTCTCAACCATACGCTGAGCTCTGAGAAAAGAAATAACACGGCTAGGGGTGTGATCTAGAGTACCACTCCACTCAATACGTGGAATGCCCGGCATAGCCAGCGTCACGGTCTTGGCGTGACAATCAAGAATAGCATAATGGGGCGACAACCAGTCCATGCCCAGAATAATATCAAAATCGACCATCCCGAGCAACAATAGATCCGCTCTGGTCTCAAAATCACAAATGGTAATCAAACACGACCGATATACGCGGTCCACAGCCAAAGAATCACCCACCGGAGTGGAAACATAAATGGGGCACTCAAAGAATCCCGAGGCACACCCAGATGAGAAGCAAAGTAAGAAGACACATATGAAAAAGTGGAACCAGGGTCGAATAGAACCGATGCCTCCCTGTGACTAACCAGAATAATACCTGTGATAACAGAATCATATGCAACAGCCGCAGCGCGATCAGGAATAGCATAGAATCTGGCATGTCCCCCCTCTCGAGGGCGGCCTCTAGAACCCTGACCCCCACCCCTGACTGGCTGGGCAGGTGGAGTGGCAGCTGGAGCTGGGATGATGGCCTTCTGGCCCTAAGAACTACGCTGAGGCTGCGAAGACTGATGAGGTGCTCCCCTCCTACGCCTGGGGCACTCCCTAACCAGATGGCGAGTATCCCCACACCCAAAGCAAGCTCTGGGAGGACACGGTGACTGAGACTGACCGGCCTCACCCCCACTAGTCTGACCCCTGGAAGGACCCCGCGCAAGAGGTGCACCGGAAACTGGGGGAGCGTAATAAGGCTCCTGAGGTGCTAGAAGAGCTGGAGTACTACCGGCTGCTGGCAATGCTGAATGAACTGGTCGACCGAAATAACCCATGCCAAAACGACCGGCTGATGAAGTGCGGGCACCGGAGAAATGGCCCGACTCACAAGACCTCTTGGCCTCTCTCTCTCTCCGCTCTCTAGGGAGCATACTCTCGATCCTCTTGGCAATGCTAACTACCTGCTGATAAGATATATCTGTCTCAAGCTCTCTGGCCATGCTGGATCGGATAGGCGGAACAAGGCCCTCAACAAATCTCTGCACTCTCTCCCGGACCGTGGCTACCAAAGCCGGTGCATGCCTGGCTAGGCGGGTGAAACTAATAGCATACTCCGATACTGACATGGAGCCCTGTCGCAATCTCTCAAACTCCGAGCGCCAAGAATCCCTAAGGCTCTGGGGAACAAACTCCGTCAAAAACAGATTTGAAAACTGCGTCCAGGTCAACGAAGCGGACTCCTCCGGACTATCCAACTCATACGTGCGCCACCAATCATAAGCGGTCCCACGAAACTGAAACGTAGTGAAGGAAACCCCGCTGGTCTCCACAATCCCCATGGTAGAAAGAATACGATGACACTCCTCCAGAAAACCCAATGCATCATCTGAAGCCAAACCACTGAACACTGGAGGGTCATATTTTGAACCTCTCCAATCTACGCTTCTCGTCCTCAGAGGCAGCTGGCCCACCCCCGGGCTGTGCTGGGGCGGCATGAGGCATAACCATAATCTCTGGAACCTGTCCCACTGGCACACGCTGCTCCGGTGTAACGGCTGCGGGAGTCTGGGCCCCTCCCCCGGCCTGAGATGTAGCTGCAACAAGAGGAAGCAGTCCTGCCCGGGCTAAAGTGGTATACATACTCATGAACTGAGCCAGGGTCTCCTGTAGTGCTGGAGTAGTAGCAGCTGTAGTCGGTGTACCGGGTGCCTGCGCTCCAACCAGGTCTACCCGTGGCACCTCAGCAGCAGCGCGCGCGGGTGCTGTAGGTGCACCTCGGGCGCGTCCTCGTCCTCTACCTCGGCCCCGGCCTCTGACGGCGGCAACAGGGGGCGCGGGTACCTGATCATCGCGAGTAGATCGTGTCCTCACCATCTGTGAGAGAATAGAAATCAATAATTTAGATTTTTGATGCCAAAAATGTCGCACGACAAAGGAATCCAAAGAAATGAAGAGTTTTCCTAAACAGTTACATAGCCCCTCGTAGATAAATACAGACGTCTCCATATCGATCAACGAGACTCTAAGTAACCGGTCTGTGTCCCGTGACTCCTATGAACCTAGAGCTCTGATACCAACTTGTCATGACCCTAGTTCACCAATCGTGAATATGTCGTGATGGCACCCAGTCCCCACGACTAGGTAAGCCTAACACGTTGCGGAATATACAAGCTATGAACACTTAAATAAGAAAATAGTGGAAAAATAGGATAAAAGATATGTAATCTGTACCGCTTGGCACATACATCCGTCAACACCATGAATAAAACACTACAAAGATCCGGAATCCCGCGGTAACACAGACTAAAAGAGAAATACAATTGTGGCTCTATATGTAAAGAGTATCTAACAACAAAATGAAGAAAAATATCAACTAGTACTTCTAGAGTAGAAGGGAAGCCTCCGGATCCGCGGACGTAGCAGATCATACCTCGAAGTCTCCCAGAAAGCTGCGGGATCACCTAGCACGAGCCTGCTCTGATGTACCTGGATCTGCACAACAAAAGTGTGCAGAAGAGTAGCATGAGTACACCACGGCGGTACTCAGTAAGTGCCAAGCCTAACCTCGATGGAGTAGTGACGAGGAAGGTCAGGGCCCTACTGAGAAACAATAATATAATGATAGTAACAATAATAAGCAGTTTAAATGATATTAGTTTCCGAAATTAACAACAATAAATGATTACTGCAATCATTTACAATTAAGCTAACAACAAATAGTCAACTCAATAAAACCAGCCCAGGACTTGTGGGAATCGAACCCACCGTCCCATTGACAGTACCTCTGGGTCTCCGGGAATCGAACCCGCAGCCCATGTCTCAATAATATCTCAATAACTCAGGATCTCCGGGAATCGAACCCGCAGTCCCTACCAATAACTCGGGATCTCGGGAATCAAACCCGTAGTCCCTACCAATAACTCGGGATCTCGGGAATCAAACCCGTAGTCCACATCTCAATAAATCTCAGGATCTCCGGGAATTGAACCCGTAGTCCATATTTCCATAATCTCAGGATCTCGGGAATTGAACCCGTAGTCCATATTTCAATAATCTCAGGATCTCGGAAATTGAACCCGTAGTCCATAACCACAGCAAGTAAAGGAATACACAGAGAGAAGTATAATATGCTTAACGGTAACTTCGCCGATGAACAGCGCCAGCGATTACCAAGAAAACTCAAGTAAGTCAATTAAGCAACTAGATAGTTAGATTCTAGCTAATCATGTTTTTCTAACTACTACCGGGTAGAAATATCGAAATTAACGACTAAGAACAGGAATATCACTCATTGAACATTTTGGGTAAAGTATGTGTTCAACAACCAGCACATGTATACGCCCGTCAGCTCGCGTACAAGGCATTTAAACTATCACATAATATCCTAGGGGTGAGAATTCCCCCACACGAGGTTAGACAAGCCACTTACCTCGACCTCGATATAAAACCGCTATGAAACAACTCTCTTGCCACGAATGTCAGCCTCCACAAGTGTAGAATCTGATAAAAATCAATAGAATCACATCAATATAGGCCAATTGGGCATTACCCAATCAAATTAACTCAAAATTCACCAAAACCCACAAGTTGCCAAAACCCGACTTCCGGTACGCTTATCGTAAAATCACGAAACTTATATATTCGGGTTCCTTATCTCAATACGAGTCCGTGCATATAAAATTTATCGAAATCGGACTCCGTTTGCCCATTCAAATCAAAGATTTTCTAACATTTAGGCCTAGGGCTCAAACCCACCTTTAATCTTCCAATTTCGGTGAAATAATCATGGATTTCATGATAAACCAACGAATTAAGGTCAAGAAACTTACCCCCGATGATTTCCCGGTGATATCCCAGCGTTTCCCCTTCAAAATCCTCTCTTGGAGCTCAACAATGGCGTTTTTTGATTTATGGGTCGCGGCTGAAATGTTTCTGGACTTAAGTCACTGCCAGACATTTTTACTCTATGCGATCGCATGATCCCCGTTGCGATCGCATAGAACAAATTTTGACCCTCGCCAAACTACTCTATGCGATCGTATAGTCCTTAATGCGATCGCAATGCTCACCAAAATATACCTATGCGATCGCATACCCTGCTCCGCGATCGCATAGGACAAAAGCTGGACCTGGGACCCCTCTTCTCTATACACTATGCGATCGCATAGGACTGTACGCGATCGCGAGCACAACTTTCCAGAACTATGCGATCGCATATCCATGCCCGCGATCGCATAGAACAAATACTTGGCTTCTCCAAAACCTTCTATGCGATCACATTAGCCCATTGCGATCGCATAGAGCATTCGTCTGCAGCACACACCAGCAGTTAACAGCATTTCCAAAATGCATGAAATAGCCCGATTGGACCCCCGGATTCATCCCGAGACCCCGGGATCCCAACGAAAACCACCAACCTATTCCAAAACATGATACGAACTTATTCTAATCATCAAAACACGTCTAACAACATCAAAACCCATAATTCACATCGAATTCAAGCCTAAATTTCTTAAAACTTTCCGAATTGCACATTCGATCTAAAACCCGACCAAACGACGTCCGAATGACCTGAAAATTTGCGGACATATCCAAAATCACATAACGAAGCTACAGAAATTGTCGGAATTCCATTTCGACCCCCGGATCAAAATCTCACCTATCGTTCGGATTCGCCAAAATTTCAATCTTCGGCATTTCAAGCCTAGTTGAGCTATGGACCTCCAAAATACATTCTGAACTCGCTCCCAACCCCGAAATCACCTAACGAAACTAATTGAACCATCGGATTTTTGTTCCGAGATCGTCTTAACACTGTTCCGGCTACGGGTCATTTTCTAGCTTCAAAGCTCTTATTTAGGGACTAAGTGTCCCAAAATGCTCAAATTTTCAGAACCGACTCTCCCGGCAACCCAAAATGGCACAAATGAACTTAGGGGAACAGTTAAGTTAGGGATTGGGGCGTAATTTTCTAAAACGTCCGGTCGGGTCGTTACAGCATATATCTGCTAATAACTTCAACAGCTTATGAAATGTCATGTCTCGTACAGACCATCGTATACATCAAGCTACCAACAACATTTGTGTATGGTACCTTTGATATATACTCTCGTTCAGCTTTATCCAATGGTGACATAGTAGTACTTAGCTTAAAATGGGGAGCAAGTGGAGTACTAACTGGCTTAGTCTTGTCATCTATGCCAAAACGTTGTAGTACTCTCTTCAAATATTCTTTCTGAGATAAACAGAGTTTCTTTGAACGTCTATCTCTTATTATCTCCATGCCAAGAATTTTCTTCGCCTCACCCAGATCCTTCATCTCGAACTCCTTCTTCAGTTGAATCTTCAACTTATCAATTTCTTCCGAATTCTTGGAAGCTATCAACATTGATAATAGGCGAAAACTAAGTAGTTTAGCCATTATTTATGCGTCCATTTAATTATGATCCAATAACATAATTTATGAATTTGATAAGATATAAGCTATTAATTTGTGATTTATACAATGTGCAGAAAAAAGAGCTTATATCTACAATTGGAAATGTTATGGCACAATTTTGGAGCAAAAACAATCCTTCGGACTTGAGTCTTTACGATCAAGAAACAAGCTTGAATGAGAAATTCTCCTAGGTGCGCGAAGTGGCTACTTCGCGCACAACTTCGCTCATAAGAAGGTTTACTTGGGCTACATGTGCACGAAGTGCCCACTTCGCGCAGGGACTTCGCGCACACTAGTCCGGTTAATTGTCATTTTTCTAAAGTGGAAAATGAAGGGACACATAATTCCACTCAAAGTTAAATAATGTAACCTTATATTATGGAGAAGATCAGATTTTTAGCATTATTGGAGTAGAGTGGAAAATTACTATTCATCTTAGCGAGAAGATTTTGGGAGAAAACTTACCAAGAGTGTTCTTGAAGCCAAGGAAGGAATTGAAGATCAAGTTTTGAAGTGCAACAAATTAAAGAGCTCATCTAAACTTTCATCTTGTATTCTTCTTTGTAGTATTTTAGACATCAATATTATTGATTTTAGTATGAACATGAGTAGCTAAACTCTCTAGTATTCTAGGGTCATGGATGTTAGTTGATCTTGTTATTTGATGCTTAGATTGATTTTATTGAAGTTATTGATATGGGTTGTTTATTTGATTTTGATCTTAATTATTTTACTGCGTAGCTAACAATGAAATATTATCTACGAACTTTGAATTAAACTTGACAAAGGAAATTCTTGGTTGCATATAAAATCAAATAGAACAAGTTTTGAATCTCGGGCATCGAGTGAAGGATTTGCAATTAAGATAGATATATACTTAATTGCCTTGTTTGGTTAAATAATAAGAGTTTGAAATGCATTCTTGTTAATATTAATATCATAGAAATATAGATATTGACTTAACTTGGATAGATTCATAAGAACTCGAAAGATTCTTATGAATATTATTAACCTTATAATCAATAATCCAGATAATTAAATAAATCAATTCTAAGTAGAAAAATAGCATGATTACTAGCAAGTCCATGGCCCTGGAATATATTTATCCAAATTATTATAAACATAAATTGTAATTGGTGTAGTAATTTTGCCTTGAATTATTGTTCTATTATTAAGAAGTTTTATATATATCTTGTGATAGTCTAGCTTGAATTGATAATTAATTTAGTCTAAATCAGTCAATAAGTTAATCACAATTCCTCGTGGGAACGATACTCTACTTACTACTATATTACTTGTCGATCACGTACACTTGCGTGAGTGTTTTGGTCGCAACAAGTTTTTGGCGCCGTTGTTGGGGAATTTGAAATTAGCTCCTTGACTGTTCTATTATTTTGTAGTTGTTAATAGAAAATACAAAAAGAAATTTCCATCTATTTGTTTGTGTTATACAGGTTCTTCTCTTGAATGCGGAGGAGCAGAAGCACAAACAATCTCTTCCCATTTGATCCTGAAATTGAAAGAACAATTCATAGAACAAGGAGAGAGTGGGAAGCTCAATATAAAACATAAGGAGAGTTGAACATTCAAATTCAACCACAGCCAACAGTGATGGCAGGAAATGAGGAACGAGCGGTGATAGAAGCCGCAAGACCCAGTCTGGCTAATATGACTCAGGCTACTGTGAAGCCTGATATTACTGGGCATTTTGAGTTGAAACAATATATGGTGCAGCTGATTCAGTCTACAGGGCAATTTGTGGGTCTACCTCATAAAGATCCACAAAGACATATTCCAAATTTTTTGGAAATTACGGATACTTACAATTATCCAAATGTTTCCAAGGATTATGTACGGCTGACACTTTTTCCCTTTTCTCTGCTTGGGGAAGCTAAAGAGTGGTTAAATAAGGAACCATCAAATTCAATCCGCACATGGGATGATCTAGCAAGGAAGTTCTTAATCAAGTTCTTTCCTACTAAAAAGACAAAGATGCTGAGGAGTCAAATTCTTGGGTTTGAACAACGCTCCTGGCGAAACACTTCGTCAAGCTTGGGAAAGATACAAGAAGCTACTTAGGGATTGCCCTCATCATTGTCAAACAGATGAGGTGTTAGGTCATACATTTTTTGATGGGTTAGATGAAGCTTCAAAAATGAATCTTGATTCCGCTTGTGGAGGAAGTTGCATGACAAAATCTTACACGGAAATCCAACTATTGTTAAATACATTCACTTCTAATGATAATAACTGGCAAGGTGATGGAGATTCCAGAAAGGAAATGAAACAAAAATCAGCAGGGGTGCTTGAGCTGGATGATGTATCGGCAATAAGAGCTGAAATTGCAAGGCTATCCAACCGGATGACAAGGATGACAATGCAAGAACCTCAACCCATGCAACAGGTGCAACAAATGGCTATTTGCTGTGAAATGTGTGGTGATAGCCATACAAGTGATATGTGCCCAACGAATCCAGAATATATTTATTATGTGGGACAACAAAACAGAGGCCCAGCAAATCAGCACGCACGGTATGGAAATTCCTACAATGCAAATTGGAGGAATCATCCTAACTTCTCATGGGGAGGAAATCAGCAAAATCCAAATCAGTACAGACCGCAATGGGGTTTTAATCAACCTCAGAGACCACCTCAGCAGGTGGAAGAAAGTACAAATGATTTGCTGAAAAAGTTGTTGATCGACAATCAGCAGCTCAGAACTGATGTTAGGAATCTAGAAAGGCAGATGGGGCAGATAGCAACGAACCAGAACACTAGACCTACAGGAGCTCTTCCCAGTGACATGGAAAAGAACCCACAGGTAAGTGCTATAACACTTAGAAGCGGGAGAGAACTTGAGGAAATCTTAAAGAAAAAGAAAGAGAAATTTGTGCCTGAGGGAGAATTGATTCCTAAATTGATAAATGATCCAAAGAAGACTACTGAAAGTCTTGAACCCGTGGAAGTCCCAAGACCACCCCCACCTTTTCCTCAAAGATTACAAAAGAAGAACGATGATAGAATGTTCAGTAAATTTCTGTCCATGTTGAGCCAAGTTCAATTAAACATTCCACTTGTTGATGTACTTCGAGAAATACCTAAATATGCTAAGTACATCAAAGATATAGTGGCTCATAAAAGGAGATTGATTGAATATGAAACAGTTGCACTTACTGAAGAGTGCACTGCTAGGGTACAAAACAAGCTTCCACAAAAGCTTAAAGATCCCGGTATTTTTACAATTCCTATGCGTATTAGGGATATCGATGTAGGCCGGGCTCTTTGTGACTTGGGCAAGCATAAATTTAATTCTCTTGTCATTGTTCAAACAATTGGGTCTTGGAGCTTCTAGACCAACCACTGTGATGTTGCAGTTAGCAGACAGGTCCATAGCACACCCTGAAGGGGTGATAGAATTGTTGCAGATTGGGAAATTCATCTTTCCTGCAGATTTCATTATTCTTGATTATGAAGCAGATGAATTGGTGCCAATCATTCTAGGGTGACCTTTGCTAGCTACTGGTGATGTGATCATTAAAGTGAAAGAAGGGAAGATGATTCTAAGGGTTGATGATGAGGAAGCGGTGTTTAACATATACAAAGCAATTCAACTTCCTTGTCAATATGAGGAACTTTCTATGATATCCGTGATTGATAATGATGAACAAAATTGTGATTCAAGTGTGTATCTCAATGATTCATTAGAGAAAGCACTTACAATATTTGATAATTTGGCAACGGATGAAGAGGTTGAAGAGATGATGTACATCCTTGATACATCTTGTGCATACTTGCAAGGAACATATCCTTTTGAACCGTTGAACAGGCCACATGGACCTCCTCCAAAGCCATCAATTGAGGAAGCCCCGAAATTGGAGCTTAAACCACTACCATCTCACTTGCATTATGCTTATTTGGGTAGTTCGGATACATTGCCTGTTATCATTTCTTCTGATTTATCTGAATTGCAGGAGGAAAAATTGCTAAGAGTATTGAGAGAGCACAAAAGAGCCATTGGGTGGACAATGTCAGACATTAAAGGTATTAGTCCTGCGTTTTGCATGCATAAAATCCTAATGGAGGAAGGATACAAACCAAGTATAGAACACCAACGTCGCCTAAATTCTAACATGAAAGAAGTGGTAAGGAAAGAGGTGATCAAATGGCTTGATGCAGGTATTGTATTTCCTATCTCTGACAGTAAGTGGGTGAGTCCAGTTCAATTTGTTCCTAAGAAGAGGGGTATAACTGTGATATTTAATGATAATAACGATTTAATACCAACAAGAACCGTCACAGGGTGGAGAATTTGTATTGATTATAGAAAACCTGAATAATGCCACCAGGAAGGACCACTTTCCTCTCCCATTCATGGATCACATGCTTGATCAATTGGCCGGCCAGGAGTATTACTGCTTCCTAGATGGTTACTTTGGGTATAATCAAATAACTATAGCCCCAGAGGACCAAGAGAAGACCACTTTTACGTGTCCTTATGGCACGTATACGTTCAAAAGAATGCCCTTTGGTCTTTGCAATGCACCTGCAACATTTCAAAGGTGTATGATGGCCATTTTCACTGATATGGTTGAGAGATTTGTAGAAGTATTTATGGATGATTTCTCTATTTTCGGATGCTGTTTTGATAAATGTTTAACTAACCTCGATAAAGTGCTAGCCAGATGTGAAGAGACCAACTTGGTCCTGAACCTGGGAAAAATGCCATTTCATGGTAAGAGAAGGTATTGTCCTAGGGCACAAAGTGTCCAAGAACGGATTGCAAGTAGACAAGGCAAAAGTGGAAGCAATTGAAAAATTGCCCCCACCCATATCTGTTAAGGGCATACGCAGTTTTCTAGGCCATGCAGGATTTTATCGAAGATTCATTAAAGATTTTTTAAAAATTTCATCTCCTCTTTGCAGGCTTCTTGAGAAAGATACACCATTCAAGTTTGATGATGCTTGTCTGAAAGCATTTGAAGAGCTTAAAAGAAGATTGGTCACCGCACCAATCATTGTTGCTCCAGATTGGGAATTGCCTTTCGAATTAATGTGTGATGCAAGTGACATAGCCATTGGTGCTGTGTTGGGACAGAGGAAGGAGAAAATTTTTTACTCCATTCATTATGGGAGCAGAACTCTAAATCTCGCTCAAATGAATTACACTGTCACAGAGAAAGAATTACTTGCAGTAGTATGGGCATTTGACAAGATTAGATCCTACCTAGTAGGCACTAAAGCCATAGTCTATATTGACCACTCGGCTATCAAGTATCTATTTGCAAAGAAAGATGCAAAGCCAAGACTAATCTGATGGGTTCTTCTTTTGCAGGAATTTGACCTGGAGATACGTGATAGAAAAGGTACTGAAAATCAAGTGGCAGATCATTTGTCCAGATTGGAAAACAGAAGTCATGTGATTGAAGGAGACTCAATAAAAGAAACGTTCCCTGATGAACATTTGTTGGCCATCACATCAAATGAAACTCCATGGTATGCCGACTTTGTAAATTATATTGCAAGTGGAGTGATGCCATCAGAAATCACAGCGGATCAAAGGAGAAAATTCTTCCATGATGTGAAATCATATATGTGGGACGAGCCATTTCTCTACAAACAATGTGCTGACCAATTGGTAAGAAGGTGTGTACCTGAAGAAGAAATGAATGCCATCTTGCATGACTGTCATTCTTCTTCATATGGAGGTCATCATGGTGGAGATAGAATAGCACAAAAGGTTCTTCAATCAGGTTTTTACTGGCCATCCTTATTTAAAGATGCTCATGCGTTTGTTAAAACTTGTGACAGGTGTCAAAGAACAGGTACAATCACAAAGAGAAATGAGATGCCTTTGCAGAATATTTTGGTGGTTGAATTGTATGATGTATGGGGAATTGACTTCATGGGACCATTTCCAGGTTCTAATGGTCATAGATGCATTCTGGTTGCAGTAGACTATGTGTCTAAATTGGTTGAAGCCATTGCTCTTCCTACGAATGATGCAAAAGTTGTGGTAAGTTTTGTTAAGAAACACATTTTCACACGCTTTGGAACTCCAAGTGTGTTGATAAGTGACGGAGAAACACACTTTTGCAACAAACTGTTTAAAAATATTTTATCAAAATATGGGATAAAACACAAAGTTGCTACTGCATACCACCCTCAAACGAGTGGTCAAGTTGAAGTATCTAATCGAGAGATAAAATAGATTTTGGAGAAAACAGTTAATGCAAACAGGAAGGATTGGTCTGCTAAATTAGAAGATGCTTTGTGGGCTTACCAAACTGCATACAAAACTCCAATAGGTACTTCTCCATACAGGTTAGTTTATGGAAAGGCATGTCATTTACCTGTTGAACTTGAACACAAAGCTTATTGGGCAATCAAAAAGTTAAATGTGGATATGGATTTAGCTGGTGAAAAAAGGCTGCTACAACTCAATGAACTTGATGAGTTTAGATTGAATACTTATGAAAATGCCAAGTTGTATAAAGAAAGGACCAAGAGATGGCATGATAAGCATATCCAACATCGTGAGTTTGAGCCGGGGCAACAAGTTCTGTTATTCAATTCTAGGTTGAAACTCTTTCCGGGAAAGCTAAAATCCCGTTGGTCAGGACCTTTTGTGGTGGTAAGTGTAAGTCCCTATGGAGCAATAGAATTAAGGGACCAAAACTCAATTGACACTTTTCTGGTGAATGGACAAAGAGTGAAACATTATTGGGGTGGTGATGTTAATCGTCACAAGACCTCGATTGAACTCAATGATGTTTGATGAATTGTGGAGTCGTGCCGCGACAGTAAATCAGGCGCTCATTGGGAGGCAACCCAATAATAGCGATAATTGTGTGTTAATTTTTTGAAGTATGTTATATTCTTCGTTTTTATTTTGTTTGGGTGTAATTTGTGTGTTGATGATTGTAGGACAACAAGGACGGATGCTAAGGTATTACTTCATTGTTTGTTTGATAAAAAAAAGTTTTTTTTTATTCCACCCAGCTGTGCGAAGTCTCTGTGCGAAGTGATCACTTCGCGCACACTTCGTGAACCTTAAGCAGAAAGCTCATAGGTTGTGTGCGAAGTCATGCGCGAAGTCATCACTTCGCGCACCACTTCGCGAACCTTAAGCAGAATACTCATGTTTTGTGCGCGAAGTTGTGCGCGAAATGACCACTTCGCGCACCACTACACGCAGAAGAGACGGGGTGTGTATATACTTACCTTATTTTTATTTTAACCGACCCTCTTCATATTTCTACCAATTTTTCTCTCAACATACCCTAAAATCTCATTTCTTCTCCAAACCCTAACCTCAAACACCATAATTCCTCTATCAGTTGCTCTAATATTCTTCAACAATTTGTAAAAGCTCTTCATCCTTGGTAAAGATTCATCTTAATCCCATCAAGTAAGAACCCTAAACTTTTAATTTCTTGAAATTTTTATTTTATTTCATTTTTTTATTTTATTACTCATGACTTTAATTTGTCAATATAATTGATATATATGTTAGAAATTATAGGTTGTATAATATTTTTTGTAGTATTTATGTTGTTTATGATAAATTAGAAGTTCTTGTGCAAAATTAGAATATTTGAGCAATGTTGATAGAATTTAGCATAGTTTTATATACTTTTGGGTTTAAATTTGTGTATGAATCGGATGGGTAGGACATGAATTGGTTATAGCAGAATTTTGGTTGGGAAATCCCTAACCAAAGCATTAACAATAAGGATGAATTAGGCTTGCCCACAATGTGTTTGAGGAAAGTCCTCAAAGTAGTTTGATAGAGCAATTGTACTCAATTTTGCGTGTGAATTCTGAGTAACCGCATTGAAACACATTATCTATTCATCTTAGATTAATGTGTCATTGTCTTGTTGGAATTATGGCACCAAAAAGAAGATTAACTTCAGGAGCATCTTCCAGCCGATCACGAGCCAATGCTGCAAGCAACTATGATTCAAGAAGGTTTACTTCGCCCGAAGCTCAAACCCGGTTCACCAACAAAAGGACAAAGAAATCGATTCCAGAAAGGGGAATTGATGCTAAAAATCTTCAAGAAAAGTACCCTAACATGTACCAAAAGTTGACTGAACGGGGGCTTCAAGTCTTTATGAATGAACCGGTGAATGCAAATGAAACAGTAGTTCGCGAATTCTACGTGAATGTACCTGAACATCAAAATAACATTGTGACTGTGCGAAGAAGACAAGTCAATGCCTCAATTGAGGCAATTAGAGCAAGTTACAATTTACCTGATGTTGTGCCAGAGAATGAAGATTTCTATGAGTATGGAAAATGTCCAGATAATGCAAAATGGGAAAGATTCATCTCAAAGATTTGCTCCCCGGGAGCTGAGATAGAATGGTTAGAGAGTGGTGACAAAATTTATTCATCTGCTCTAACTATAGAAGCAAAAACCGTGCTTTATGTGATAAATAACAGGCTCATTCCTTCCAAGAATACAACTGAAGTAAATGGTCCCAGAGCTGCACTGATATGGTGTTTTGTAGAGAATTTGGCTTTTGATGTGGCAAAGATCATTCATGATGAAATATTTATTAGAAGCCCAATTCGTAAGTATGGATTTTTCTTTCCATCACTAGTCACTTTACTTTGCAGGCAAGCCCAGGTACCAGAGGATCCTGATGTAGATATAACTGTAAGGAAGGAATTTAATATCAAACCCAAGAAAGGTGGAGATGAAGAAGATAGCACTGAAGATGAAGAGAATGATGGAGGTGATCAACCAATGGACACAGACAGAGGAGAACAAGCCCAACCGCCCAATGCACCAGCAGTTGCACTGCCAAGAGCAGCATCATCTTCAAGAACTGCTAGCATACCGAGACACAACACATGGGAGCATGAGATAGGTGAATTGAGACAAACAGTAAACACGTTAAGCACCCGTGTGGAGGAAATAGCAGACCGACAAGTCAAGTCGGAAAAAAAATTTATGGGATGGCTGCGAGCATTGGGGCGAGCTTGTAATGTCAACCTCGACACAGTGTCAGATCAAGAATAGATCGTCGGGGAAGTATTTTTATCTCTGTGTTTATAGGTTGTAGTCATGGGGACATGCCTATTCTTAAGTGCGGGGTGTGTTTATCATATTTTGATAGTGTCGGATATTAGTTAATGTTTTGTTTGTTTTGAAGTTTGGCTTGTTTTAAATTTGATGAATAGTAGCTTAATTAAATGTGGTTGTCTTTGTTATTAAAAGTTTTATTTTGAAGTTGTTTTTATTTAAAATATATATATATTGTGAGGAGTTATATCCTCTTTTCTTAATTTTGTGATTAATGTGAATAATTCCCCTTGGTTTTTCTTTAGGCCACGGTTCTTTTCCAAGGGTTTCAATTTGAACCGGGTATAGATAGATTTTTTGGTTTTGATAGATTTTTTTATGTTTTTGCTTTTAGATAAAATTTTACCTTATGGTAAGCCATAATGTTAATACACTTGAACATACCAAATCCTAGAGTATAATTCCTAGTTTTACTGGATTTTTAACTGAAAGTGATTTTATTGCATATTTACTACTGAAATGAATATTCACAACAGAGTATCTTGATGAGTTGATCTTAATGAATCTTATGCCATGTGTGGAGAGATTTTTGATGAGTCCATGTAGTGTAATTGTGTCTAGAACTTGCCTAGTATGTGAATTGAAGCGAAATTTTAGGTGACACTCGGTTTTAAAATATCATGTTAGGCTTTCCTTGATCTTTTTGAACTCAATTGCTCAAATCAAATAAAATCTATCCCTAGTTAACCATTTCTAGCCTTGAAACTTTTATTTGGTACCTACATTACAAGCCTATACCATTTTTGTTCTTAATTGATATTTTGAATCCTTTAACCTCTTAAAGCACTTTAATTGTAAAATGAGCGCTAAAAGAAGTACAAAGGAACTAAGTGTGGGGTAGATTGTGAATGGAACCAATGAAAGTTAGAAAGGTGCACTGAAATTTGTATATAAAGTTTGAAAAAAAAAACTGTATAAATTTGTGTATATTGTTATGAGTGTGAATTAGAGCAGTGCATAAAAGAAAGAGGGAACACTGCTAGGAGTGAATTGATTGATTGATGCAATTGTTATTAAGATTGAAGAATTTGCGCTAAAAATAATTGAGTAATGTGTTAAAGTGCTTAGGAGTGCTAGTCACTAATCCCAAAATAAATCCTACCAACCCTTAACCCACATTACAACCAGAAGAAAAAGTCCTAATTGATTTTTGATCGAACAAGCCTGCATTAGTAGAGATTTACATTAAGGGCAAGCTTATGGTACCATTTGCATGCATGTGACTTCTTTTGTGAGAGTGAGTGAAACTTTCTTGTTGTAAATAATTAGGGAACTCTCTTGTACATATTGATATATGTAATGTTGATAAAATTGTGAGGGCATATGATTCGTGACAGATAAACAAGTCTTGATCTTTGTATAGAGTACTTCAAAGAAGTGTGAATATTGTGTAGCACTTGAAAGTTAGTCCAGAAACCAGAATTTTATATTACTAGGTGTGAGATATGATTCTTGTTCTAAGTGTAAAGCATTAAGGTAAAATGATTTTGTTGATGACTCTTTTATAAGTATAGTGTGATTGCTCGAGGACTAGCAATGAATTAAGTGTGGGGTGTTGATAATAGGCGAAAACTAAGTAGTTTAGCCATTATTTATGCGTCCATTTAATTATGATCCAATAACATAATTTATGAATTTGATAAGATATAAGCTATTAATTTGTGATTTATACAATGTGCAGAAAAAGGAGCTTATATCTATAATTGAAAATATTATGGCACAATTTTGGAGCAAAAACAATCCTTCGGACTCGAATCTTTACGATCAAGAAACAAGCTTGAATGAGAAATTCTCCTAGGTGCGCGAAGTGGCTACTTCGCGCCCAACAATCAAGCTAGGCCAGCCAGACTAACAATTCAATTAACACATAGATATCCATCCCAAATGGACAACCCAAGAAGAATATATGAGTTTAAGAACTCCAATAATAATAATACTGAACAAAATACTGACACTCCCAAAGATCCGGAGTCACAAGTCTAGAGCCTTTAACAAAACCCAATAGGAAATAGAGAGTACGATATAGAAGTACTCAAGTCCGAATACAAAATATACAATAACAACTGGAATGAGAGGAGAAGCTAGGTTCGGCGAACGTAGGCAGCTACCTCAGCAACTCGATGTGACAATGTAAACGCTGGAGATGCCCGTCTACTGCTCCTGAGTACCTGAGTCCGCACACAAAAGGTGCAGGGAGTAGGGGTGAGTACTAAGTACTCGGTGAGTAACAAATATATACATGTAGCTGACAGTAAGAAATCCACGCAAAATACCACAAAATGAAGCTACACTACAGTCCGAATCTCCTACGAACTAGCAACAATAATTCCATACAGCCTACCACAAAGTAATCCAACAAATACAAATGCAATGCAATGCACATAACTCGCTACGGCGTGTAGCCCGATCCGGTTTAACGTCGACGGCGCTCACCTGGGGGTGTGTACAGACTCCGGAGGGGCTCCTGCAGCCCAAGCGCAATACTGCTGCGGCGTGCAGCCCGACCCTCATATCAACCATTGCGGCGTGCAGCCCGATCCCACACTCAATCCACAATAAGCAATTAAGTCACAAAACAATTCATTTTTCCTTATTTCCAGTTCTCAATTCATAATTTATGAAAAATACTTTAACTTTATTAATTTTGCAAAGCCGGTGACTTAGCATTTCAAAAGTGTGATTACAATTTCCAGGACTGAGATCAGTGATTTAAGCAATTATAGCTATCACATAAATACTGTCCTCTAAGGACGCTACAGATCGGCACAAGGCCCCAAACAAGGCTTACAACCCACAATATAGCAAATACCGTGTATTTCCAACACTAACACATATTATTCATATCCTGGGATGGACCAAGTCTCAATCCCCAATCACAATCAATCCCGCACCTGCCACGGTGTGCGAGCCACGCCCTATTAGCGTCACAATGTGCTAAGCCGGGGTTTCGAACCCTCAGGCTACAATATACACAAACTACTCACCTTTAGCCGGTCGTAGAATCGTCCGCGATGCCTTTTCCTTTGAATTGCGTTGCCTCGTGTGTAGAATCTAGTCAAATAACAATAATTATATCAATTACGGGTCAAGGAATCATAACCCACTTCAATTTATATGAAATTCGCAAAATTACACTAAGTTGGTAAAACCCGACCCCGGGCCCCACTGCTCGGAAAATTCCGAAATTAGCACCAACGCGATCCTTATCTCGCCACGAGTCCGTGCATACAAAATTTATCGAAATCGGAGTTCAAATGACCCTCCAAATCCAAAAATCCCGTTTTTAACACTTAGGCCACATTTCTTCAAGATTTCAACCCAATTTCATGAAGATTGATGTTAATACTACCATAAATTGATGTTTTTGAGTCAAGAATCTTACCTCCGACGATACCCGATGACTTCTCGGTGATTTCCTCGAGTTTTCTTCTCTCTAGGGCTTGAAATTGAGTTTTGGGGGTGTAAACCCGTAACTCCTCTGTTTCTGGACTTAAGTTCACTGCCAGAACAGGTTCTTCTACGCGATCGCGATCTTCCTCACGCGATCGCGATGCTCAATTTCTCGGCCTCACGCGATCGCGACTTCCTTCACGCGATCGCGATGCACAGTCACCCTGCCTCACGCGATCGCGTCCTTCATTCCTGCGATCGCGTAGCATATTTCTCCCTGGACCCATTTCTTCTTCTACGCGATCGCGTATATTGGCCTGCGATCGCGATTAACACCCGTTCACCTCTACGCGAACGCGACTGTTACCCTGCGATCGCGATGCCTTATCTCCCAGCTCTACGCGATCGCATCCCCATCCCCGCGATCGCGGAGAGCAATTGTCTGCTGAGGTTATGACAGCAACCAGATTTTTCTCTTTTCTTTCAACAATGGTCCGTTTGGACCCCCGTATTCATCCCGAGACCCCCGGGACCCCAACGAAAACCACCAACATACTCCAACACATGATACGAACTTGTTCCAATCATAAAAACACCATACTAAACATCAAAATCACCAATTAACCACGGATTCAAGCCTAAGTTTCTTCAAAACTTTCAAAACTAACATTCAATCCAAAACCCGATCAAACGATGTCCGAATGACCTGAAAATTTGCGGACATATCCAAAATCACATAACGAAGCTACAGAAATTGTCGGAATTCCATTCCGACCCCCGGATCAAAATATCACCTACCATCCGGTTTTCGCCAAAATTCAACATTCGCCAATTCAAGCTTAAAACTACACCGGACCTCCGAATTCAATTCCGATTGTTCTCCTAAGTCATAAATGATCCCCGGAACTAGTCGAATCATCGAATCCGGTTCCGAGCACTCTAACTCAATAGTCAACTCTTGGTTGACTTTTCATATTCAAGCTTTCTTCAAACATGCTATTTGTTTCATTTTCAATCCAAATCACTCCTAACTCACCCGATATATTCTAATACTGATTTAAAAGCATAATGTATGTAAATGCAAGGTAACGGGGCGGTAATTCCCGTAACGACGGGCCGGGTCGTTACATTCTCCCCAACTTAAACAAATGCTCGTCCGCGAGCGGGTTAAGAAACATACCCGGAGTATCAAACAAGTGTGGATATCTACTTCGCATCTCCCGCTCGGTCTCCCAAGTTGCTTCCTCCACGGAACGACCTCTCCACTGCACTTTCACTGAAGCTATATCCTTAGATCTCAGCTTACGAACCTGTCGACCCAAAATAGCTACCGGTGGCTACTGGTTCCACATCCTGTATCGTGCTGAAGTCCAACACATGAGACGGGTCTCCGACATACTTCCGGAGCATAGATACATGGAACACCGGGTGAACTCCCGACAAACCGGGTGGCAAAGCAAGCATATAAGCCACCTCCCCAACTTTCCTAAGCACCTCAAAAGGTCCAATAAACCTTGGGCTCAACTTCCCTTTCTTTCCAAACCTCATAACACCCTTCATAGGCGAAACTTTCAGCAACACCTTCTCACCTACCTGAATAAGACACATCTCGGACCTTCCGGTCTGCATAACTCTTCTGACGCGACTGAGTTGTGCGAAGTCTCTCCTGAATCACCTTCACCTTATCTAAGGCATCTTGGACTAATTCCGTCCCTAACAACCTAGCCTCGCCGGGCTCGAACCAACCGATTGGAGATCTACACCGCCTCCCATATAAAGCTTCATACGGTGCCATCTGAATGCTGGACCGATAGCTATTATTGTAAGCAAACTCCGCCAAAGGCAAATAATCAGCCCATGAACCACCAAAATCAATGACACAAGCACGCAACATGTCCTCCAATATCCGAATAGTACGCTCAGACTGCCCATCCGTCTGTGGATGAAATGCTGTGCTCAGCTCTACCTGTGAACCCAACTCTCGCTGAAATGTCCTCCAGAATTGAGATGTGAACTGGGTACCTCTGTCCGATATAATGGAAATAGGAACTCCATGCAATCTCACTATCTCACGGATGAATATCTCGGCCAACCGCTCCGAGGTATAGGTAGTACACACTGGGATGAAGTGAGCTGACTTAGTCAACCTATCCACCACCACCCAAACTGAATCAAACTTCCTCGCTGTCCGAGGGAGTCCACTAACAAAGTCCATAGTTATTCTTTCCCACTTCCACTCCGGAATATCAATACGCTGGAATACACCACCAGGTCTCTGATACTCATACATGACCTGCTGACAGTTTAGACACCGAGCCACATGGCTCACAATATCTTTCTTCATCTTTCTCCACCGGTAGTGCTGCTTCAAATCCTGAACATCTTCGCGGCTCCTGGATGAATAGAATACCGCGAGCTGTGGGCCTCTTCCAATATCAACTCACGAAGGCCATCAACATTGGGCACGCATATCCGGCCCTGCATCCGCAATACGCCCTCACTATCAATAGTGACATCTCTAGCATCATCATGCTGAACTCTGTCCTTAAGGACAAGTAAGTGTGGATCATCATACTGGCGCTCTCGAATACGATCATATAAAGAAGAACGAGCTACTACACAAGCCATCACCCGACCGGGCTCAGAAATATCCAGCCTTACCATCTGATTAGCTAACGCCTGAACATCAACTGCTAGGGGTCTCTCCCCAACTGGAATATACGCCAAACTGCCCATACTAATAGCCTTCCGGCTCAAAGCATCAGCCACTACATTGGCTTTCCCGGGATGGTACAAGATAGTAATATCATAGTCTTTAAGCAACTCAAGCCATCTCCGCCGCCTCAAATTTAGATCTTTCTGCTTAAACAAATGTTGAAGGCTGCGGTGGTCTGTATATACCTCACAAGATACCCCATATAAGTAATGCCTCCAAATCTTCAAGGCATGAACAATAGCAGCTAACTCCAAATCATGAACAGGGTAGTTCTTTTCGTGGGGCTTTAGCTGACGAGAAGCATATGCAATAACTCTACCCTCCTGCATCAACACACAACCGAGTCCAACTCCAGAAGCATCACAATACACCGTATATGACCCTGAGGCTGATGGTAACACAAGTACTGGAGCTGTGGTCAAAGCCTCCTTGAGCTTCTGAAAGCTCTCTTCACATTCATCAGACCACACAAATGGAGCATTCTTCTGTGTCAACTTAGTCAACGGTGAAGCAATAGATGAGAAATCCTGAACAAACCGACGGTAATAACCTGCCAAACCGAGAAAACTACGAATCTCTGTAGCTGAGGAAGGTCTGGGCCAATTCTGCACTGCCTCAACCTTCTGAGGATCAACCCGAATACCCTCACTGGACACTATATGTCCCAGAAAACCCACAGTAT
The DNA here is from genome assembly GCA_032618575.1 of Nicotiana noctiflora. Taxonomy (NCBI): domain Eukaryota; kingdom Viridiplantae; phylum Streptophyta; class Magnoliopsida; order Solanales; family Solanaceae; genus Nicotiana; species Nicotiana noctiflora. The sequence goes on from JASVEL010002208.1 coordinate 278,426, forward strand.
CAAGCCAAAACTCACACTTAGAGAATTTTGCATAAAGCTTCTCTTCCCTCAACCTCTGCAATGCCACTCTCAAATGTTGTGCATGCTCCTCCCGGCTGCGTGAATATACCAGGATATCATCAATAAACACAATCACAAAAGAATCAAGGTACGGCCGAAATACACTATTCATCAAGTGCATGAATGCTGCAGCTGGGGTATTAGTCAGCCCGAAAGACATCACTAGGAACTCGTAGTGCCCATATCGCGTCCTGAACGCTGTCTTCATAATATCCGAGTCCCTGGTCTTCAACTGATGATAGCCCGATCGAAGATCAATCTTAGAAAATACACTAGCTCCCTGGAGCTGATCAAATAAGTCCTCAATACGAGGCAATGGGTATTTATTCTTCACTGTTACCTTGTTCAGCTGCCTGTAATCAATGCACATTCTCATTGTGCCATCTTTCTTCTTTACGAACAACACCGGTGCACCCCAAGGTGACACACTCGGACGAATGAAACCCTTATCTAAGAGTTCTTGAAGCTGTTCCTTCAATTCTTTTAACTCTGCTGGTGCCATGCGATAGGGAGGAATAGAAATGGGCTGAGTGCCCGGCACCAAGTCAATACCAAAATCAATATCTTTGTCAGGCGGCATGCCCGGCAGGTCTGCTGGAAATACATCCGGAAACTCCTCACAATGGGGACCGAATCAAGACTGGGTGTCTCGGCCTCAACATTTCTAATGAAGGCCAAATAAGACAAACAGCCCTTGCCAATCATTCGTTGAGCTTTTATATACGAAATCACCTTGTCAGACACATAATCAGTCAAGCCACGCCACTCGATCCGCGGATTACCTGGAATAGCTAACGTGACTGTCTTGGCATGACAGTCCAGAATTGCATGATAAGGAGATAGCCAATCCATGCCTAGGATAACATCGAAATCTACCATACCCAGTAGTAATAAATCAACTCGGGTCTCCAGACCCCCAATAGTAACAATACAGGATCGATATACCTGATCCACAACAACAGTATCCCCCACCGGGGTGGACACATGTACGGGCAAAGCAAGAATACCACGGGTCATACCCAAATGATGTGCAAAGTAAGTAGAGACATAAGAATAGGTGGATCCGGGATCAAATAAGACAGAAGCATCCCCGTGGCGACTGAGATAATACCTGAAATGACCGCATCTGAGGCACTAGCATCCTTCCCGTCCGGAAGAGCATAGAAACGAGCTTGGCCTCCACCAGCACGATCCTCGCCTCCGGGGCGACCTCTAGATACCGGCCACCGGTCCTAGCCGACCGTGCCGGCGCTGAAGAAACGAGAGTAGAAGACGAGGGCGGCTGATCCCTCCGCCGTGACCTCTTACGAAGCCACCGAGGACACTCTCTCCCCGATATGGCCCAAATCACCGCACTCAAAACAACGGCCCGAAGATGGAAGAAGGGGCCGCCGAGGACCCCTCGCTACCGATGAATCTCGTCGTCGAGGAAACGGAGAGCGAGCTCGAGCCGGAAGAGCACTCGGTGCGGGCCGACTCTGCCGGCGGCCCCGCCGACCCCGATAACCCCGCCGGCCTCGACGACCACGATCGGATGAAACCCCACCGGACTCTGTACGTCCAGACTGATGAGATCCGAAGGAGCGACCTCTGCTATGCCGAAATTGGCCCCTAGATGGAGCACCACTGTAACTGCCAGCACCACGAGGCCTCTTAGCCTCTCTCTCCTCTCGCTCTGCGGCGATCTGTCTCAATGCGACGGGCCGCATCAACCACCTCCTCAAAGGTAACCGTAGAAACTCTCTCCCGGGTCATCAATATGCGGATGGGATAAATAAGACCATCAATAAATCTCCGGATCCTCTCCTTGTCGGTAGGAACCATCCACATGGCATGACGGGCCAGCTGTGTGAATCTCATCTCATACTGATTAACTGTCATCTCTCCCTGCTTCAACCACTCGAACTGACGTCGCAGCTCCTCTCTCTGAGACTGAGGCACGTACTTCTCCAAAAATACCGTGGAGAACTGCTGCCAAGTGAGGGGCACTGCCCCAGCGGGCCTACGCCTCTCAAAATCCTCCCACCACTGAAATGCTGCACCTGTGAACTGAAAAGTGGTGAATGAAACACCGCTGGACTCTAGAATACCCGCGGTGCGAAGCATGCGCTGACATCTGTCAAGAAAACCCTGGGCGTCCTCGCCCTCAGCACCACTGAATGTCGGAGGCTGTAGCCTCTCAAATCTCTCCAAACGACGCTGCTTATCGTCGGGCATAACTGGAACCATATAAGCAGGAGCTGGTGCAACGGGTGCAACTGGCTGAACTGGCTCGGGTGTGTGAGCCACGGGGGTCTGATTTCCTCCCCCTGCATGTGAAGAAGATACTGCAGGAGTAGCTGCAACTACCTGAGCCAAGCCTGTGCACACTGATAAGATCTGAGCCAAGGTCTCCTGAAGACCTGGTATGACAATGGGCACTGCCGGTACCTGAACCTGAGTTGTCGGAGCGTCTGCCGCTGGAATCTGGTCCTGAGTTTGGGCCACTGGTGTAGGAATCTGACCTTGAGTCTGGTCAGCTGGTGGGTCAGCAGGCACTGGCACTGCTGCCCTACCTCTACCACGACCACGGCCTCCGGGTGCCAATGGTGGTCGTCCGCCACGTCCGTTAGCTCGTGTTCTCGCCATCTGCAAGAGAATAGAATATAGAAAAATTTAATTTCATGATAACACAAATCGCACGATATGAATTCAAGAAAATGAGGTTTTTCCTAAAGTCTCTGTAGCCCTTCAAAGATAGATACGGACGTCTACGTACCGATCTACGAAAGCCTACTAAACCGGCTCATGACTCGCGAGTCCTAATAACCTAGGGCTCTGATACCAACTTGTCACGACCCAAATCCGGTCGTGATGGCGCCCAACAATCAAGCTAGGCCAGCCAGACTAACAATTCAATTAACACATAGATATCCATCCCAAATGGACAACCCAAGAAGAATATATGAGTTTAAGAACTCCAATAATAATAATACTGAACAAAATACTGACACTCCCAAAGATCCGGAGTCACAAGTCTAGAGCCTTTAACAAAACCCAATAGGAAATAGAGAGTACGATATAGAAGTACTCAAGTCCGAATACAAAATATACAATAACAACTGGAATGAGAGGAGAAGCTAGGCTCTGCGAACGTAGGCAGCTACCTCAGCAACTCGATGTGACAATGTAAACGCTGGAGATGTCCGTCTACTGCTCCTGAGTACCTGAGTCCGCACACAAAAGGTGCAGGGAGTAGGGGTGAGTACTAAGTACTCAGATGAGTAACAAATATATACATGTAGCTGAGAGTAAGAAATCCACAAAATACCACAAAATGAAGCTACACTACAGTCCGAATCTCCTACGAACTAGCAACAATAATTCCATACAGCTACCACAGAGTAATTCAACAAATACAAATGCAATGCAATGCACATAACCGCTACGGCGTGTAGCCCGATCCGATTTAACGTCGACGGCGCTCACTGGGGGTGTGTACAGACTCCGGAGGGGCTCCTACAGCCCAAGCGCAATACTGCTGCGGCGTGCAGCCCGACCCTCATATCAACTACTGCGGCGTGCAGCCCGATCCCACACTCAATCCACAATAAGCAATTAAGTCACAAAACAATTCATTTTTCCTTATTTCCAGTTCTCAATTCATAATTTATGAAAAATACTTTAACTTTATTAATTTTGCAAAAGCCGGTGACTTAGCATTTCAAAAGCGTGATTACAAATTCCGGGACTGAGATCAGTGATTTAAGCAATTATAGCTATCACATAAATACTGTCCTCTAAGGACGCTACAGATCGGCACAAGGCCCCAAACAAGGCTTACAGCCCACAATATAGCAAATACCGTGTATTTCCAACACTAACACATATTATTCATATCCTGGGATGGACCAAGTCTCAATCCCCAATCACAATCAATCCCGCACCTGCCACGGTGTGCGAGCCACGCCCTATTAGCGTCACAATGTGCTAAGCCGGGGTTTCGAACCCTCCAGGCTACAATATACACAAACTACTCACCTTTAGCCGGTCGTAGAATCGTCCGCGATGCCTTTTCCTTTGAATTGCGTTGCCTCGTGTGTAGAATCTAGTCAAATAACAATAATTATATCAATTACGGGTCAAGGAATCATAACCCACTTCAATTTATATGAAATTCGCAAAATTACACTAAGTTGGTAAAACCCGACCCCGGTCCCCACTGCTCGGAAAATTCCGAAATTAGCACCAACGCGATCCTTATCTCGCCACGAGTCCGTGCATACAAAATTTATCGAAATCGGAGTTCAAATGACCCTCCAAATCCAAAAATCCCGTTTTTAACACTTAGGCCACATTTCTTCAAGATTTCAACCCAATTTCATGAAGATTGATGTTAATACTACCATAAATTGATGTTTTTGAGTCAAGAATCTTACCTCCGACGATACCCGATGACTTCTCGGTGATTTCCTCGAGTTTTCTTCTCTCTAGGGCTTGAAATTGAGTTTTGGGGGTGTAAACCCGTAACTCTCTGTTTCTGGACTTAAGTTCACTGCCAGAACAGGTTCTTCTACGCGATCGCGATCTTCCTCACGCGATCGCGATGCTCAATTTTCTCGGCCTCACGCGATCGCGACTTCCTTCACGCGATCGCGATGCACAGTCACCCTGCCTCACGCGATCGCGTCCTTCATTCCTGCGATCGCGTAGGATATTTCTCCCTGGACCCATTTCTTCTTCTACGCGATCGCGTATATTGGCCTGCGATCGCGATTAACACCCGTTCAATTCTACGCGATCGCGACTCTTACCCTGCGATCGCGATGCCTTATCTCCCGACTCTACGCGATCGCATCCCCATCCCCGCGATCGCGGAGAGCAATTGTCTGCTGAGGTTATGACAGCAACCAGATTTTTCTCTTTTCTTTCAACAATGGTCCGTTTGGACCCCCGTATTCATCCCGAGACCCCCGGGACCCCAACGAAAACCACCAACATACTCCAACACATGATACGAACTTGTTCCAATCATAAAAACACCATACTAAACATCAAAATCACCAATTAACCACGGATTCAAGCCTAAGTTTCTTCAAAACTTTCAAAACTAACATTCAATCCAAAACCCGATCAAACGATGTCCGAATGACCTGAAAATTTGCGGACATATCCAAAATCACATAACGAAGCTACAGAAATTGTCGGAATTCCATTCCGAACCCCGGATCAAAATATCACCTACCATCCGGTTTTCGCCAAAATTCAACATTCGCCAATTCAAGCTTAAAACTACACCGGACCTCCAAATTCAATTCCGATTGTTCTCCTAAGTCATAAATGATCCCCCGGAACTAGTCGAATCATCTGAATCCGGTTCCGAGCACTCTAACTCAATAGTCAACTCTTGGTTGACTTTTCATATTCAAGCTTTCTTCAAACATGCTATTTGTTTCATTTTCAATCCAAATCACTCCTAACTCACCCGATATATTCTAATACTGATTTAAAAGCATAATGTATGTAAATGCAAGGTAACGGGGCGGTAATTCCCGTAACGACGGGCCGGGTCGTTACATTCTCCTAGGTGCGCGAAGTGGCTACTTCGCGCACAACTTCGCGCATAAGAAGGTTTAGTTGGGCTATATGTGCGCGAAGTGCCCAATTCGCGCACCACTTCGCGCAGGGACTTCGCGCACACTAGTCCGGTTAATTGTCATTTTTCTAAGGTGGAAAATGAAGGGACACATAATTCCACTCAAAGTTAAATAATGCAACCTTATATTATGGAGAAGATCAGATTTTTAGCATTATTGGAGTAGAGTGGAAAATTATTATTCATCTTAGAGAGAAGATTTTGAGAGAAAACTTACCAAGAGTGTTCTTGAAGCCAAGGAAGGAATTGAAGATCAAGTTTTAAAGTGCAACAAATTAAAGAATTCATCTAAACTTTCATCTTGTATTCTTCTTTGTAGTATTTTAGACATCAATATTATTGATTTTAGTATGAACATGAGTAGCTAATCTCTCTAGTATTCTAGGGTCATGGATGTTAGTTGATCTTGTTATTTGAAGCTTAGATTGACTTTATTGAAGTTATTGATATGGGTTGCTTATTTGATTTTGATCTTAATTATTTTACTGCGTAGCTAACAGTAAAATATTATCTACGAACTTTGAATTAAACTTGACAAAGGAAATTCTTGGTTGCATATAAAATCAAATAGAACAAGTTTTGAATCTCGGGCATCGAGTGAAGGATTTGCAATTAAGATAGATATATACTTAATTGCCTTGTTTGGTTAAATAATAAGAGTTTGAAATGCATTCTTGTTAATATTAATATCATAGAAATATAGATATTGACTTAACTTGGATAGATTCATAAGAACTCGAAAGATTCTTATGAATATTATTAACTTTATAATCAATAATCCAGATAATTAAATAAATCAATTCTAAGTAGAAAAATAGCATGATTACTAGCAAGTCCAGGGCCCTGGAATATATTTATCCAAATTGTTATAAACATAAATTGTAATTGGTGTAGTAATTTTGCCTTGAATTATTGTACTATTATTAAGAAGTTTTATATATATCTTGTGATAGTCTAGCTTGAATTGATAATTAATTTAGTCTAAATCAGTCAATAAGTTAATCACAATTCCCCGTGGGAACGATACTCTACTTACTACTATATTACTTGTCGATCACGTACACTTGCGTGAGTGTTTTGGTCGCAACAAACATATAGGAGAACATATGTAAAGGAACCATCTTTAAGCTTGCGCAAATACACACAATGATCGTATTTGCTTCTTTTGTACCCCTACTGCAACATAAACTTGTCAAATCACTTGTACCATTGACTAGAAGATTGTTTCTATCCGTACAATGATTTTTCAAGTTTGCACACCACTTTTTCCTTTCCAGCAACTTTGAATCCTTCTGGCTGAATCATATAGATTTCCTCTTCCAAGTTTCCATGTAAAAATGCAGTTTTTACATCCATTTGAACTAGTTCCAAATCCAATTGTGCTACCAAAGCCAACATAATTCGAATGGAGGAATGTTTTACAACTGGATAAAATATTTCATTGTAATCAATTCCCTCCTTTTGAGCATATCCTTTCTCCACCAATCTTGCTTTGTAGTGAGCATATTCTTGGTTAGGAAATCCTTCTTTCTTTGCAAATACCCATTTGCGCCCAATTGCTTTCTTTCCCTTTGGGAGATTGGCCAATCTCCATGTATGATTCTGATGAAGGGACTATATTTTAACATTCATGGCAATCTTCCACTTATTTTCTTCTGAACTTTGGACTGCGTCTTTATAAGTGGTAGGAACATCATCAGCTGCAATTGCGGTTGCACAAGCAACTGTCTCTATAAGACGAACATGTTTCGTTATTTTCCTTTTTGGCCTACTGGTTGCTATTGATTCAAGTTGTTGTTGAGGTTCCTGAGTTGGAATCTCCTCTACTGGCTCTCCTTCCATAGGATAATCTTCACTAATTTCCTTCTCTGATTCTTGTGTAGGAAAAATAAATTTTCCCTCAAACTCCACCTGCTTAGAAGCACCATCATCTTGTTTGGTATCTACATTTGTTACCTTGTTTACCATAGCATATTCATCGAAGGTAACATCCCTGCTGAATATTACTTTCTTTTTCATAGGACACCATAAGCGGTATCATTTGACTCCAGAAGTAATCCCCATAAAAATATCCTTTTTTGCCCTTGGATCCAATTTTGACTCTATCACATGATAATATGCAGTTGAGCCAAACACGTGCAAAGAGTCATAATCTACAGCAGGCTTTCCATACCATTTTTCAAATGGTGTCTTGCCATCAATAGTAGCAGATGGTAAGCGATTAATCAGGTGGCATGCATATTTAATTGCCTCAGCCCAAAATTCTTTGCCCAAGCCGGCATTAGACAACATACATCGTACCTTCTCCAGCAAGGTCCGGTTCATACGTTCTTCCACTCCATTCTGTTGTGGTGTATGTCTGACAGTAAAGTGTCGGACGATGCCATCATTTTCACAGACCTTATTGAAATGATCATTTTTGTATTCACCTCCATTGTCTGTGCGAATACACTTGATCCTCCTGCTTGTTTGATTCTCCACCATCGTCTTCCATTTGAGAAAGATTTCCAGCACTTCATCTTTGCTCTTCATTGTATACACCCATACTCTTCAGGAAAAATCATCAACAAAGGTCACAAAATAGTGCTTCCCACCTAATGAAGGTGTTTTGGAAGGACTCCAAATTTCAGAGCGTACATAATCCAAAATGCCTTTGGTATTATGGATTGCTGTACCAAATTTAACACTTGTTTATTTCCCTTTGACACAATGCTCGCAAAACTCCAAAATGCAAGCATTTACCCTTTTCAACAATCCTTGATTTGATAGAGTTTTCAAGGATTTTCCTCCAGCATGTCACAAGCGCATGTGCCATAGCCTGGTTGCTTCTGCCTCTTTGTTGTCACTGAACGTCACTGTTGATGTCCCAATAACTGTATTACCGAGATAACGGTACATGTTATTGTTCTTCCGATTGGCCTTCATTACCACTAGTGCACCGGAGCATACTCTCATCACACCATTTTCTGCAATAATTTTGAACCCTTTTTATTCCAGGGCTCCCACAGAGATGAGATTTTTCTTCAAACCCGGTACATATCGAACATCTGTTAATGTTCTGATCATTCCATCATGGTTCCTTAATCGTATTGAACCAATTCCATATGAGGTAAGAGGGTTGTTATCCGCTGTTTGGACGACTCCATATTCTCCTTCTTGAAAGTCCACGAACAAATCCTTGTTGGGACACATATAATAGCTACAAGCCGAGTCCATCAACCATATGCTTGATGACGTTGACGACTCCGTTGTAACTAATGAGAAATCCGAATCATCACAATCAGCTACATTTGAGTCCATAATGGCCTTTCCATTGTTATGTTTGGCCTTATTATTTAACTTCGGACAGTCTTTCTTCCAGTGCCCCTTTTCTCGACAAAAGGCACATTCATCTTTGCTGGGTTTAGATCTTGACTTAGATCTTCCTTTCCTTGTCCTCGTTTGATTTTGAGGACGACCCCTCACGAATAATGCTTCTCCTTCTCCGCCCTTCTATTTTTCTCGCTTTCTTTGTTCATAGCTATACACAGTCGAACAAACTTCTCTGAGAGAAACTTCGTCGTTTCCATGGAGTAGAGTAGTTTCAAGTTGCTCGTACTCGTCAGGAAGTGACGCCAACAACATCAAGGCCAAGTCACCATCATCATAAGTTGTATCCATATTTTGCAAATCTGTGACCAACTTAGTGAAACTAGTGATATGTGCATTTATCGTGGTACCAGGAACATAGGTGAAGTGAAACGGTCTTTTCTTCATGTACAATTTATTTTGACAGTTTTTCTTCAAAAATTTATCCTCCAGTGCTTTCCATAATTTACTTGGAGAAGTTTCCTTTGTGTATGGATATTTCTGCACTCTAGCAAGGTAGGATCAAATGGTACCGCAAGCAACACGTTTGATAATTCTCCAATCTTCTTCTCCAATAGCATCTAGTCTCTTTTCTTCAATGGCCAAATTTAGCCCTTGTTGAAAAAGGACATCTAGAACCTCGCCTTGCCACATCCCAAAATATTCGGACCCGTCAAAAATTTCTACCGCAAATTTTGCATGTGACACAATTCTTGTCATAAGCGAAGATGCCAATGCTGACGTATTGCTGACACTTGATATAGATTCTTCGTGTTTATTGTCTTCCATCTTTGACACAAATATTATTTATTAGCTGACGACACAAATCAAAATTATTTCCTTTCTGATGTGGAAGATCAGACTAAGCCGCAACCACAGAGTATACTGAGACAGAACCTTGACTCAGTTACCAAGATAAATCTTTTTTGATGTGGAAGATCAAACTGCGCTGCAACCACAGAGCATGCCGAGACAATACCTTGACTATGATACCAATTATTGCGGAAGCCAAATGTATGTGTGAATAAGTCACAACTACTATACAAAAAATTATGGCAGCCACTAAATAATAAATAAGACAATAAAGCAACAATAAAAGGAACACCGGGATTTACGAGGTTCGGCTAATTTTGCCAACTCCTCGGACACAACCAATATTCTATTCCAATCCAAAATACAAGTGAAATAATACTAAAGAGAGAAGATACAAATGCCTTAAGAAGATACAAAGGTAAATGAGAAGTGTATTTAAATCCTAAATATTATACTTTTTTTTATAGGGGGAAAATCCCCCTAACTATTCTTCTCAACCGATGTGGGACTGCTATTTTGCCAAATTCAACAAAGTAAAGGACAACTAAGCACAACTAACTATAATAACTATGCCATGTATGTATATCAGATTACGTTCTTTACACACTATTCTGGTCACCTCTCCGTATAAAAATATGTCTAAAAAGGTCGAAGAAAGTTCCATTCAAAAAGAATACAAGTCGGTCAATATTGAGAAACAATTAGATATTTATTAAAATTTATATTCAAAACTATGATTTTCACCCATATTTGACTTCACATTAGTCAATACTGCCAAAGATACATCTACATATCTGGAGATATCCAAAAGAGAGATCTGACAACAGTAGATAAATAAATTAAAAAAAGAGAAGGGGAAGTGTATAAAATTACATACCATTGTTGCGTAATAAACATATACTCATATTTATATCTGCGCTACTAAGGTGAAAATAGCAAAGGAGGATAAAATGAAAAAGCTATATGTCCTATATAGTGCTGTATTAATTAGGATTTACTACTATTCTTGAATCCTGATTATCAACTACCCCTTCATTCCCAGCTAGCATTAAATACTTGTCCTTTCTTGTAAGATTAGTGCACTCAAATCCCAATGCAGCAGCGAGTTGTCTCTGTATGTAATTAGCCACCTCATGGCTAGATTTTCCAGCAGCACAGGTCAACTCTTTGGGCACTTTCCCAAGAATCTCAACAGTGTAAGAAGGTCTTGGATTCATTAAGAAGAAAATAGGGTCCAAACACTTAAGTCCACTTGCAGTAGTCCCATAAAACATTGTCACATTTGTGTTCATAGCCACAGGTACAATCTCATCAGCTAATTCTGCAAACAAGGAGCTGAACCTTAAAAGATATGGCTCTCTGCATGTGGTTCCTTCTGGGCAAACAACTAAGTCACCTATAGGATAATAAAAATAAGAGAGAGTAAGAAAAATTACTTTAAGACGTGATAACGACTTTCCTTAAAGAGCTAGTTATCCATGTACAAAAAAATAATTTCGAACATTACCTTCACTGAGCAATCTCTGCATGGCCTCGGCATCTTTGCTTCTTGATCTTGTCAATCTCACAGTTTTTATAGGAGCAAGAATCTCAGACATTTTGCTTAAGCTATAGGTCACTGCTGTCAAAGGCTTTCCCAAAGATGCACTTAGAAAAACAGGGTCCAAAAGTGTTCTATGAGTGCAAACATAGAGTACTCCTTTGCCATTTTCTGATCTTGGTGGATCAGTGCCCTTTAACCTTAGCTGCACACCACTTAAAGTGCCCAAGAAAACGGCTATCTTGTAAGGCACACATATACCAATGAAGACTCTGAATATTGCTAATACTATTCCAATTGGAAACCATATAAACATGGCTAATGTTGCAAAAGGTGTAGGCAGGAAAGCTAGCCTTCCATCATGAAATACTAGTGGCTTTGGATATTTCTCTCTTGCCAATATTGAACTGCTTTTTTCCTCCTTGTTTACCACGTAAGCTTCCTGTTTAATAGAAAGATGTATTTTAGACATACTAAAAAGGGAAAAAATATTTATATAAAGTAGAGTACAATGAGTAATAAAATGCTGTTGACTTAAATCACCACTTTTCGCTTAATGAATAGACTAAAAGTAGACAGTCCAAAGCTGTTGAAGATTTTATCTTTTCATTATCATTTCTTAGCCAATCTGTGGCGTATATAAGAATTTTAAGTAGTGTCAATATTTGGAAAATGTGAACAAACCAATAAATTACTACAACGACGTCGGTGTCATTTTTTATATTTTATATAATATTTTAATTTTATTTATTATTTATAAATATTAATTATAATTCAACGTGGTAGTGTCACGTGAAACCGCTTCAAGATATCTATGCTCTTGTAGATAATGTATTTCGCACTCACACAAGATTCAAGAAAGGGCTGCAGTAAGGGATATGATTTAGAAAGCCTACCTATGATTTCTCAAATACCTAAAAATGAAACAATTGAGAAATAAAATATGAGTAGTAGATGGAAATTGATACTACTAACATACCTTGCAAAGGGAAATAAAGAGGTGATCATGAAAACTTGAATTTCCAATGCCAATATCTGGTTTCTTTTCTCCAAGAAATTCCTTAATTGCTCTATGTTTTACAAGTATCCCAGAACTTGATACTAATCCAGTAAAATAGCTCCCAACAGTATGCAACTCAGTTCCTTTAACACTATCAACACTTAAATATTCCTTAAGAAAACCTTCCACCATAACTCTAGGCACACTTGTGAAAACCACCCTACACCCTGCTGATTTTAACACCTCATAAACATAAACATTTAAATTTTCAAGATAAAACTTAGGCAAAACAGCTCTTCCAACACTGTCCATGTCCTTTAATCTTAGCCCACAAAATGTAATAAAGATCATAACTCTTAGTTTAAGTTGATAATCAAGAACCAATAAAAGAGGACTTGATACAAGTAAGAAAAAGGCTCTGAAAATGCTACCACCTTCAAAAGCAACTAACATGAAATATGGGAAGAAAGATTCAGATCTAAGAAGTGTTCCCTGAATGTCACATGCAACTGTTTCTGATTTTCTTTCATGTAAATTACACTTGCTTATACTAGGATATAAAGGAATTTGATGAGATGATCTAAAAGATGAGTTTCTGAAAAAGAAACCAGAGTTTTTAACTTTCATTGCAGCTCTGTAACATGAGTTTGCTAGAAGTTTGTACACTAGCCATTCTGCTAGTCTTAGTAGTATCATTGGAAAAACCATATTTTTCACTGGTAGTGTCATTGAAGATGAATAATATTGGAGAAAAAAGAGAGGGAATTAAGTTGGAAGGGATGAAGAAAATTGGAGCAGGTGTAGAGGGAATTTATAGGACAAAATTAAGGGCATGAAATGGAACGTTGACTCTTTGCATTTGGTTAGCCACGCCGCTAGCATTAATTGCCGCCCAAAACTTTGTTTCTTCCTTCTTTCGTTTTTTTTTTTTACTTATATTTTTATATTCATGACATTTTTTTCTTAAGAAAACTTCAAAATAATTGCCTTTCTACCTAGGTGATCTACGTTTTTCTTTCTTTGGTTAGCAACATTTGGTAGGTTATTGTGTTGGTGACCGCCTACCTAGTTTCTGTTTTTCTTTGAAATTTTTGTTTAACGCATTTTAGGTTATTTTTGAAAAATCATCACTTCTTAGTTTTCACTCTTATGTCACGTAAAATATTTTACTTTACATTAATTTGATATTTATACAAATTTATAATAGTATCATAATTACGGATAAAATTACGATGCAAATATGCATATTCACTACAGTAAGTTTCTTCCTTCGTCTCCACTCTTCCTATTTTTACCCTATGTTGTACTCTCCAAAATATTGTGGTCCTTCAATAATATACTACTTTTGAACGATCCAAATTGTGGCGGAAGCGGGATTTCTACGAAGGGGTTCAAAAAAAATTTTTGTAACTAATTGAAAATGAACATATGACCTTAGGAAGGTTTTGAACTCCCTTAACCACTAAAGTACACTTTTTAGGTTGTGTTAAGGGGTTCAAAACTTAATATATAGGTAAGAACGGGATTTTGCTTTATACATACAATGTAATTTTTCGACGAAACGGATTCGAATGAATCCCTTTCGCCCCCTAAATCCGCCCCTAAACCCAAGATACATCCGTTATATTTTTTAGCATCCGAACAACATAGTTTTTTTTCCTCTTTGCAAACATAGTAAATATGCATGTATAGGTTGTGTATTGAAGTGTGTGCACATATTTTGAGATACACCTCTTTTGGGGTCATGTTGCAGTTAGTATAAATGGAAGACAATAAATGTGTTCGGAGTTGAATCCATCAAAAGAAGCAAATAAAAAAATTTCCTGCTCCAGTTAGATGATCATCAATTGTTGACCAATCAAAAATATTTTCTTCCGTCCAAAATAAGTGATTTTTCTAGATTTCAAGAATGAATTAATTATTTTGTTCATATATTATTCTTGGAGTAAATAGTATTGGAATATATGTTAGGAGTGTGTATGTGAGATAACAAATATTAATATAGTCAATTTCATTATTAACTAATGCTAAAATATGAATTTCTTAATCTGCATGAAAATATTAAAAAAAATACTTATTTTGGACCGGAGAGTACTAATTTTTTAACATTTTGAGCTCTTTAATAACTTAAAGAAGACACGTCTAGTAATACTCGGAAACACGCTTGCAGTTAACTACAACTATGAACTACCCCATCGTTGACTTTATTACTGCAGTTTATAAAGGGAAAACAAATAGTATTTGTAAAAACCAGTTTTGTCATTTTTCTTTTCGGTTGGATTGCATTTAATATTGGAAGTCTTTTAATTGTGAATATTCAATGATCTGCCAGTGTATCATGATAAGTAATATTTATCTAGTTATCACCATGCATGTGACAGTTCAGTAAAGAATAATTCAAGAATATATATTGCCTGTTCAGTAAAGAAATAATTCAAGAATATATATTGATCTATTGTAACTATATATTTCCATCTAAATACTTATAACATTCTACTGTATCATGATAAGTAATATTTATCTAGTTATCACCATGCATGTGACAGTTCAGTAAAGAATAATTCAAGAATATATATTGCCTGTTCAGTAAAGAAATAATTCAAGAATATATATTGATCTATTGTAACTATATATTTCCATCTAAATACTTATAACATTCTACTGTATCATGATAGAGTCTAGATTTTAGTGGCAAAGTTTCAAGTTGTTGGTCAATTTCATATTTAATTTGGCCACCTTTAAAGAGAGCAATGTGTGTTGAGATCTTAACTGCATTAATTAAAATATTTTAGCCTTAAATTTGCAAGTTTCCGAGACGATTGTATTGTCCAACTTGGATTTTTGTCAGACTGAATTTGGACTTTATATTACGCAGTAATATCAATCTAGAATTAGATTATGTGAACACTTCACTTTTTTTTTTTTTTGGTGTTTAACCAAAGAAATAAATTCTCAGTCAAAGCCTATTTTTAGAAGTACTCCGACTATTGATAATCAAAAAATTCTATATTCTCTCAGTAATAAGAAAGGAAATTCGAATAGTATAAAAGGCAAAAGAAACTAAGAAAGTAATTGTATTTCAATAATAATCAGAACATGACTTTACAAATAAAATCCCCTTCCCTTATATAGGAATCTATAAGTACAACGTTTCTTCCTTTTATGACAGAATCACTATTTACCTTAATAATATTAATTAGATGTTATAATTGGCAATCGTAATTGTTCATGAAGATTATGTAATGTCTGTTATCATTCATGCACATTAATTGACAATTCATGAATCTTCCTTCTTTAATGTCATGATTCATTATGTCGATGTCTCTTCATATAGCAATTTCATACTCGAGCGACCGTACCCCTTTTATCTTGTGGGTGATTTGCTCGTACCTATTGCGACTTGTGCATCTTTTAAAGCATCTCTCCAGTTGTTGATGTCTTAATGATCCACGTGTCTTGCCATATCAGCCACATATATAAATCCACG
This sequence comes from Nicotiana noctiflora, assembly GCA_032618575.1. Classification (NCBI taxonomy): domain Eukaryota; kingdom Viridiplantae; phylum Streptophyta; class Magnoliopsida; order Solanales; family Solanaceae; genus Nicotiana; species Nicotiana noctiflora. Next base: position 294,309 of record JASVEL010002208.1, read on the forward strand.
TATAATATTTATTTTTACCAATACAGGGGATGAGGCAAAGGAAAACAGATAACTTGAATATTATTCTTGATTGATATAGTAGTTAGGATCATGCAATTCCTGTTAAAGGGTTGGTGAAATTTCAATCATTTGGTTTGAATGTTTGATATCTTTGCATAAGATTTGTATGTAGTGTTACAAAGTTTGAATAGTCTATCCACACCAAACGCGTTCTCTATTTATTTCAAATTTCAGCATTGCTTTCCAGAACATGCATAACTCCTTAATTTATCCATGATAACTGGATTGTTTCTGGCAACCATTAAGCTGTGGTTAAATATATAGTTCTAAAACAATAGGTTTTATGCAATCCGGTGACATGCTCAAATGATGTGACGCATTCTTTAGTGCGTATTATACCTAGCATTTTTTGTGAGAATTGATATACAAGAAACTTGTAGGAAGTGTGGCTATTACAATAAAAATGTTATGACAATGTTTGAATAGTATATTCATACTTTCGTCATGATTTGGTCTCTCTCGGCAACAATAATTTTATGTGAATGTATTAGTTTAATGTTTTATCTTTGATTAAATGGAACCGGTTATCACTTCTTGTGAATGAATTAGTTAATGTTTTATCTTACTATGATTTAACTGAATTTCTCTAAAGTAGAGTATATGGGTCGTAATTTGATCACACGATGACCAATTGGATTAACCATTCCTCTCGACTAATACAGGGCATAACAGACGTCAGAATCGCCTTAATCGAGGATATTATCTGTATCCGCCCAAAGCCTTGGTCGGGGTTGACACTCCTCGGATATGTCCGAAATAATCCCCTAATGTGGGCCCGATCTCCAAGAAAGTCAATTCGTAAAGCAAACATCTATAAATACAAAGGTAGACATCAGAAAAAGGGTTTCACTTTCTCCCCATGAGGACTCTCAGAAATATAGAGTAAAGCACATAGTGAGAACCCAAGACAAAAAACAGAATAACGGTGGATCTATCAAAACATGATTGTAAAGATCTGCACATCTTCATGGAGAGGCAAATTAATTCATTATCATGAAAAGATCATCGATAATTTTTGCTGTCCATATAATTATTTCTATTATCTTTTCCCTTACTAAATTTCAGATATGTTACGATTTGCTATGATTGGCCCTTCATTTTCATTGATTGTTTTGAATTCATAAGTGCTTACAAACACTTTGAGTCAAAACATAGAGGTTGATAGATTTTGAATCCGGATTTAGACTCCTCTAACAGTAGAAAAGGAAGAAAAAAAGGAGGTACTCCCTTCGTGCAATGACACTACCATCAGTTTAATTTCTAAACTATTTTCTAAAACATTTGAGTGAAGGTGGCCATGTGAAGAGTGAATAAAGATAAAGTATGAGAGAAAATAATTTTTGATGAGACTGTAACATGCACCTAAATAATGTGTGGATTTGAAATTTATAAGTTCGTTCAATAACTTTAAATTAATGTTCAAAAATAATTGAGTTCATAATCAAATATTTATACTTGTGAATATTCAATAGATCTCTTTATGGGTGGAGGCAGGTGATACTGCATTGTCGGAAAAATTTACTAGATATATACATCTATGAATAATATAAACGCAAGTATTTAAATCTTTGGCTGGTTCAGCGCTTCAAAGTTATTGCAAAGGTCATGCGCCCCTACCTCTCTAAATCTTGGATGAAATTGTAATTATTACGGTTAAGTTCTTTGTTTGGAAGTTGTAATTAATACTATTCCCTTGTAATATATTGATCGACCTCGTGAAAATTTCAAGAGAGCTATTTCTTTAGTTAATCAACTCCGTTATTAAGTGGGCATTTTATTTATTGAAAGATATTAAAACGAAAAGGGAACAAACATTTAATTGTCTTGGCCTACAAATACACATTCAACATCAAAAAAGTTAGCTTTACAAGATCTACTTCTAAAAATTAATAGCAACCACCTATATCCACTTGGTAAGATCCTTAACACCATTGGGTACTTGTGGAAATGTGTATTAGTATCTAGCCTCTTCCAATGTATTCGGTCAAACAACAAATTAAACTCGACCACCAAATTTGTTTGAACAAATAATCGCTAAATATAATCAATTAATGATGAATTAAAGGGGTGAATCATAGTCAAATTTAATAATTTCTAGACCGGATAAAATAGATGATTTACGATGCATCAGATAACGGATTCAATACACTATAATTGACAATAAATAAGGTGGTATAAATATGCAATAATGTGAGCAATGACAATAAATACAATGAAAAGGGATCTACCACCCAACTATCATGTGATTGCGATGCCACTTTTCTCTGTCTAGGACATGGAAAACTATGAAGTCAGGATGATATGGAATCTCTAGATTTATGAATCCAGATGGAACAATGTGTTCTTTTTAGTATTACCAACAAAATAAGACAAATTCTGGATGTTCTCTTTTGTCAACACTTACAATATGTCTTTTGTCCAGAAAAAATGAAGATTCTCTTTGTTCCCTTTCTCTTCCTATTTATAGGCGATATTCTCTAAAACCCCTAAAAAGTACAACCTAAAGAATATCCAAAATAATATTATTTATGTCCATTTCTGAACCTATATTATCGTTACTTTCTGATCTCGGTTGCCCGTTTTTGGCATCAGCCTTTGTGAAAACAACCTTCAATTGGTATATAATGGTCGATCCCATCATTTGTAGTGCATATCTATTACCGTGGTCGCCAAATTTGGGCCCATAGAGTTAGTCTATCCACTTGTCGAGGTCATACCCTTGCACGTCCTCGATAAGTGGACATTATTTGCTTTCATCTAGAGAGAATTTGACTAATGCATCTTCTCAAGATCGATAGAACATTGCAACCGGCGGAGTCATGATTGATATGTTACCATGCGATGGCATCACAGCTACGCGCGTCATCATTATGCATCTTCTCAAGATAGCATCCGCGTTCGTATTGCTTTGGTTTTAGTGTCATTAAATATCCTTCACTTTGATTCTCGCACCATCCAACCTTATAAATTGGTGAGGGTTTTATTTTTTCAGAAGTTCCCAACATTCCCCTTCTTGCATGAACATTATTTTCCTTTGATCTTCTTTGTCAGTTCCTGTTATTAGCTTTGTTTTTACGATTATGTTTCCTTCCTTCTTACCCAGTCATTACCTCTTTCTTTAGATTTAGTAGCACACTTGTTGATATGTCACAAATCCTTCGCATTCATGATGAAGTTTTCGATGCCACTCCGTTGTCGGTGGCTCCTCCTTCCGGTGGTGAGGATCTCGTGGCTAAAGAGGGTGAGAATATTCCTACCGTAGAGGAGATAATTCCTAGAAACCCCGTGTCCAAAAGCGATTTCCACAAGAAACCTACACTTGCTCCGGTTTTGGTGATCTCTGAGACCGAGCCATCTTACATAGCTGAACTCTGATCTACATATCATATCCCTTCACACGTCGAGATGGTTGTGGCTGGTGGAGACATCGTAGAAGTCCATCGACCTGGGTACTGTGCCTTTTATGTTTACCCTTTATTAATTGGTTATACTCCCTCTTATCTTCCGTTGGCGGATAAATTTTGCCATTTTTACAACGTCTGCCTAGCGCAACTGTCTCTATATTTGTATAAAGCTTTCCTAATACTGTCAAAGTATGCGAAGTTGGCTGGTTGCGAGGTCAATGTACACCACTTATTACACTTGTTTTCACCTAGTTTTTACAGAGGCACTATGATACACCTATGACATCGTGGGACTAGAGTGTTGATAGTTGGAATGGATGATAAGACAAATCGAAAATTTTGGCATAAGTACTTCTTTATCATAACCGAGCACTTGGTGTCAGACACTGTTGGATTTCCAAAGCAGTGGAATCATAACCGTAGGTGTTGGTGGCATGCGCGTGTTATCTTTTTTCATCCCTTTTGATTTTCATTCATTTATGGTTTCTTTGTGTTGTTTTTTAGCTGAGAGATGTGCACCCTTTCTCTTCATCGGCATTGAAGACTGGGTGGCTCGCATGTTACCTCACATGGCGGGTATTCGAGATTGGGCGATCTTCTATAAACTCTTTGGATCGAAGGTCCCGTCTAGTAAGTGATACTTTTGTTTTAGCTCTGTTGTTTGCCATTTTTTTATTAATATAACCTCTTTGTGGTGACAGGTCGATGGCCTTCTAAAAAGAAAGAAAGCTCCAATGCCAGCATTTCGCCAAGCTATTACATCGACATGGATGAAATTTACTTTGGTTGAGTCTGCCCACTGGGTCATACTCAAACTTTGTCAATTAGGGATCCCTCTCCTTGGAATATTGTTACACGGGATGAGATCTCTTCTCGACCCATCTATCACCTTGTAGATTTGTCCTCTAACAGAGAGGAGTCACCATTGGCAAAGAGGAGGAGAATGGAACTCGGGAAGACCATCGCCACTAATTTGAAAAGAAAAAGGTCATTGCCTCGAGAGCGGCATCCTCACCTATGCCAGACGCAGGGACCATTTTTATGACGGATACCATTATGGCGAGGAGGTCCCTTAGGGCCGAGGGGGTATACCAAAGCGGGGAGCTTGCACATGCCGTCCTAGGTGGCGTGTCATCGGCGGTTGGAGGAGATGGAGCGGTGCTCGCATAGGTGATGGTTTTGGATCTGGCATAAATCCCAAAGAGGTGCGGGCCTTTTTTGACAGAAATGCCCATATGGAAGTTATGACGGAGGCTCCTAACCGACACTAATTATTCTTGTGGGTTACGATATCTTGGAAAACTATGAGCAGGCGGTGTCGTCGTTTGCTCCCTTGTGTTCCACTTTTAAGAACACGGCACTTCAGTCGATGAGTGATGCAGAGCTGTCGCGAAGTATTTTTGGCATGGCTTTGCGAGTAAGTGTTTTTTCTTTTCCTTTTAGGATTTGTTTTGCATGCGTAATCTGCTTATGCTGAATTTCTTTCCTCTCAATGTCAGACTCTCATTATGGTGATCGAGCGTGACCGGAGGGATGAGCAGAGGATGACTGTTTTTAAGAAGATGGCCTCCAAGTACAAAGATTACCGTACCAAGCACCGTGCATTGGCTGATATTTTTACTCAAGATAGCGAGTTTCAGCTATATCGTGATGGGCTTAAGCAGAAAGTGGAAGAGTTGGCAATGAAAGTTGTAGAGCTTAAGGAGTGGGATGATGAGCCGATGAAGGCCATAGGTCGATACAGTGAGCTTGAGGTGGCTCTTAAGGCCAAGGATGATGAGCTCGAGGTGAGTAAGGGGGTGATGGCCGAGAACGACAATCTTCAGGCACAGGTGGCTTTTTTAATTTCTAAGCTTAGGTAGAGGGAAACGGAGGTTTTCGATCTGAGGGGTGAGTTGAGCGTTAAAGTTGATAAATTGGCTCATGCCAAAAAAGGTAGGGTGCCTGCCATATTTGAAGCAATGACCTTGGATGATGCCCTTCGTGCTTGTAGGTCTGCACGGGATAGTGAGGTGGAGACGTCGGCGTTCAAGGTAGCAAGGTTAGAAGAGCGGATTCAAGATTTGGAGGAGGAGTTGTTTGGATAGAATAAACAGGTTGTTGCTTCGAAGGTTGAGGAAGTGCAATGTTAGTGGCAACCATCTGTGTCTCATACTTCTATCGATCCCGCTGTGACGTGGGAGTTGTATGAGATGTGGGTTCATGCCGAGGATCAACATGATTTGTACAAGTCCTTGAAGGCCGACAGGAACGTTTTTTAGGCAGAGCTCGAGGGTGTCTGTGTTAAAGCACGTGCGGCCCGTGAAGCCTATGGTTATGATCCTAGGACGCCTGGTGGGGTCGATATTGATGATGATGCGGACAGGCTCACCTCCGATTCTTGGTATAACAAGGAGTATGCCGAAGGGGATGACTCGGCATAACGCCATTGTATTTATTGTTTTATTGCCTTGTTGTTTTTTGTGAGGGAGCCTTCGGGCCCTTTTGTAAAAAGTTTTGTAATATAATAGTTGTAATGGAATGATTGCCTTTTGGCTGTGTATCTCCAACTTGTCATTTTTTGTTGTTGTGCAATGAAGCCCTTGGCATTTGGACAGCATGTATGTAATGTTTTGGAGTAGTCGATCGCAGATCTTAAAGTAACTCAAGCAAGGTCAAGTGTGAAGCAATTCGAGCAAAGGCTGAATATTAAGTGATTCGAGCGAGGTCGAATGTTAAATTATTCGAGCGAGGTTGAATGTTAAGTAATTTGAGCGAGGTCGAATGTTAAGTAATTCAAGTGAGGTTGGATGTTAAGTGATTCGAGCGAGATGTAGAAAATAAAAAATAAAGAGAGAATGGAGAGTAAAATATTGCTTTATTTCATTCATTGGATAATATCTTGGTAGAGAGTACAAAATGTTGCTTTAATTTATTCACTGGAGAATAATATATGTCCATTTCATACATATACCGGAGAAGTTTCCATGTATCAAGTCCCTTCATCATTCGGCCTAGAGAAACAGTCGGCAGGTGGGTCGATGAATCATATTTGAACTTTGAGACGTCCCCTTCATCGCCTCCTTAAAAACCTCCCCGAGAAAACCTCATTGGGACAAAACCCAGCTGAGGGAAAAAAGAATACAACTTGAGGGGCGTCCTTTTTTAGAAGTTGAAGTATTTGATGTGGGCGACATTCCAATTGTTTTGTAGTAGTTTTCCTTTTATTGTTTCTAGTTGGAATGCTCCTTTGCTTGCCACTGCCGTGATTTTGTATGGCCCGTCCCAATTGGTTCCCAGTTTGACTTCTTTCGGGTCTTTGCTTTCTAGTGTCTTGCCCTTGAGAACATAGTCTCCGACTTTGAGCGGTCGTATTTTGGCTTTTTTGCTTGTTGTTTTTATGCTACCATTCTTATGTAAGCCATGTCTCTTCGCTATTTTGCCTCGTCGAGGTCTTGTTTCTTGTTTTCGTCATTGCTTTGCCCGCTTTTATTGGAGTATCTCATACTAGGCTCCCTGACCTGGACAAGTATCATGGCGTCAGTCCCGTAGACTAGTGAATATGGCATTTCGTCTGTGCTTGTTGCATGGTGCGGTAGGCCCATAGTACCTCTGATAGCAATTTTGGCCATAACCCTTTGGCGTCCTCGAGCTTTTTCTTTGAGATATTCAATATCATTTTGTTGGAGGATTCGGCTTGACCGTTACTGATGGGATGATATGGCATGGAAAGTATTCACGTGATGTACCATTTTTCGAAGAACTCCGTGGTCTTTTTCCCAGTGGATTGGGGCCCATTGTCGCAACTAGTTTCCTTAGGGATGCCGAAACAATAGATGATGTTCCTCTATATGAATGTGATGGCTTCCTATTCTTGTATTTGGGTGAACACACATGCTTCTACCCATTTGGAAAAGTAGTTAGTTAAAACCAAAAGAAAATGTATCCTACCTCACACCGCTAGGAGGGGTCCGACATTTTCCATTCCCTATTTGATGAACGGTTATGGCAAGATGACCGAGTGGAGGTGTTCGCCTACTTGATGTATCATAGGTGCGTACTTTTGTTACTACTCGCACCTCTTGACGTAATCTGCGACTTTGTTTTTCATATTTGGCCAGTAATATCCTACTCGAATGGGGCATCTAACAAGGGCTCGGTTGCCTGTATGGGCACCACAGTGATCTTCATATAATTCTTCGAGCACACGCCTTGTTTGATTCGGCCCTAAGCATTTCGCTAAGGGGCATCTAAACGTTCTCTTGTACATGTCATGATTTATGATGTTGTACCTGGCCGCCTGCATTCGAAGCTTTTTGGCTGCCTTTTTGTCTTGTGGGAGTACTCCATCCTACAAATATGTCATGATGCAGTTGCGCCAGTCCCAAGTCAAATTTATAGAGTGTACCTCAAGTTGGTCTATTGACGAGTGGATGAGGGTGAACACGTTCTCTTTAGTGATATTTTTGGTGGCTGCTATTAAATTTGCGAGATCATCTTCCTCGATGTTTTATGCTTGAGGTATCTGGTTGAGTCGACATTCATCAAATTCTAGAAGTAGTTTTTGAACTTCTGCCTGGTACTTTTGTAACCTCTGCTCTTTGATTTGGAAAGTCCTTGTAACTTGGTTGACATCGAGTTGTGAGTCGCATCTGAGGACAATTTGTCATGCTCTATATTTGAGAGATAGATTTAATGATACAATTATGGCCTCATACTCTACCTTATTGTTAGTCATGTCGGGGCACTGTATGGATTGACGGATAATTTTTCCTATTGGGACCTCAAGTACGAGTCCCAATGCAGATCCTGACGCATTGGATGCGCTGTTGATGTATAAGACCTATAGGTCGGTTTGCCCGGGTGGAGTATAAGAAGCTTCCTTCTCGACCTCGAGCATTATTTTGGCACTAAAATCGGTGATGAAGTTGGCGAGTAACCACGATTTTATCATTGTTAATGGCTGATATATTATATCGTGCTTCAATTCTAGGGCCCACTTATCCAATCTTACCGACAGTTCGGGTTTATGTACGATGCTCCATAGGGTGAAGGTTGTCACCACTAATATGGGATGTCACTGAAAATAGGGTCTATGCTTTCATGAAGTTATATTAAAGCCAATTTCTCGAGGTGGGGGTACCTCATTTTGGCGTCGACCAGGGTTTTGCTAATATAATAAATTGGACATTATGTACCTTTATTTTTGTGGACTAATACTGCACTTACCGTGGCCTCTAAGATGGCCAAGTATAATAGGAGTCATTCGCCAGGTTCTGCTTTGGTGAGCAGTGGGGGCGAGGAAAAGTACGCCTTTTGTTTCCTTAGGGCCTCGATGCATTCTGAATTCCACTGGAGCCTATTGTTCTTTTTTCAGCATGTTGAAGAATTTGTGGCATTTGTGGGATGACCGTAAGATGAATCTCGATAGAGCGACTATACGGCCAGACAGTTTTTGCACATGTTTCTTGCTGGTTAGAACTTCAGGTATTCCTTTAATGGCTTTGATTTGTTCTAGATTAACATCCATGCCTCATTGTGATGCATAGAAACCGAGAAATGTGCCTGACGTTATGCCGAAGGCACATTTTTTTGGGTTTAGTTTTATATTGTATTGCCTTAGTATTCCAAAGGCCTCTCTCAAGTGGTCGATGGGTTCTTCTTTCCCTTTTTATTTGACCAACATGTAATCGATGAAGACTTATATTGTCTTGCCGAGATAGTCTTTGAACATCTTGGTGACCAACATTTGGTATGTTGCCCCTGCATTTTTCAACCCGAATGGCATGACTCTATAACAGTACGTTCATGTTGGGTGATGAAAGTAGTTTTCTCCTGGTCTTCCTCCACCATGAGAATTTGTTTGTAACCTAAGTAGGCATCCATAAATCTTAGCAATTCATGACTTGTTGTTGTGTCGATGAGTTGGTCGATATAGGTAAGGGAAAGGAGTCTCTTGGGCATGCCTTGTTTAGTTCTGTGAAATCTACACACATCCGCCATTTCCTATTTTTCTTTTTTACCATGACCACATTGGCAACCCATTGGGGATATTTTGATTCACATATAGAACCGTTGGCGAGCAACGTATCCACTTTATCACTGATCACCTCGTTGATTGCGGCATTGAATATTCTTTTTGTTTGTCGTACTGGTGGATAGAGTAGGTCAACATTGATCTTGAGAGTGGCAACGTATTTCAGGATACCTGGCATATCTGTATGGGAAAAGGTGAACAATGAAATTTACCTGATTCTAAGAGTTTGTGTCTGATGTAAGACTTTTTGCTGGTGTCGCTACTGCTCAGTTGGACAGGATGGAGTTCTTCTATAATGGACTCGACGGCTTTTATGATGTCAGGGTTTTGATGACGTCTGTTTGCACTTCTAGTCTAGTCCTCGACATCGATAATTGTTATGCTTCTAGGTCTGTTCCCTTTAGTTATTGGGTGTATGTGCAATCCTTCACGATATGATAGCATTCTTGGGCAGTGCGTTGTTCGCCTCGGATGCTAGATATCCCCCATGGAGTAGGGAACTTGATGACTTGATATAGGCTTGAAGGTATGGCTCTCATGGCGTGTATCCATGGCCGCCCTAGGATGGTGTTGTAAGATGTGTCTTGGTTCATGATATGGAACATTGTTTCTAGGGTGACACCCCTGGCCAGAACGGGTAACATTATGATCTAGAGGTTGTGAGCACGTGATTTTTACCTTACACATGACTCATTCCTATAAAATTCAAAATAAATGATTTTTCCTTATTTTCTAAATTTTGTGTGAATTTTATGTTAGTCGTTTTGCATGTTATTTGCGTGTGATAGATGAAAATACAAAAAAATTTGCGTCTTTAGGAAATTAATTCTTTTTCTAACAAATTAAAGAAAAAAAATAATAAAAATCTAATTAGTCTTTTAAATTGAAAATTGTCAAAAAAGAGGTAATTAGTTAGTTTTAATTAGTTCCAAAATAATTACAAAGTAGGAAGAATATAAAAAAAATACAAAAACAATAAAAATAGCACACAAGAAAATACAATACAAGAGTAATAACAAAGAAAACAAGGGAATAACAAAGGCAAAAGAGATTGGGCCAAGATGTCCGAAAATCCCAGCCCAACCGGTCAAAAATATTCCTGGCCCAATCGGCCAACCCAGCGACCCAGCCCAACGCCCCAGCCTGCCCAACCCCCCTTTCTCCTTTTGATCACAACCGTCCAAGGTCTTTAATCCAATGGCCAAAATTAAATCTAACATTTTAATTACCCAACCCCCCCCCAAACCCTAATTCACCTTCATTTTCATTCCACTTCTTCATAGACGAACCGCCGCCCCATCTCCACCGTCCCCCGTCGCCGGAAATCGCCCCACGGCGGTTCCGGTAGGCCAATCACCACCAAATTAACACCGTAGCTTCCCCTTCTCCCCCTCTACACGAATCCATTACCCATCTTACTCGAATCACTGTCGAACTCTTCGAATATTAGATCGAAAGTTCACCGGAAATTGACATTCACCCCAAACCATTCCAAATTGATACCACACCCTCACCTCACCTCCCTAACACCCCAATCACCGTTGGTTCGGCTCAAATATAACAGGAAACCGTCGGACCCCAAAACCCATGTCCAAGAACCCTAAAAACCGAAAAGAAATTCAAATTGCCGAATTTCATTGAATTGAGGTCTAATAGACCTTAATTGATATGTTTTCACTTGGAAAACATTTCAATTAAGGTCCTTTCGACCTCGAATGACCCAAGCCCAAGCCGCCGAGTCTCCTTTTCATTTGCTTCGAAGGTATTTCTTATTTCTTCTCTGTTTTTGTTTAATAATACTCATCGCTTTATTAGTTTTGATTGTTGTTGATTTTGTTGTGATTCGGCTGCCAATTTTATGTTTTTCTTCATCTACATGGGACCTTTTTATTTGGTCGATTTGTTTGCTTCTGATTGTTTGTTATAAATGACGTAGTTATAAGATAGGAATTCGATTCGATATTTCGTCGAATAGCTAATTCTTCATTTTTTTGATTACTTTGGCCGAGAGTCTTGAACTCACTGTTTTGGCGATTGGTTTGTTATCAATCATACATGTTGTGATTCGACTTAACGAATGTCGTCGTTTAAATTCGCGAATTTGTTGTTTGAAATTCCGGGCAGTGGTTCATTGTTGTTTGAATTGAACTATTCTGTTTGTTTGCTTGATTCTGTTGATGGATTAAGAGTTAGCTACAAGATTGGATATAGCTGTCTTAATTTAGAGTTTGAAAGTCAAAAACTAAGCCCTATAGTGCACTGCACATGGTTTAAGTTGCTGGAACTGCTGGACAGCAGTATATTCCAGTGATTTTTGCCTTTAGTGTTTGTTTAATTGTATAAAGCCCACCTTTAGACAAATCAGGTGGGAATAATCAGAGATATCAGTATTTTCTAACTTTGTTAAGTGCTTTAAAAGCTGGAAATGAAAGCTGACATGGAAAAAATAATTCAAATGTTAAAGGTACCCATGTGTTTGCTGGGAAAGGCATTAAATCTGAAGTGTAAAGTTCTGTTATGTTTGGCTATAAGATTGGCAGAACATTAGACACTCAAGGGATTGAGAATATTTTTGAGAATCTGGAGAAAAACTAAACTCACAGAAAAACAGCACATACACTCACACAAATACATACAAAACACACACTGATACACACGGGTACACACTGGGAAACACTTTGGAGAGAGTTTGAAACATTGAAGAGAATAGAAAAGTTAAAGAGACATATTTTCTTACTGTTTCATTTGGTTTTCCTGAGCCCATTTCTAAAAGCTTTGTTATCTGTGATTCATTGGGAGTTTGGAAGTGTTGAGTTTCTTTCAAAAACTTGGTTTTAAAGTTTTAATTCCAAATCTGTTCAAGTCTTTCAATTGAATCCTTTCCTTTGAGGTTGCTGGATATCGGTTTTAGATGTTGCTGCACTCATTCTAGTCTGTTTGAGTGTGTTCTTTGGTTTGAAATTAGATCTTGCTGTTGTCACTTGATGTTCCTGTTGCTGCCTCTGTTTAGCTGATTGCTTATTTCTTCTCTGTTTTGCTTCACATTCCAGGTACACATCTAAATTCCCAATGATGTAACATCAAATCTGGCATGAAAAAAATGAAGCAGTTGTTTCAGTTCTAAATGTATATGACTGCTTGCATCTTGAGTAGCATCACAATGTGTTGTTGTTTACCTCAGTTGTTGAAATTGTATAATTAAATCAGGATTATTTGTATTGATTTAAATTAATTAGGAACTTGTATTGAACCTTTTTATTTTAAAGTATTTGAACTGAAGACTATCTAGTATTTTAGTATACACATACCTGTTCTAAAATTAGAATTAGCTATGTGTTTGGAATTATGATTATGAAAGTCATTATTCTAAGTATCCCTTGTATGCCGCAGTAATTGATATTAATTGATTAAATGTTTTAGTTTAGTTAAATCCATAGTTTCAACATAGGGTGGATAGTTTTATGATATCAATTAGAAGCAGTAATTTGCTTGGAATGAGTAGACATTGTTAAATCAATAATTAGATAAATCAGTTGGCTAGAAGTAGGTGTATTAGCTTCAATAGGTACTTGATCGAAATAATGCAAGTTCAATTGGTTTCAATAACTAGATTCAGACCTTCTTAAACTATTTTGGGCCTTGCCATAAAAATTATAACTGTGTAATAGCTTGCTGATGAAAATTATTCAAACTCGGGCTAGTGATTGTTTATTTTGTTGGTATCATAAAAAATAAAATCAATTTGGGCTTTAGCAAACATGTGGTCTAGTCATAATTCGAGACCACTCTCTCTTTTGGGGATCTGTAGGACCAATCTTAAATAAATGAGGCGAGCTTTGCTTAATTAGAGCTCATAAATTGCGGGGCCCTCAAATAATTGTTAAAAAAAAACATTAGTCTCGGACGAGCCGTTCAGCTGATTTCATGGCCTTTTGCAAAGTAAGTGAAGCTAGTCATTTAGACAAGGTTCTCATAAGCTATTCAACATATTAACGCTAATGGTCAATTGTAGAGTTACAAATGCAGAATCGTTTTATCAATTAAAAAATGAATATGTCATCTCTGTCACAATATATATATAAAAAAAACCTGGATATAATGTCATTTTCTGGAAAAATAAAACAATGAAGATCGTTTTTTTTTTGTTTTAATTCGATATGCAGCTTCACGTTTGTTAGTTCATATGGCCTGTTTCGCTTTAATGCTTGGGCTTGTCTTAGGCCCAACAATTTAAATAGGAGACATTAGGTGTTAGGATTGAATAATAGCAATAAAAATAGAAATTTAGTTACTTTAGGTATGACCTTTTAATAAAAGAATGAGATGAGCCTCGCCGCACAAAATATACAATTGCGGGGCCCTCAATCAATTGTAATATAAATTTAGACTCGGAAGGACCGTTTTAGTGAATTTCACGGTCTTTCCCAAAGTCAACAAAGACGATAGACTTTTTTTTAGGCACGACATGTAAATAAAATTACTTCCCTAAATACGAGTGCGCACTTATGTGACCCAAATCTTACTCTCGGCGAAACTGAAAGATATTAAAGTCACAGGCGTACTGGTTGCGGTGTGACTCGAAATGTGTTTTCGTGACGTTGCAATTCTTCTAAAACTGAAAACCGGAATATAAGAGCACATAAATAAAAAATATATAAAGAAATCAGATAAATACAAAAATTGCAGTTGAGCGACCGTGCTAAAACCATGGAATCCGGGAGTGCCTAACACCTTCTCCCGGGTTAACAGAATTCCTTATCCAGATTTCTAATTTCGCAGACTGTAATACAAAGTCATAAATTTTCTCGGTTCGGTATTAAACTGGTGACTTGGGACACCATTATTTTCCCAAGTGGCGACTCTGAAATTAAATAAATAAATCCCGTTTCGATTGTCCTTTAATTGGAAAAACTCCCTCGCGCTCTCGCGGGTGCGGAAAAAGGAGGTGTGACAGCTCTGGCGACTCTGCTGGGGGCGGTTCACCCAGAACTTCGGTTCAGGGTTTAAAAATTCGAGCTCAGTTAAATTGCTGTTTTTGCTTATATCTGATTTCATTATATACTTTGATTAATGTGCTACATGTTTACCGCTTTGATATTGCGTGAACTGTATATATAAAACTGTGCCGAAAACCCTTCTCTTCTTACCCCGGGGATGTGCTTACTGGTTGAGACTCCCCTTTTTGTTAGTGTCAATACCAAAAATAAGAAAAGAGGCAGGATAAGTTACAAAGCCGGACGATCCCGCGGGTCCCCGGAAGTAGCCCCCTCCTCAATCCGAGTTGTCTGCTCGGGTACACAGTCTAGTATCACAAAAAAAAAATCAGGATATTGAGCCTAAATTAGGACGATTATTTGCATCATGTTTTGACTTAGGGGACTCAACACAGGGGTTGGGTCCCTCTAGGACAGGTAACCAGATCTAGTATGACCTCGTATGAGCATTTCGCATGTTGCATTTATTTGTCCTGGACTCGCATGCTGACCTACTTTTAAACGTCGAAGGATATAATAAAAGAAAAATAAAAGAAGGTGTAAATAAAAATAAAAAGAAAATAAAAAAAAATAAAAAAATAATAATAATAATTAAAAAAAAATATTTGTTTTCCATTTTTTGAAAAAAAGGTTTTATAGAAAGGATTGTCTTATTACGAATTCAATTTTGAAAGAATAAAAGAGTGTTGTTTTAAAATAGTTCGTCCATTGATCGAACTACGTTGGTTTGATTCTCACCGGATGTGAGATACGTAGGCAGCCTTTAACAAGTCCAACTTCCCTATATTTTCAAAATAAGTTTTTTTTTTATGAAAGAAGAAATAATGACGGAATGCCAGGATGTTTAACTTTGCCTCAACGACCACCTTTTCATCAGTCTTAATATTTTGACCAGTCAATTCCTGTGGCCCGTTCTGTTTTTTTTTTTATAAAAAAAAAAAAAGATAGCTTTTGTTTGGGTCAAATCGAGATTTGTCTTTCGTCTAAAAACTACCTTAATAAATGTGCAGAATGAGCACGAGTCAGAATTCAACCGAAGCTATCATAAATAAGGTCCCCTTAAGTTTGCATATGTGGTGGAACGACTTGGGCGAGCAAGGACAAGACGCAGTTAAGCTGTACCTAGGAAATCTAGTGGGGCTGCTAAATATTCCCCCGAGAGGAGACATCATACGAGCGTTGATCTCATTCTGGGATCCGACACACAATGTGTTCCACTTTTTAGACTTTGAACTCACACCAACACTGGAAGAATTAGCCGGATATGTCGGAAGACCAAAAGTCCCTATGAGGGAACAGTATCTCATTGCACCAAGGGTCGTGACAATACATAGGTTTTTGGATACCGTGAAAATCCGCAGAACTGTACACAACCCAGATTTATCAGAAGGGTTCTGCACTTTAGCATTTATATATGACAAATATGGTCATTATGGGGGTTTCAACAAACACAAAAGCAAAATCTGCAGTGGAGAAAACCAGTTAAAATGGGAAGAGCATAGACGCATCGCCTTCATGATAGCTTTCTTAGGTTCATTGATATTTCCCAGAAAGGACGGGAATATCAACATACATGTGGCAGGGGTCGTCAGCACTTTGATGAAACAAGACAATAGTACTTTGGCTCCCATGATAATATCAGATATCTCTCGTGCACTCACTATTTGCAAAGCTGGAGGGGTCTTCTTTGAAGCTTGCAATGTACTGCTCCAAATGTGGATGATCAATCACTTATGTCGTCGCCCGCAGTTTATGAGGTATAGTTTATCGGAGAAAACCTGTATAGAAGAATTCCCTACAAGGGTCGAGGGATATGATTTGCCGGAGGGGATTAGCGGATGGATACGACTTTTGCGTTTGATTCCAGCCAACAAGATAGAATGGACATTTGGTTGGCTACCCGTGGACGAAGTCATATATGCATCGGCCACGAAATCGTATTTATTACTAATGGGCCTCAACAGCATCCAGCCCTACGCGCCATGTCGAGTATTGAGACAGTTGGGACGATGCCAAATAATCCCAAAAGAAGAAGACCTCAGCCCACATGCGGTTGAAATTGGACCGGGAGGACAGTTCCCTGAGGCGTTGGTCCGGAAGATTTGGAGTGAGTGTCAAACATTGAAGATAGACACTCGGGTGCGAGATCGAGCCCGAGGCGAAGTATTGTCAGAATACCCTGCATGGTATAGCAGAGAACTGGAGCATCAAAGGCCCACAAAAAGGCCCCACCTCAGGGTGTTTGTTGAAGCGTCACAAGAACAATGGGACTGGTTGGCCAAGGAAGAAGCTTATAGAACAAAGATTAGCAAGATAGAGCAACGGACCCAAGAGCTCCAATTTGAAAAAGATATGCAAGTTGCCGCCAGCAAAGGAGATAAAAAGAAGTTGGCACAAGAAAATGACTTCTTGAAATCTCAAATCCGGCAAATACAAATAGATGCTGACAGACAGTTGAGGAGTCGATCAGACGAGAAATTGATAAAGGGTTTAAAAAATCAAGTCGCAGATGTCCAAAAAGAATTGGAAGAGTCGAAGGCCCAGACGATGAGGATCCGCGCTAGCTGGAGAAGGGAGGCACATCAACATGCACTTCATCTACAACGAGTGGAAAAAGATTATACTGAGATCATCGCTAATCTAAGGGAAGCGAATGCTACCCTCAGGGAACGGGTTTTCAAACAAGCTCGGGATGCCAGAGAAGACCTCGACCGTTGTTACAATTTGATGGCACGACTGCAAGAACAAGTAGACAGACTCTTAGACCGAGTCACCAACAATGTTCATATATTAGGAGCAAAGAACCAGCGGATAGAACAACTACTCAGAGAAAGGGACAGAATCAAGGACAAAATTGAGGAAATTGGGCATTATGTCACCATGAAGTGCTTAGCTTGTGAACAAATGCCCCGCACCGCCCTTTTTGCTTCGGTTATGGACTATGTTCATCAGATCATGAGAGAGTTAAGGGGACTACACAGGGACCTCACACCAAGGCCCGCAGCAAGGCCGAACGATGCCTCGCGGGCCCCCAGGAATTTAAGAGCATTTGACTATTGATTAAAATATGTATTTTGAAATATTGAGTCAAGCTGGTTGGCATTTTTTTTTTTTCGAGTCAAGCATTTCTCTTATTTTGTTGATTATTGTAAGACATGTTTTGTAACTGTAAGGGTTTTTGATATAAAAATTACCGAATTTCGCCACAATCTTGTTATTAGAACTACGCTCGGTCTGATTCACGCGGGGACGTGATACGTAGGCAATCCACATAAGATTCGACCACCACTAAAAAAAAGGGAAAAGAAAAATGGGGAGGTTAATAACAATAAAGTTTTCAAGGATAAGAGAAGAATAAAAAGAAAAGTTGGAATGACGCATGCGAGGAATACATGTAGAAATGGTTAATTGATTAGGTGCATTACATCCAACATGTGATAACATGCCTGTTAAATTCAGTGAGCTAACAAGTTTGTTGCAATTCCAGAAAAGTTTAGCAGTTGACTTGACAGAGTATACTGGCCGATCACCCTTACCATACCAGATCAAAAGGTCCAATTCCAGCAAGTATGTCTAGTTCCGGTAAAAGTATCGATGGGGAGAAAACAGAGATACAAATCATGAAAGAAGAAGTGGACCGGTTGAGACAACAAATGACAGAGATGCACCTAGCCTGGGCTAGGGGACAATCATCACCAAACCTTCCTACTTTTCCACCAGCACCAGAGCGTCCGCCCATTGACCCCTTGACAAGTGCACCAATTTATCCTTATTATCAAGGGGAAAACTCATATACCTCCCCGGTTTCACCAGCCAGGCAAAATCCTCCTCCCCCGGTTACCCCTATTTTTGTGGCACCTCCACCTGCTACTTTACAAAAGTCGTCCAGTGAGCCGCTTTTTCAAATCCACAACAATCATTGTTATTCTTCTGAGCCTACCTTTAAGGCTCCTGAACCGCATTCACACACCCCTCACTGGGATAACACGGCAGAACCGGAAAAGCACGTCCCAAGTTTGGAGCATGAGGAAGTTATTCGAAAAGTTAAAAGCCTGGAGCAGTCCTTCAGGAATATGCATGGTTTTGGCAACCAGGTCAGTGTCGCTTACAAAGATCTATGTCCATTCCCAGATGTACAGTTGCCGGCCGGGTTCAAAACGCCCAAGTTTGACTTATACGAAGGGCATGGTGACCCAGTAGCCCATCTTCGAGGTTTTTGTAGTAAAATGCGAGGAGCCGGAGGACGAGACGAGATTCTGATAGCTTACTTCGGTCAGAGTTTGGGGGGGTCTGCACTAGAGTGGTACACTAGGCAGGATCCCAGCAGATGGTTTACATGGGATGACTTGGCTCAAGCATTCATCGGCCAGTTCCAGTATAATCTTGAAATAATCCCCGATCGCTTATCATTGCTAAAGTTAGAGAAGAAACCCGCCGAAAGTTTTAGAGAATTTGGTTTCCGCTGGAGGGAACAGGCAGCGAGGGTAGATCCGCCGATGAGAGAGAATGAAATGGTGGATTACTTCCTACAGACACTGGAGCCAACCTATTTCGGACATCTGGTGACGTCCGTGGGTAAGTCATTCATTGAGGTGATAAAGATGAGGGCTATGATCGAGGAAGGCTTGAAAGCTAACAAGATCATGAGTTATGCAGAGTTGAAAGCCACCACTCAAGCTATTCAAAGTGGCACCGGAGCGGAGGGGTGCTTGGGAAAAAGAGGAAAGAAGAGGTCGCGGCAGTTGATTCCGGAGCATGGTTCAGGAACAGAGGCCCCGCACCCCAGTATAATTTGCCACAGCCCCACCAACATAATTACTCTCACAATCCATATAGCCATCCACGACACTATTACCCAACACCAGATGCTCACTTTACCGTCCATCATGCCCAATCATATGCCCCACCTCCCATCCAGGCACCATGGCGTGCGCCAAATCCACAGAATAATTACCCACCCCCAAGAGCCTATAAAAATCCCACGGGTGCGGGCTTTCGTCCGAATTAAGCCTTCAAGAACGACAGAGCACCAAGGACGAAGACCTTCACTCCCTTGGGAGAGTCTTACACCAGTTTGTTCCACCGTTTGAAGCAAGTAGGGTTGCTAAATCCGGTCGAGGCTAAGCTACCAAACCCTCTTCCAAAGAATCTGGATCATTCAATAAATTGTGCATACTGCTCGGGATGTCCGGGGCACGACACAGAAAAGTGTTGGCGGTTGAAAATAGCCATCTAGGAACTCATCGACACTCGCTGAATTGAGGTCCAGACTCCGGCGGAGCCCAACATCAACCAAAATCCACTTCCAACTCATCGTGAGACCAACATGATCGAGTTGGTACGGGTAGAAGAGGGAAAGGAGAAAACCTCTCAGACTGTAATGATGATCAAGTCTAGTGGGGTAGGAATGAAAAAGGGGCCAAGCCTTGATGAGTCACCCAGTTGCAAGAAGGACATACCAGGAGGGTCGGAAGTAGAAAAGGGAAGCGTGAACAAAGTGCCGGTGAGGCCGGGGGAAGCAAAAATAGTTGTACCGGGGTAGCAACCAAACCCGTCTTGACAGTAGCAGGTGTTCGAATGGATCCTTTCATCATCAAGCCAGCAATACATTTGCCAATAACTGATAGCAGAGCTATTCCATGGAATTATGATCGGATTACGACAACCTACAAAGGAAAGGAAGTGAAAGAGGAAGTTTGTGAAGCGCAAGGTTTGACCCGCTCAGGGAGATGTTTTGCCCCTGCGGAATTAAGGAAGACTACTCCGGCAACACTAAAAAAGCCGGTAACTGACGAAGAGGCAGAGGAATTCCTGAAAAAGATGAAGATGTATGATTATTCTGTCCTAGAACAGCTGAAGAAGACTCCTGCGCAAATCTCATTGTTGTCCTTGCTGATACATTCTGAAGAACATCGACAAGCTTTGATGAAAGTTTTGAATGAGGCCCATGTACCCGATAAAATCTCTGTGAGTCATTTGGAAAAGATCACCAATAGGATCTTCGAAGCAAACCGGATCACCTTCACCAATGATGAGTTGCCTGAGGAAGGCACCGAGCACAACAAGGCTTTATATCTTACGGTAAAATGTGAGGAGTCGGTGGTTACCAAAGTCCTAGTCGACAATGGGTCCAGTGCGAACATTTGTCCTCTCTCTACTCTAAACAAGTTGAAAGTGGATATCGGCAGGGTACGCAAGAATAGTATTTGTGTCCGAGGGTTTGATGGAGGAGGCAAGGCATCAGTCGGGGACATAATATTAGTCTTGACAATCGGATTTGTGGAGTTCACCATGGAATTCCAGGTGCTGGACATGGTAGATTCATACAACCTTCTGATAGGACGACCATGGATCTATGCTGCAAAAGCAGTTCCGTCCAGCCTACACCAACTAGTCAAGTTTGAATGGGATCGACAGGAGATCGTTGTCTATGGAGAGAATGATCTAGAACCAGGCACCATCGTCCCCTTTGTCGACATAGAAGAGGATGTTGGGCCATGGGTATACCAGGTATGTGATGCGGTATCCGTCAACCGAGTTCCAAAAGGGGAATGCATTCTTAATGACAGAATAATTGCTGCAGACGTCATGGTTTCTCAAGAAATGTTGAAAAATGGTTTCATACCCGGCAAAGGTTTAGGTGCATCTCTGCAAGGAATCATACAACCGGTATCTATGGTCGAAAATGTGGGAACCTTCGGCTTGGGATTCAAGCCAACACCAGAGGACATCCAGCGAGCCAAGAGGAATAAGCAAAAAACATGGGTGCTCCCGAAGCCTGTTCCGCGCCTTTCGCGATCTTTTGTCAGGTCCGGGACAAGAAGACATCCAACGACAAAGGTTCCCAGTCCTATGATCAGGCCAGACGAAGAGTTCTTGAGAAAGTTCGAGGACCTGTTCTCTGATGTATGCATGGTAGAGGATGGCGAAGGACCTAGCCATGCCGAGATACAGTTTGTGGGATCGAAAGCAAAGTTGAATAATTGGAAGGCTACTCCTCTCCCTATCCGGAAGGAGTCTTGGTAGTTTGTTTTGGATTATTTTCTTTCAAATTTTGTGTTGGGGCTGTCCCACGGAATAAAATCCATTTTGTTTTAGTTCATTTGAGTGTGCAAGCATGTTTTTCATTGTACTGCTCCCATTTAATGAAATTTTGTTCCCTTTGTTTCTAATTTTGTTTATTTTCCTTCTTTTTACTTTTCTGAGCAGCTTTCTTTCAACTGATCTTAATGATATGGCGTGCTTAAAGATTAATCAACCCAGTCTAGAAAGTCAATCTGGTTTGGAAATAATAACGCATGAAATAAGAAGTGACGAGAGTGAATCAGAATACGGCGATGATGAAGCCGTAGAAGAAATCGGCGAAGAATTAAGTCACTTCGAGGAAAAGCCCAAACCCAACTTGAATGATACTGAGGCAGTTAATCTGGGGGATATGAATGATGTTAAAGAAACCAGAATAAGCGTCCATATCGAACCCAACCTGAGAGAAGAATTGATCAAAACACTCGTGGAGTTTAAAGACATTTTCGTGTGGTCGTACGACGACATGCCAGGACTCAGCACCGATCTAGTGGTTCACAAATTACCTACTGACCCGGCGTGCCCTCCCGTCAAACAAAAACTGCGGAAATTTAAGACGGAGATGAGTGTAAAGATCAAGGAGGAAGTAACCAAGCAGTTGCAGGCGAAGGTCATTCGTGTCACTCGATACCCTGATTGGTTGGCTAACGTAGTACCGGTGCCAAAGAAAGACGGGAAGATCAGTGTATGTGTGGACTATCGCAATCTCAACAAGGCGAGCCTTAAGGATAATTTCCCGCTTCCTAATATCCATATCCTGATTGATAATTGCGCCGGGCGTGAGATCGGATCCTTTGTGGACTGCTACGCGGGATATCATCAAATCTTGATGGATGAAGAGGACGCAGAAAAGACGGCTTTTATCACACCGTGGGGAACTTATTGCTATCGGGTAATGCCATTCGGCTTGAAGAACGCAGGGGCAACATACATGAGGGCGATGACTACGGTATTCCATGACATGATACCCAAAGAAATTGAAGTGTACGTGGATGATGTGATCATAAAATCTAGACGTCAAGAAGACCACATTGCCGATCTCGGGAAGTTTTTCCAAAGACTTCGAAGATATGATATCAAGCTTAATCCAGCCAAATGTGCATTTGGAGTTCCGTCAGGAAAGTTGCTAGGATTCATCGTCAGCCGACGGGGCATTGAGTTGGACCCATCCAAAATCAAGTCCATTCAGGAGTTACCCCGCCAAAGAATAAAACAGAGGTAATGAGTTTGTTGGGAAGGTTAAATTACATCAGTAGGTTTATTGCTCAGCTTACAGCAACCTGTGAACCCATATTCCGTCTGTTGAAGAAAGACGCTGCGATAGAATGGACGACAGAATGTCAGGAAGTGTTTGACCAAATCAAAGGGTATCTGTCAAACCCACCCGTACTGGTTCCGCCCGAACCGGGTAGACCCCTGATTCTTTATCTAACGGTTTTGGAGAATTCGTTCGGCTGCATACTGGGGCAGCATGATCTTACTGGCTGGAAGGAACGGGCCATTTACTATCTCAGTAAGAAATTCACGAACCACGAGGTTAAGTACACTCATTTGGAAAAGACCTGTTGTGCTTTGACTTGGGTAGCCCAAAAGCTGAAACATTATTTGTCTTCTTACACTACTTACCTCATTTCACGTTTGGATCCATTGAAGTATATTTTCTAGAAGCCTATGCCTATAGGGAGGTTAGCAAAATGGCAAATACTACTTACAGAATTCGACATCATATATGTGACAAGGACGGCTATGAAAGCTCAAGCCCTAACCGATCACTTAGCAGAGTATCCTGTGGATGACGGATACGAACCTTTGAGGACGTATTTTCCAGACGAAGAAGTATTGCAAATTGATGGGTTAGAATTAACCGAGGATCCAGGGTGGAAGCTTTTCTTCGACGGAGCGGCGAACGCAAAAGGAGTCGGAATAGGAGCTGTACTTATCTCTGAAACAGGACATCATTATCCTGTTACTGCTCAACTGCATTTTCATTGTACCAACAATATGGCTGAGTATGAGGCATGCATCTTAGGGTTGCGATTAGCGGTAGACATGGATGTACGGGACGTCTTGGTCTTGGGGGACTCGGACCTTCTGGTACATCAGATTCAGGGAGAATGGGAAACCAGAGATTTGAAGCTTATCCCGTATCGTCAATGTTTGCATGATCTGACCAAGCGTTTCCGATCAGTAGAATTCAGGCATATCCCAAGGATGCATAATGAGGTTGCCGATGCTCTAGCTACTTCGGCATCAATACTACATCACCCGGACAAGGTTCGTGTTGATCCATTACATATTCAGATCCGGAATCAGCATGCTTATTGCAATATGATAGAGGAAGAGATGGATGGTGAGCCATGGTTTCATGACGTCAAAGAATACCTCAGGTTCGGAATATACCCAGAGCAGGCAACTGGAGATCAAAAGAGAGCCGTTCGGCGATTGGCGAACGGATTTTTTCTTAGTGGAGGGGTGCTGTACAAAAGAACCCCAGATTTAGGATTGTTGAGATGTATAGATGCAAGTCAAGCCACAACAGTGATGACAGATATACACTCCGGAGTTTGTGGGCCACACATGAGCGGATATGTATTGGCAAAGAAGATTCTTCGAGCAGGATATTATTGGCTCACTATGGAGCGTGATTGTATAAGTTTCGTGCGAAGATGCCATCGGTGTCAGATACACGGAGATTTGATTCATTCTCCACCAACTGAATTGCATACAATGTCAGCACCATGGCCGTTTGTTGCATGGGGTATGGATGTTATTGGACCTATAGAACCTGCGGCTTCCAATGGTCATAGGTTCATTCTGGTAACGATCGATTATTTTACCAAGTGGGTGGAGGCCAAAACCTTCAAATCGGTGGTGGACTTCGTACATTTCGTACATTCCCACATCATCTGTAGGTTTGGAATTCCAAAGATAATCATCACAGATAACAGTGCAAATCTTAACAGCGGATTGATGAAAGAGGTATGTCAAGAGTTCAAGATTACACACCGAAATTCCACACCATATCATCCCAAAGCAAATGGTGCGGTTGAAGCAGCAAACAAAAATATAAAGAAGATATTGAGGAAGATGGTAGAAGGGTCTAGGCAATGGCATGAAAAGTTACCATTCGCACTGTTGGGTTATCGCACTACCGTCCGGACTTCGGTAGGTGCAACTCCTTACTTGTTGGTGTACGGGACTGAAGCGGTAATACCTGCAGAAGTTGAGATTCCATCCCTCCGAATTGTCGCTGAAGCTGAGATTGACGATGATGAGTGGGTCAAAACCCGATTAGAGCAATTGAGCTTGATCGATGAAAAGAGATTGACAACAGTATGTCATGGCCAATTGTATCAAAAGAGAATGGCAAGAGCATATAACATGAAGGTACGTCCCAGGAAATTTAAAGTAGGACAGCATGTGCTGAAGAGAGTTCTACCACATCAGGCCGAAGCGAAAGGCAAGTTCGCTCCAAATTGGCAGGGACCATTTGTTGTGACTAGAGTATTATCCAAAGGCGCTCTATGTCTAACTGATATTGAAGAAAGGTGCACCGATATGGCTATCAATTCCGATGCAGTCAAGAGATATTACGTGTAATTCTTTAATGTATTTGTCAACGTTTGGTTTCGTTTGTGTGTATTTGGCATTTTTCGGAGAATGAAATGACAGAAGCAATTTTTCTACTACCCAAACACTTTAACCCTTGTTTTCCCCTTTGAGCCTTAATTATTCTTTCATATACCCTCTTTTGGAATCCTCAAGGAAGATGTATAACAAAATAGAAAAAGAAACAAAGAAAAAAAACACAAGAAAAAGTGAACTACGTTCGACCCGATTCCTCAAGAAGGATACGTAGGCGCCACACGGCTCGGTCATAATAAAATAAAAATCAAAGATTCCCCAAGCAACAAAACTGGGGCAGAAGTCATTATTTCGTTTGAAAAGATAGTGTGGATTCCGAAAGTTGTAATGAGCTAACCGTTGAGGTTAAACCCCTTTTCTTTAGCCTCACGCACAAAAACCACATTAATGACCAAAAAAGACCTCTCGATCAGTATTTGAGAAATGCCAAGTCATGCGAATGAAACTACGAATGACACTTCAATCCTCGACTGAATCTAGGACTCACAAGCTGAAAAGGGATAGCCCCTTAGAGGAAATTCCATGGATAATACCCCAGCCCACCGCATGGAAAGAAAGCGAAATGAGAGAGTCTTAACGGTGAAAACCCTCACGGGCACCTTAAGGCGAAGAAATCTAAGAGAAATAAAATGAGAGAGTCTTACGGTGAAAACCTTTACAGGCACCGTAAGGCGACGGGAGATCGAGAGAAATAAGAGAATCTCATTAGTGAAAACCCTTTGAAGGGCACTATGAGGTGACAAGGCGAGATGGTTACAAGGTGTCTGCATGAGACAAGGTTGGGACATTCGTTTTCCTCTAGCAAAACACAGCCGTCAGAAAGTGATTGACATAAATAGACTGGGTAGATTAATCTCGAAGGCACGACATAACCATTGGATCAGTTATACATTCGGATAAGTTTTTCCCAATTTAAAGTTCAGAAAAGTTTTCCTTTTTGTCTTTGTGCAGTCCACACTCTTTATTGCATTTTTATTTATCATTTTTCTCTCTTTTAAAGATTTTTATATTTATGTCGAAAGTTGACTTTTCAAAGCTTACTACCAAGTTTTCCAAAGCGGTACAATGAAGATGAATAGGCATGGAACAAGGCAATAAGGCAAAAGTCATTCCGATATTAAGATTGGAACGATAGGTTGATTGGAAGGTTCACAGGAATTACGGAGTAGGATGGACACATATTACACACCCGGAAGATAGTTTCTCACAACAGATCACCGACCAAGAGGGTCAGACCACACTGAAGTTTGGAATAAAACAAGAGATAAGAGATCTTGTAGAAAGAGCACCATCCACCAGCAAGTATCAACGTCGTCCCCAAAGTTCGAGGAAAGCAAAGCAGCTAAAAGAGAAAAGGAAAATTGCCCCAGCAAGAGCGGCATGACCACTCACGGTATTTTGAAACTAACAATTTTTCTTTGATTTAAAGCAGGAAAGGAGGGTTCGTCGGCAGAAAAGCATGCCACGTAAAAGGTTATCAAACTGGGGCAGAAAAGTTTCTCCTATGGCGAAAATTTTCTTGAAAGCAAATACCCAGTGGATAAGGATGGAAAGCAACACAAGATTTTGGGAAATACCAGTTTCAAGCAGAATAGTTTTGAAAGAGGCCAGACAACACGAGGAAGTGATCTTTAAGCCTAATATTATCCCCAGCAGTTCTTGGAGAAATGAAACACTGATTTTCGAGATTTCCCCAGCGACATTATATACCATAAGTTTTCAAGAAAGCAAAGCGCAAGTCCCGAAGGAGGTTAGTGTCACACCTCCCTTTTTACTACCCCAACATGCGTAAGATGTATAAATACACTTGTAGGGTATACCCCGACGCTCAATTACCCGAGACGGATAAAATAACGTAAGGGAAGGAGTTTTTTCCAATTTAAGGACAATCGGTTCGGGATTTATTAGAAATTGATCAGAGTCGCCACTTGGGAATGATCATGGTGTCCCAAGTCACCGGTTAATCCCGAATCCGAGGAATTTTGACTCTTTGAAATGTCTGCGAAGCAGAGGTCCGGATAAGGAACTCTGTTAACCCGGGAGAAGGTGTTAGGCACTCCCGGATTCCGTGGTTTTAGCACGGTCGCTCCACTGTCGTTCTTGACTTTTATTTGACTTAATTATGGATTTTAACAACATAATGTGCTTTTACGTTAAATATTATTTTTTAGGAATTTGCGACATTGCGGAAACACGCCTCGAGTCATACCGCAACCAGTACGCCTATGACTTTTGGTGTATTTCGGCTTTGCCGAGATTTGGATTTGAGTCGCACCAAGTGCACACTCGTTCATAGGAAAATATATTAAATCGTGCCCTAAATGATGTCTATCGGCCTTTAATTGTTTTGGGTAAGACCATGGAATTAACTAGTAGTCTTCCCGAATCTAATTATGTTATCTTATTACTAGATGGGGGCCCCGTTGTTATTCGAGCGAGGCTCGTCCCAATTTATTTTATTAAAGTCCAATCCTATTTTGTGTATACTACGTTTTGCTATATTGTTTTTGCCTTAACCGATTTTATTACGAAGGCCACCCGTGGCCTCATATGCTAGATCTGCGCCATCAGAGACACCAAATTGTAAACCGTAAAGCTAAACCCATAAAATATGGCTAACACCGTTTAGTTTATTGTAAAAATGCTGTACTTTACAAACCACCAAGCCTGAAAGAACAAAAATAAGCTTTTGTATCGTGTAACAGTAGTAGTAATTTGAAACGTCCAACTATCTGATTTCGTATTTATACATATTCACGATTTCTATAGAAGATACTTTTATTGAATACATGGATATTTATTACACATGAGTATTCTTAGAACCTTAATAAAACCAATTAATCTCACATAGTGGCAAATTACAGGCGAGAAGAGAGAAAGAAGGAGAGGTTTATACAATCTCTGAAATTGGGGTTCTTATATCAACATTCTTCAAACCATGTGTTATCACCTATTAACGAAGCTGCCACTTGAATCAAAACATAATAATTTTCAACCAAAATGCTACTCCTAAGTTTATTCGGCTATTGGTATCGAGCAACAAATTCAGAAAAGAAGAAAGAAAAACAGTATTCTTTTCCCACATAAACCAAACTTAAACAATTCAATCCATCCAAACCCATAACAGTCCAATCCATAATTAAAATCAGTTACAACTAATATTGCAAACATGATGAAACAAAGTTCATGACATTCCAATTTATTCACTTCATTTCTGTGAGCTTGAGGTTACAAATGTGTACCTGAAATGGTGAACAAGCCCATTAGATCTATAACGGCAACAATAGAACAGGATTCAACAGAGCAATTTCAGCAGTGACAGTCAATTTTACAGCAACAGCGAGATGAACAGCAGTAACAATTGAACCAAAACAATTAACCCAGAAGATGAATTTCAGAAGATGGATTTCAGAATTCCAAAATTTGCTTTAAGACCCAAATTTCACTCAAAGAAACAGTCTCCTACTGATTTGTAACTGATTCCACTATTGTTTTTGGATTTTTGATATGATTTTGAAGGCCAAATAGAAGAAAAAATCAATCTGAAACATTAATTTCAGATCTGGAACAAATATTTTTTGGGATTTTTCTAGGCTCCTATGGCTTAAAAATACTAAAGAACACTCTAAAATCAGAAGGAGCCCCCCATTATTGAAGCTGAAATTACCTATTTATAGGCCTAAAAGAGAAAAAATCTGAAAATTACTATTTCACTAAAACCCCTTCAATTCTTAGCTTGTTGCACAAGTTAGTGCAATCATTCTAGTGAAAACTACACTATAACCCCTTCTAGAATACTCTACCATGTTCTATTTCCTAGGTATTACCTATTGTGCCCTCATTCCCTTTTATTATCTACCAAAATACCTTTTGTTATGCCCAAACTACCCTAAATGCTCTATATTTATCACAATTATGCCAATTCCCTTTCCTATTGTACCCATTCTCTTTTAATCTTATTACAAGTTTACCAACTTCCTTTTCCCAATTCACCCCTACTTCTTTAAGCTTATTACATTCCCAATTTCTGTATTTTTCCTCTATTTTAGCCCATTTTCAGATTGTATTTAGCAAATAGCCACAATTAAGTGACTATTGCTTAACTAGCCAATTGGCCCTTTAACTAACTTAAATTCACATTAATTCGCTAATTAAAAACATATTTCAACTATAGCCAACCTTAGGCAATCTTACAAATATGGCCACTTATGGTTAATTATCCAATTAACAAGACTCGGGGAAACAATTGATAGATGGTGAGTCTTGTTAATCGAAACAACTAGCCGCAATTGATTCTATTTAGTAAAACCACCCTAGGTTGCTACGAATCAAGTGATTTCAACTATCGACCTAACTTGAATTTAAACTAATCTAAAGTCGAATTCACTAATTAAGCTTAATCGCTTAACTAACAGCTATAACCAATACATCCTAATTGTTAATCAACAGTAAATTACCAATCAACTAATCACCAAACAGTTCTACTAATCAATTAAGCAATCACCTCGAATGTCAAAACAGGATCAAAGTCGATTCCAATAATTCCTAAGATTATAACAAAGCATAACAGCCGACAAATTAACAGAAATCCGAAACTTAATAGAATCCAACAGAAATCTAACAATTTGGAAACAAAACATATAAAATCAGAACATGGCCAAAACTGCAATTAACAGGAATTAACAAAATCTAACAAAATCTAAACAATACTAATAGGAATTAAGACTAACAGCAAATCTAACAATCTAACATTGATATTAACGGATAAAGCAAGAAGCAATTCGCCATGTATTTATTCGACTAATCGTCGACATAACAAAAACAGATTTATAGTGTAATTGTCTTAGGAGATTGACAAAAACTAACCATTTATTCAATTAATCCTTAAAGTAACTCAACAGAAACCAATACTGAAAATTGAAGAATCGAAAAAACCGAAATAAGATAAAAGAAACAAATAGAGAATGATTAAATATATTTTACCAAATCGGAATCGCAACATATATACAGAAATTAGCAAAGAAGAAAAATAAAATCTAGATGAAGAACTTAGCTCTTTTTTTCGATTTTCTGTTTTTTCCTCAAATTCTTTTCTGTTTTTCTTCCGTTTCTTGTTTCTTTGTTTCTCTTTTCATTGTTTTCTTCATATTCTTGATAGAACTCGAGCCTTTTCTTGATTTTTCTCGGGTAGGCTTTGTTCTTTGAAGATATTGGCGGTTTTGACTCGATTCTTCGCGTAATAGTGTAAAGAATGTTAAGAAGATTGGTGGGTGAGGATATAGGGTAATTTTGAGGCGGCGCCGCCATGGTGATGGGGTGGCGGCGCGAACTAGGGTTAGGATTTGGAGGAGTTTGGTTGGGTTTTGGAGGTAGCTAATGATGGAGAAGTGATGAGGAGAAGGTGGGGATCGTTTTGGGGTTGGTTTCGCCGTGAAATATGGCCGGCCGCCGCCACGGGTGGCGGAACCCTAGCGGCGGCAATGATGGTGAAGAAGAAAGAGATGCGGCTGTTTCAAGACAAAATGTGCGTGTGTGAAATGTGTTTAAGGTTTAAAGTGTTGTATCTCTTTCTTGTATTGTTGTGTAAAAACAATTCGTGGCCGTCCGATTAAAATCATGGACGGTCACGATTGAAGGGAAAGGGGACCGGGTTTGGGTGTTGGGCTGGGTATTTTTGGGCTAGGGGTTTAGCCGATTGGGCTACTGTTCTGGGCTATACATTTCAGCCCAATTCGTCCCCTTTGTCTTAAGTAGTGTATTGTATTTGTTTGTATTTTATTTCCTTTGTATTTTTTGTGTTTTTTTTTTTTTATTTTGTAACTATTTGGAACTAATTAAAATTAAACTTAATTACTTCTTTTTGACAATTTTCAATTTAAAAGCTAACTAAATTTTTTTTTTTTTATTTTTTCTTTAATTTGCTAGAAAAACGAACGAATTCCCTAAAGATGCAATTTTTTTTTGTATTTTCATTTATCACACGCAAATAACATGCAAACAACTAACACAAAATTCACACAAAATTTAAAAGTAATGAAAAATCATTTATTTTGAATTTTATAGGAATAACTCATGTGTAGGGTAAAAATCACGTGCTCACAGTTAGGAAAGAGGAAAAATGAAAAGAGATTCCCTGCCAGGGTAATCTTCAGTCAATGAAAATTAAACCCCCGGCGAGCTCGGGAGAGAATAAAGGTTAAAGGAAGTAGAAAAAGAGGAAATAAAGAATACTTCCCCAGTAGCATTATCTCCAGCAGGTAAGTAAACGGTCCCAAGGATATCCCCAGCAGTCAAAGGAAAATAACACGAAGAAAGCAATTCCAAAACAAGGTAATTCAGAAGAAAAGGTGGCCCAAGAGACGATGCAGGAAGAAGAAAATGGTACATGAAGCAAAGGAAGGCGATATGGATGGGATGGAGTTAGTGAGTTGTAGTTGAAGTCAGGGAGCTCGCCTGAAGAATGGAGTGGCGATTTATTTCGAAGTTTATGAGTTGAATTCAGGGAGCCCGCCTGAAGAATGGAGTGGCGATTTAGTTTTGAAGTTGTAGTTGAAGTCAGGGAGCCCGCCTGAAGAATGGAGTGGCGATTTAGTTTTGAAGTTGTAATTGAAGTCAGGGAGCCCGCCTGAAGAATGGAGTGGCGATTTATTTTGAAGTTGTAGTTGAAGTCAGGGAGCCCGCCTGAAGAATGGAGTGGCGATTTATTTTGAAGTTGTAATTGAAGTCAGGGAGCCCGCCTGAAGAATGGAGTGGCGATTTAGTTTTGAAGTTGTAATTGAAGTCAGGGAGCCCGCCTGAAGAATGGAGTGGCGATTTATTTTGAAGTTGTAATTGAAGTCAGGGAAACCGCCTGAAGAATAGAGTGGCGATTTAGTTTGAAGTTGTAGTTGAAATCAGGGAGCCCGCCTGAAGAATGGAGTGGCGATTTAGTTTTTGAATTTGTAATTGAAGTCAGGGAGCCCGCCTGAAGAATGGAGTGGCATTTTAGTTTTGAAGTTGTAATTGAAGTCAGGGAGCCCGCTGAAGAATGGAGTGGCGATTTAGTTTTGAAGTTGTAATTGAAGTCGGGGAGCCCGCTCTGAAGAATGGAGTGGCGATTTATTTTGAAGTTGTAATTGAAGTCGGGGAGCCCGCTTGAAGAATGGAGTGGCGATTTAATTTTGAAGTTGTAGTTGAAGTCGGGGAGCCCGCCTGAAAAATGGAGTGGCGATCTAGTTTCGAAGTTGTAGTTGAAGTCAGGGAGCCCGCCTGAAGAATGGAGTGGCGATCTAGTTTCGAAGTTTATGAGTTGAAGTCAGGGAGCCCGCCTGAAAAATAGAGTGGCGATTTAGTTTTGAAGATATAGTGGAAGTCAGGGAGCCCGCCTGAAGAATGGAGTGGCGATTTATTTTGAAGTTGTAATTGAAGTCAGGGAACCCGCCTGAAGAATGGAGTGGCGATTTAGTTTTGAAGTTGTAGTTGAAGTCAGGGAGCCCGCCTGAAGAATAGAGTGGCGATTTAGTTTTTGAAGTTGTAATTGAAGTTAGGGAGCCCGCCTGAAGAATGGAGTGGCATTTTAGTTTTGAAGTTGTAATTGAAGTCAGGGAGCCCGCCTGAAGAATGGAGTGGCGATTTAGTTTTGAAGTTGTAATTGAAGTCAGGGAGCCCGCCTGAAGAATGGAGTGGCGATTTATTTTGAAGTTGTAATTGAAGTCAGGGAGACCGCCTGAAGAATGGAGTGGCGATTTAATTTTGAAGTTGTAGTTGAAGTCAGGGAGCCCGCCTGAAGAATGGAGTGGCGATCTAGTTTCGAAGTTGTAGTTGAAGTTAGGGAGCCCGCCTGAAGAATGGAGTGGCGATCTAGTTTCGAAGTTTATGAGTTGAAGTCAGGGAGCCTGCCTGAAAAATGGAGTGGCGATGAAGATACAGTGGAAGTCAGGGAGCCCGCCTGAAGAATGGAGTGGCGATTTATGATTAAAGTGTGTCGATAAAGTCAAAAGCTCAGCGGAAAAGCAGAACGACGTCTCATTTCCTAAGATTTGATAAGGAAAGTGAACCATCGGAAAGTGACAGAGTGTAAAGGAAATCCCCAGCATGAATCCAAGTTCGTAATCGGAAGAAAGGCAACAAAGGTCAGAAAAGACAGAAGGAAAATAGTTCGAAGATCACAAGAAAGGGACCAATGGTCGGAGTTCGGCAATCAAGATAAGCCGAAATAACAATTGTCAGAAGAGAAGAAGCATGTGAAGAAACATCAGAGCCAGCAGGATGGCAAGGAACGTGACAAGATCAAGTTGAAAAGATAGATAAGAATTTGCACTTCGTTTAGCACGGTGTAATAAGGAGATCAGTTAAGCAGTGGCATCAGCAGCAACAACAGTAACAGAAAGATCACAACAGTCATGGTAGTCCCAGCTACCAAAACTTCCCGAACTACACTGGCCTGATTCCTGTTTAGCCCAGGATATGTAGGCAACCTCTGAAGCAGGGTGCGGTCAAAGCTTTTCAAAATGCTTCACAATGGAATAATCGAACGGGTAAAAAATCGTTCATAGTTGCTCACTTATCTTTGCACTGAAACTCTTCGTGTTCCCGAGCAAAGAGGGGCAGCTGTGAGCACGTGATTTTTACCTTACACATGAGTCATTCCTATAAAATTCAAAATAAATGATTTTTCCTTATTTTCTAAATTTTGTGTGAATTTTGTGTTAGTCGGTTTGCATGTTATTTGCGTGTGATAGATGAAAATACAAAAAAATTTGCGTCTTTAGGAAATTAATTCTTTTTCTAACAAATTAAAGAAAAAAATAATAAAAATCTAATTAGTCTTTTAAATTGAAAATTGTCAAAAAAGAGGTAATTAGTTAGTTTTAATTAGTTCCAAAATAATTACAAAGTAGGAAGAATATAAAAAAAAAATACAAAAACAATAAAAATAGCACACAAGAAAATACAATACAAGAGTAATAACAAAGAAAACAAGGGAATAACAAAGGAAAAAGAGATTGGGCCAAGATGTCCGAAAATCCCAGCCCAACCGGTCAAAAAAAATCCTGGCCCAATCGGCCAACCCAGCGACCAAGCCCAGCGCCGCAGCCTGCCCAACCCCCCTTTCTCCTTTTGATCACAACCGTCCAAGGTCTTTAATCCAATGGCCAAAATTAAATCTCACATTTTAATTACCCAACCCCCCCAAACCCTAATTCACCCTCAATTTTCATTCTTCTTCTTCACAGACGAACCGCCGCCCCATCTCCACCGTCCGCCGCCGCCGGAAATCGCCCCACGGCGGTTCCGGTAGGCCAATCACCACCAAATTAACACTGTAGCTTCCCCTTCTCCCCCTCTACATGAATCCATTACCCATCTTACTCGAATCACTGTCGAACTCTTCGAATATTAGATCGAAAGTTTGCCGGAAATTGAGATTCACCCCAAACCACTCCAAATTGATACCACACCCTCACCTCACCTCCCTAACACCCCAATCACCGTTGGTTCGGCTCAAATATAACAGGAAACCGTCGGACCCCAAAACCCATGTCCAAGGACCCTAAAAACCGAAAAGAAATTCAAATTGCCGGATTTCATTGAATTGAGGTCTAATAGACCTTAATTGATATGTTTTCACTTGGAAAACATTTAAATTAAGGTCCTTTCGACCTCGAATGACCCAAGCCCAAGCCGCCGAGTCTCCTTTTCATTTGCTTCGAAGGTATTTCTTATTTCTTCTCTGTTTTTGTTTAATTATACTCATCGCTTTATTAGTTTTGATTGTTGTTGATTTTGTTGTGATTTGGCTGCCAATTTTCTGTTTTTCTTCATCTACATGGGACCTTTTATTTGGTCGATTTGTTTGCTTCTGATTGTTTGTTATAAATGACGAAGTTATAAGATAGGAATTCGATTCGATATTTCGTCGAATAGCTAATTCTTCATTTTTTGATTACTTTGGCCGAGAGTCTTGAACTCACTGTTTTGGCGATTGGTTTGTTATCAATCATACATGTCGTGATTCGACTTAACGAATGTCATCGTTTAAATTCGCGAATTTGTTGTTTGAAATTCCGGGCAGTGGTTCATTGTTGTTTGAATTGAATTATTCTGTTTGTTTGCTTGATTCTGTTGATGGATTAAGAGTTAGCTACAAGATTGGATATAGCTGTCTTAATTTAGAGTTTGAAAGTCAAAAACTAAGCCCTAGAGTGCACTGCACATGGTTTAAGTTGCTGGAACTGCTGGACAGCAGTATATTCCAGTGATTTTTTCCTTTAGTGTTTGTTTAATTGTATAAAGCCCACCTTTAGACAAATCAGGTGGGAATAATCAGAGATATCAGTATTTTCTAACTTTGTTAAGTGTTTTAAAAGCTGGAAATGAAAGCTCACATGGAAAAAATAATTCAAATGTTAAAGGTACCCATGTGTTTGCTGGGAAAGGCATTAAATCTGAAGTGTAAAGTTCTGTTATGTTTGGCTATAAGATTGGCAGAACATTAGACACTCAAGGGATTGAGAACATTTTTGAGAATCTGGAGAAAAACTAAACTCACAGAAAAACAGCATATACACTCACACAAATACATATAAAACACACACTGATACACACGGGTACACACTGGGAAATAATTTGGAGAGAGTTTGAAACATTGAAGAGAATAGAAAAGTTAAAGAGACATATTTTCTTACTGTTTCATTTGGTTTTCCTGAGCCCATTTCTAAAAGCTTTGTTATCTGTGATTCATTGGGAGTTTGGAAGTGTTGAGTTTCTTTCAAAAACTTGGTTTTAAAGTTTTAATTCCAAATCTGTTCAAGTCTTTCAAGTGAATCCTTTCCTTTGAGGTTGCTGGATATCGGTTATTGATGTTGCTGCACTCATTCTAGTCTGTTTGAGTATGTTCTTTGGTTTGAAATTGGATCTTGCTGCTGTCACTTGATGTTCTTGTTGCTGCCTCTGTTTAGCTGATTGCTCATTTCTTCTCTGTTTTGCTTCACATTCCAGGTACACATCTAAATTCCCAATGATGTAACATCAAATCTAGCATGAAAAAAATGAAGCAGTTGTTTCAGTTCTAAATGTATATGACTGCCTCCATCTTGAGTAGCATCACAATGTGTTGTTGTTTACCTCAGTTGTTGGAATTGTATAATTAAATCAGGATTATTTGTATTGATTTAAATTAATTAGGAACTTGTATTGAACCTTTTTATTTTAAAGTATTTGAACTGAAGAGTATCTAGTATTTTAGTATACACATCCCTGTTCTAAAATTAGAATTAGCTATGTGTTTGGAATTATGATTATGAAAGTCATTATTCTAAGTATCCCTTGTATGCCGCAGTAATTGATATTAATTGGTTAAATATTTTAGTTTAGTTAAATCCATAGTTTCAACATAGGGTGGATAGTTTTAGGATATCAATTAAAAGCAGTAATTTGCTTGGAATGAGTAGACATTGTTAAATCAATAATTAGATAAATCAGTTGGCTAGAAGTAGGTGTATTAGCTTCAATAGGTACTTGATCGAAATAATGCAAGTTCAATTGATTTCAATAACTAGATTCAGACCTTCTTAAACTATTTTGGGCCTTGCCATAAAAATTATAACTGTGTAATAGCTTGCTGATGAAAATTATTCAAACTCGGGCTAGTGGTTGTTTATTTTGTTGGTATCATAAAAAATAAAATCAATTTGGGCTTTAGCAAACATGTGGTCTAGTCATAATTCGAGACCACTCTCTCTTTTGGGGATCTGTAGGACCAATCTTAAATAAATGAGGCGAGCTTTGCTTAATTAGAGCTCATAAATTGCGGGGCCCTCAAATAATTGTTAAAAAAAAACATTAGACTCGGACGAGCCGTTCAGCTGATTTCATGGCCTTTTGCAAAGTAAGTGAAGCTAGTCATTTAGATAAGGTTCTCATAAGCTATTCAACATATTAACGCTAATGGTCAATTGTAGAGTTACAAATGCAGAATCGTTTTATCAATTAAAAAATGAATATGTCATCTCTGTCACAATATATATAAAAAAACCTGGATATAATGTCATTTTTCTGGAAAAATAAAACAATGAAGATCGTTTTTTTTTTGTTTTAATTCGATATGCAGCTTCACGTTTGTTAGTTCATATGGCCTGTTTCGCTTTAACGCTTGGGCTTGTCTTAGGCCCAACAATTTAAATAGGAGACATTAGGTGTTAGGATTGAATAATAGCAATAAAAATAGAAATTTAGTTACTTTAGGCATGACCTTTTAATAAAAGAATGAGATGAGCCTCGCCGCACAAAATATACAATTACGGGGCCCTCAATCAATTGTAATATAAATTTAGACTCGGAAGGACCGTTTTAGTGAATTTCACGGTCTTTCCCAAAGTTAACAAAGACGATAGACTTTTTTTTTAGGCACGACTTGTAAATAAAGTTAATTCCCTAAATACGGGTGCGCATTTATGTGACCCAAATCTTACTCTCGGCGAAACTGAAATATATTAAAGTCACAGGCGTACTGGTTGCGGTGTGACTCGAAATGTGTATTCGTGATGTTGCAATTCTTCTAAAACTGAAAAGCGGAATATAAGAGCACATAAATAAAAAATATATAAAGAAATCAGATAGAAACAAAAATTGCGGTTGAGCGACCGTGCTAAAACCATGGAATCCGGGAGTGCCTAACACCTTCTCCCGGGTTAACAGAATTCCTTATCCAGGTTTCTAATTTCGCAGACTATAATGCAAAGTCATAAATCTTCCTCGGTTCGGGATTAAACTGGTGACTTGGGACACCATTATTTTCCCAAGTGGCGACTCTGAAATTAAATAAATAAATCCCGTTTCGATTGTCCTTTAATTGGAAAAACTTCCTCGCGCTCTCGCGGGTGCGGAAAAAGGAGGTGTGACAGAGGTCTGCTCAACTGCATTGTTAAAACATGTTAGTATTATGCAACACGGTACTATCTTGTCTTCGAGTCTCATTTTTGTAAGGACTCGAGGGTGGATAATACACGCGCCACTTCCATCTTCTACCATTATTCTTTTCACATCAGTATCTAAAATAGGCAAAGTTATAACAATAGCATCGAGCAAACCGTCAGTATCTGACTTATCGAAGATGATAATGTCTCTGAGGTCGGCGTATCATTCATGAGTGATCGACCACTTCAGTTTGTGTGTAGTGGTAAACTTCACATGGTTGATCGCTACTTTATCGCCTCCACTAATGATCATCTGGATGGTACGAGCAGGGGAGGGTGGCTTTGGAGGCCCCTGGTATTGTTTACGTCC
This sequence comes from Nicotiana noctiflora, assembly GCA_032618575.1. NCBI lineage: Eukaryota > Viridiplantae > Streptophyta > Magnoliopsida > Solanales > Solanaceae > Nicotiana > Nicotiana noctiflora. The sequence goes on from JASVEL010002208.1 coordinate 332,777, forward strand.
GCGGAAGAAGTTGGCTCATCTATGCTCGCTCATCAGTTACCTCAAGTGCCGTTGGTTTAGCATGTTTACTACCTCTTGTCGTAGAGATATGCAGTCCTTAGTTTTGTGACCCCGCTCTTGGTGAAATTTGTAGAGGACATTTGACTTTCGGGTACTTGGGTCGGACTTCATCTTTTGTGTCCATTTCACCTTGTGCCAAGCTTCTCTAGTGTATATACTATTTTAGATGGGGAAACACAAAAATTGTGAGCATATAAAAATGGAGGCATACCTCTTTCGTTTCGCTGAGTCCTTGTATGCGGTCTGGATGGCCCTTATGCATGTCGAGCATACAGTGGGACGGCTGTCCTGATGTAGGGTTGATGCCTTTTTCGATTGAGACGGGGGCCTGACTGATCTCTCTGACCGTCATGATGTTGATCTTTTATCGACTCTGTTTGAACTAATGTCAACCGTTGGGTCGGACCATTAAGGTCGTCCTCGTCGTCTCTCACCTTGGTGCAGTAGGCATTGTGGAACTCTTCCCAAATGGTGGGAGGGTATTTTATGAGCCTGCTTAATAACTTTCTAGTTTCTCTCGATCCGTTCCTGTTCAACCCATTTTAGAAAGCTGCTACCGCCATCCCTTCTGATACATTTGGTAGGCTCATTCTTACCACGATAAACCGGGCGAGGAAGTCCCCGATTCCCTCACCATGCGATTGACTAACGATGAATATATCATTCACCCTGGCCTCCGTCTTTTTAGCCCCTGCATGGGCGGTGACAAACTTATCAGCCATTTCCTCGAACATTATTATCGACCGTACCGGAAGTTGTGAATACTTGGTTAAGGCTCCTATCGTTAAGGTTTCGCCGAACTTTTTCAGTAACATTGATGGTGCTTGCTTCTTCAAAAGGTCATTTCCCTTCACCGTTGTGATGTAATAGATGATGTAATCTTCGGGATCTATGTTTTGAAGGTTTTGGAAATGGCATATGGGGCTGCTTCCTCTCTATATGGTTGCTCGATAAATCAACCAGCGTCTCGTAATGGTAGCAACTTTGGGGTGCCCGATATCTTATCGACCCTTTCTTGATGCTCCCTTATCTAGTTGTAGAATGCCTTGTTTTCAGTTTCCATGTCTTCCATTTTTTTCAGAATGGCTGCGAGTATATCAATACCTGCACCAACAGTGGTGTAAGTGTTACCTATTTGAGAGACGGGTTGCTCGCTAGTGATCATTGTGATATCTTCTTGCACGGTGTTTCCGCTCTCCCTTTGAATAGGTTTGTCGAGTATGTTGTTTAGAGTGCTCGTCAACCACTCTTCCAGCAATTTTTTTACTGTTGGTGGTGCTTCCTCAGCTGTAGACGTGGAGGCTCCCCTCTCGCGTGAAGCGATTATGCTTTCATGAGGGGGAGGTGAGTCATTCTGTCTGAGTGTAGCATTTGGTGTCACATTCTCGTTGTTTTCTCTGTCATCCTCATTGATGGTGTTCAAAATGTTGGTAGTGTCATCTGCTATGGCTTTCTGCCTTGTCTCGCCTTTCCTGCCATCGTCAGTTTGTACAAGCAAAGAAGAGATGGTTGTCTTGTTATGATCTAGAGAGAACAAAAATTTCAACTTAAAAGTCCCCACAGACGATGCCAAATTGTTTGAGCAAATAATAACTAAACCAATTAATGATGAATTAAAGAGGTGAATCTTAGTTAAATTTAGTAACTTCTAGACCGGATAAAATAGAAGGTTTATGAAACAAGCAGTGTTCATATACATCATATAACGGATTCAATACACTATGATTGACAATAAATAAGGTGGTATAAATATGCAATAAATGTGAGCAATGGCAAATAAATATAATGAAAAGGGATCTACCACCCAACTATAAGGTGATTGGGATGTCCCATTTCTCTGTTTGCGACGTAGAAAAGTATGAAGTTGGGATAGATATGGAATCTCTAGATTTATGGATCCAAATGGAACAATGTGTGCTTTTTAGTATTACCTACAAAATAAGACAAGTTTTGGATATTCTCCTTTGTCAACTCTTACAATATGTCTTTTGTCCAGAAAAAATGAAGGTCCCCTTTTGTACTTTTATCTCTTCTTATTTATATGGGATATTCTCTAAAAGCCCTAAAAAGTACAGCCTATGTCCACTTCTGACATGCTATAGTTACTTTCTGCTCTCGGTTGCCCGCTTTTGACATCAGCCTCCGTGAGAACAATTCATTTGTTATATCATGGTCGACCACGTCCTTTGTAGTGCGTATCCGTTACCGTCGTCACCAAATTTGGACCATACAAAATTAACTTATAAAAAGTGCAGAAACAATGATGTTTTAATGTTTCAAATCCTGTTATAATTGGGATTACTTGTCAAAACCCGAAGTCATCAGTATAGAGTTGCAACATTTCAGTCGCTAAGTTATTCTTCTTTCTAAGAATCACGTGATATACTCAGATTTAAAGTATGTTTGATATGACGGAAGTCCTAATCTTCATAAAAATAATGTTTTCGTGAAATATATTATCCAGTGTTTGGATGGTAATTAAGTGAAGACATGCATGCTCCAAAGAATGTATATAGTTTTAAAGATTAAAAATAAAATTAACAAATTGCAAAGTACTCTGATGAAATTCTTGAATAATAATTAAAGATTAAAAGTAATGCTTAAGTGTTAATTGGAGTAAGTTGTGTGAAGATACTAAAAGTTAAGATAGTTATAATAAAATGACTGCCTTTCATAAGTGAAGGAAGTAATTTGCCCCTTAGAAAACTCAAAAAATTACTTCAGAAGGTAATTTTATGATGAAAAATATATATTTTCCAAGAAATTGACTTCTTTCATATCAAATAGTTACAGAAGTACTTCGCGGAAAAAATTACGGAACAACTTATTATGGAAATAATTTATCGTAGATATTCATATCCATAAACAATAAAGGGTGTATGGTTATCAATCTGACCATACTCTGTGCCTAAACACTAGTGATTTGATACGCACTTGTATCTGTCAAGGCAATGCAGTCATTTTGGAATTGAAATTGCAGTTTAATTATAGGAATTTTTCATAAAGCACTATTTTTTTGGTCTAATTAGTCATTTATAAATACTATTTGCTATATTACGTGTTATAGATACCTGTTATATTTTTATATAATGTATTCATGTATTTAAGTTGTTGTATTCATTAATACAACCAAAAATATAGGCGTAAAATCTGGAATTCCAACTAAGTTTGACATGTACTTAGCTGTATTCAAGCGACATTAACATTAAATACAGTAACGTATCTGCACTAAAAAGGGAAGGAAATAAAATCACATGATATTCTCCTAATTTAACTCAATGAACTAAAACGATCTCTCATTAATCTGTATTTAAAAGATACATAATAAAGATTATAGTTGAACAAAGAGAAATACATATGAATAAACAACAAAACAACTACCCAGTATAGTTCCACAGGGTGAGGTCTGGGGAGGGTAATATGTACGCAGACCTTACCCCTGCCCGATAGAGCAGGGAGGCTGTTTCCAATCGACCCCCGCCGCAAAGACAAGAAGAGAAAAAACAAAACAAAAACAAAAAGGACAAACATTAGTGATGTTAGCATAAATCACATAAATATATGAGTAAACAAAGACCATAAATAAAATATTTGAATACAACAAAAATACAACTGAATGCAGCTGAATAAACTCATGAATATAACAAAATACAACTAACTTCTGCTGAATAAAATAGTTGAATATAACTGAATACAGTTGTATAAAACACTTAAATACAACTAACTAGTGCTGAATAAAATAGTTAAATACAACTGATTAAACCTGAATACAAGTGAATACAAGTGAATACAGCTGAAGAATACATTCGAATACAACAAAAACAAATAGGCGATTTGGGCGATCTAGAGAGAGAAACAGCCCTATGGCAAGCAAAAACGACCCTCCCCTGCCCCTCCGTCAGTGTTCTTCTCCAAGGCGTCAATAGCCATTTGAAAATTTGGGATGTGGTGTCTGAAGTTGGGCTAGCTAAAGCCTGAATATTCCAAGGCTGAAGTTGGCATAGCCAATAAAACTTGGAATTACTACCCGATTCTCTTCCTATATTTCCTTCTATGAAAATTAGTCTTCAGCGTTTCTTATGGCAATCTTTCCTTCCAGTTTCTCAACTTTTTCTGTGATAAACAATTCATACGGACCATTCTATAAAGAAGCAAGAATGGAGATTGATAGAACCATGTTGATAAAGATTGGTTTATTCGTTTACTTGACTCTATCAAAGTCATCCACCATCTGTTCCAAGGCAAAATCGGTCCTTGAATGAAAAATTGAGAATTCGGGTAAGAAACTAGGGTTTGTGGGAGATGAGAGTCTGGTTGTATGCAAACAGAGAGAGATTGTATTGGGGTTTGCAGATACGCGGTAATTATGTGAGAGAAAATACAAAAAGGTAGAGAGAAAAATAATTGTTAGCATATATGGTGCCTTAATTATAGGATGTAACTATGTTTAGATTTTTTGCTATAAAGGATAAAAGGTATTTATAGGATGTAATATTTTAAAATGGTATTTATTATTGATAAATAGGGTACTAAGATTTTCTATAGGGTGTAAAAATTTCTTTAATTATTGTAAATTCGTTCTGCATTATTAGGCGTATGATTCAAAT